>JBBJLS010000140.1:19626650-19638361 GCA_037577275.1 Bryconaethiops microstoma | reverse complement strand
CTTGTGTTGTCTTTGACTAATATTTAAATTTGTTTGATGATCTGACACATTTAATTGTGACAAACATGGAAAAAAATGAGGAATCAGGAAGAGGGCAAAAACTTTTTCATACCACTCTGTGTGTGTGTGTGTGTGTGTGTGTGTGTGTGTGTGTGTGTGTGTGCGTGTGTGTGTGTGTGTGTGTGTGTACACATTACATATTACATATGTCCATATAACTGTATATTACGTGAAACTTTTTAGATGAATGAAAACATTTTCCATTATATATCAGCCATATATATTTTGATTTGTGTTTGTTGTGTGTTTAAATGTGTTTGTTCATTTATTGCAGTGTAGGACTGAGCAGATGCTCTTCGCGGTTAAGTGGTGCTCATGGCCGTCTCTCCATGCTCAGTGTTACCAGGTTGTGTTTGGTAGGTCACATGGCCTGTGGCGAGCATGCTCAGTGAGGGAGGCAGCTGACACCAGCACAGCTCAGGTAGTGGCATCTGGACGGCTGGTTTTTCTGGAACATGCAGTGCCTGTGGCATCCTGCCTCCACCGGCCCAACATCTGTCTCACACACAGGGGCAGGAGGAACGTCCTTGAGGAATGTGTCCATTAGTGCTGTTAATCTCTCTCTCTCTCTCTCTCTCTCTCTCTCTCTCTCAATCAAAGCATTTATCATAACCTTATTACATGTCTGAGTGGTTCTGCAGAAGATTTTGTCTAATAAAAACATTCACAATTAGGCTTTATGAAGCTAGAGCACTTGGAGGATATGAAATGAAATCATGCTTTTTGATACAATATGCTCTTTATTAGGGTCGTATTATTAAATGTTAGCTCATTTTTAATTTCCACCTACTGAAACCGTTTTTAGCTCCACCACAAGGTGCTGTAAATCTGAAATGAATCCTTAGCGACTTTGTCAAATTTGTAGCGTAATTCTTGATACCCGTTTCATCCGAAGACTGTTAGACTAATAGCACCACGATAAGATCATTTAATCTGCTCCCGATTATTGATTGGCTCAGAACGTTACTCTGCTTATTTTTTCCCCTTCTAATGACTGAATCCCAGGCAGGGCTGAAAGTGTCCTTAGATCCTCCAGCAGCATATGGGGAGGCTGAGTCCACTCCAGCAGGTGTGTGGATGAGGAAACAGCTCCAGTAGCTGCTGATGGGACCCGCTGCTGCAGTCATATGTGCTGGAGCTCAGCCAGCCTAATTGGAGCACCTGGCTTAAGTCAACCCTCTCAACCCAGCCACTAATTCTACTGCTTAGTCCAACGTGGAAATCCAAAACAAGACGATGAGGAGGGCCGTGGCGCAGCAGATTCTCCCAAGGCTGTTCCTCAGCTGTCTGATTAAGAATTAGCTGATGACAGGGATTCCTGTAGAGAAGGAAGTAAGTAACCTTTGATTTCTAAAGTAACCTTGTCAGGCTGACCTCAAAGTCATCCAACCAACCTACTGAACAAAAGTTCAGAACATTCATCATCAGTTTTTTTACTGTTTTATTCTGAATTTGGTCATGGGCTTGCTTATGATCTCTTCATTCTCTTTACAAACTAATTCACCTTGTTGGCATATAGTTAGAGACTGTGTAAGCCATCCTTTAGCCCTTCAACAAACGTCGGCTATTCCCACTGAGTCAGTCATGACTGGATGGTGAACCACTCTCTACCAGAAGTGACATTGATTTGTCAAAATGTGGTCAGAAAGTGACCAATGATGAATGAAGTAGAGCATGTCTCATTATTGTGCATGATGTACTATAATCAGTAATTCTATATCTGAATAGTGCACATATGAGGTAGGTGTCAGTAAGTAGAATGAATAAATACAGTGCTGTGAACAATTGATTACTTAATTTTTTGCTTGTTTGTCACACTTAAATGTTTCAGATTATCGAACGAATTTAAATATTAGGCAAAGATACCCCAAGTAAACACAAAATGCAGTTTTTAAGTGATGATTTTATTTATTAACGAAAAAACTATCCAAACCTGCATGTGGCCCTATGTGAAAAAGTTATTGCCCCCCTTGTAAAATCATGAAGTAACTTTGGTTAATTGCACTGTTTGGAAGGCTGAGTGCAATTCCACTCGCCACACACAAGCCTGATTACTGCCAGACCTACTGAATGCAGAGATCACTTAAAAAGTAGACTAAAAGATCCTAGAAAAGGAGAAACATCATGCTGCGATCTAAAGAAATTCAGGAACAGATGAGAAACAAAGTACTTAACATCTATCGGTCTGGAAAAGATTACAAAGCCATGTGTACAGCTGTGGGACTCAAGCGAACCACAGTGAGGGCCATTGTTCACAAATGGAGAAAACATGGAACGGTGGTAAACCTTCCTAGGAGTGGCCGGCCTACAAAAATTACCCCAAGAGCTCAACGACGACTCATCCAAGAAGTCACAAAAGGACCCAGAACAACATCTAAACAACTACAGGCCTCATCAATGTTCATGACTCTACCATAAGAAAGAGACTGAGCAAAAATGGCATGCATGGGAGAATTTCAGGCGAAAACCACTGCTGACCAAAAAGAACATAAAGATTCGTCTCACTTTTGCCAAAAAAACATCTGGACGATCCCCAAGTCTTTTAGGACAATATTCTGCGGGCTGATGATACAAAAGTTGAACTTTCTGGGAGGTGTGTGTCCCGTTACATCTGGCGTAAAAGTAACAGCATTTCAGAAAAAGAACATACCAACAGTAAAATATGGTGGCGGTAGTGTGATGGTCTGGGACTGCTTTGCTGCTTCAGGACCTGGAAGACTTGCTGTGATTGATGGAACCATGAATTCTGCTCACTTGGTTTTGAAGGTTTTGGAGTGGCCTAGTCAAAATCTGGATTTGAATCCAACTGAGATGCTGTGGCATGATCTTAAAAAGACGGTTCATGCTTGGAAACCCTCCAATATGGCTGAATTAAGACAATTATCCAAAGAATTCCTCTGCAGCAATGTGAAAGACTCATTGCCAGTTATTGCAAACGCTTAATTGCAGTTGTTGCTGCTAAGGGTGGCACAACCAGTTATTAGGTTTAGGGGGCAATTACTTTTTCACATAGGGCCATGTAGGTTTGGATATTTTTTCCTTAATAAATAAAATCATCACTTAAAAACTGCATTTTGTGTTTACTTGAGTTATCTTTGTCTAGTATTCAAATTTGTTTGATAATCAGAAACATTTAAGTGTGACAAACAGGCAAATACTTTTTCATAGCACTGTATATATCTCTGATTTAAAGACATTTAATCATGAAAAAGACATACTAAAAATAACAAACGGTTCATTGTAGAGACTTTGATTTCTTTACAGTGGTGGTGAATGGAACCAAACGTCACGTCTTCAGTACAGACATAGCCGTTCTTGTTACTTATCTTGACCATTTCAATTTTGTGCAAAGAACCTTTTTAAAGTTTTAAGAATCTTCACTCAATGCAAATATTCTCTCAGTGAAAGGTTCTTCTTAGTTTTGAAGAGTGTCAGAAAGCGCGGTTCTACACGAGCTCAAGCATCCTGGAGCGGACCGCTGTGTTCACCTCCTTCATCTGTTTGGGTCTAGGTTCTGTGAAGTACCTGGAATGCTCAGCCTTGACTCAGCGTGGCCTGAAGACCGTCTTCGATGAGGCCATCCGCGCCGTCCTCTGTCCTCCACCTGCCAAGAAACCGGGACGGAGGTGCACCCTGTTCTAACATGCTGAGGACATCGACAGCATCCTGCCTCCACTGCCCAACACTACAGTCACTCCTAAACCACGAGAGTTCCTGAGAGAACACACCAAACACTTTCACGGGTTCAGAGATGCGCGTCTCCGTTGCCCCGAGGCTTTTCCAGATGGAGAGTAATAGGTGTATGTGTGTGTGTGTGTGTGTGTGTGTGTGTGTTATTGGCATGGCTCGGCCCAAGTGGGCTAAAGATGTCCCTTTTACGTTGTTGTCTATGAGACGATTAGTGGTAAATGCAGTGTGTGTGTGTGTGTGTATTGACACACTGTAAGGAAATGTTTTGTTGACATTAGTGCTGGAAGGTGGTGAGGGGAACACACAGAAAACTACACACACACTTTAAACAGCTCACATGACCGTGTACAGTTTTATCAGTGCACAAGCTGGTCCATCAGAGCTCTGCTGGCACTCGAACTTGAGATGGCGTTACACTTACATACACTCCTATATATGAACCAAAATGGGTTCTTTGGAAGGATTGTGATCATAGAAGACCCACTTTTGGGTTCCCTGAAGAACATTTCACTAGATGAGTTTTTAACTAAACATTTTCTAACAGTGACAGTATAAACAGTCCACCATTTAAAAAAAAAAAAATCGTTAAAAGTTCCTTAAAGGGGCTTTCAAAGGATGAGTATTTTTTGTGAGAGACTTGTGAGTGTGAAGAACCTTTTATATGTCTAAAAAAAACCTCCACCTAGTGTCAAGAAACCTTAAACTGATATAGAAGCTTTATGTGACCTTTAAAAGATTCTTCATACTGGCTTTTGTAGCAGCTTTTTGAGTGTAGTTGAAGGGAAATCCACCACTTTTTCAAAATTCTCCTATAATTTGTTCATTGTAGAGACTCAGATGACTTTACAATAATGGTGAATGGAACCAGACGTTGTGTCTCGAACATAAGTATAACCAGTTTAACCTTTTAATTTGGTGTGGAGAACCTTTTTAAAGTTTCAATAATCTCAATGTAAATGTTGTGTCCTAATGAAAGGTTCTTCCTAGAACTGTATGTCCAAGACCTTGAGGAGCCTGTTCTTAAGAGCATAGGTTCAAATTTGGTGTGCATAAGTCAAATTTTTTTTAATGCCTTTTTTAATGCCTCTGCTGCGCGTCAAAATCAGTGTGCGAGCCGAGTTCACTTTTGTTCCTATGCCTTTAATCTCCAGCTGCTCCAAGGTTGTACCCCTCGAAAAATCTGAGATGGTCTTTAAATGTGTGTGAGATTACACTATGAGTGATTTGCATGTTGTGCTGAGAAGCCCTCCTACCCTGAAGGTGGCTGTAGGTTAACAGCCATGCGTGGTTGTGTGGATGAAGCCATGTAAGAGGGAGAGCTTTTTTGTTGTTTTTTTATAATCACTAGAAGTGTCCTGCACTGGTGCTACAGTATTCCACTCTCTATACTGCAAGTAATTTCTAAGCAGGCCGGGAGAAAAGTTCACAGCTGCCAAAAGACATTTCATTGTATGATAGTGGGATGTGTACAGTGATTCAAATGAGGAATGCATTAATTAATAAATCATTTCATGTCTTACCCATCTTTTGACATCATTGGTGTTATCAGTAGGAACTTTAAGCAACGACGATGGCTATGGAGGCTGGAAAAAGGGGCTGTTCTGTCCTCAGTCAACAGTCAATGTAACTGCCCTCTCTCTCTCTCCCTCTCTCGTTGAGTAGGGTGGTCCTCCCTCTCCCCATCACTCAGCATTACTGTCATCTCTCTCTCTGTGTGTGTAGGGTGGTCCTCCCTCTCCCCATCACTCAGTATAACTGTCCTCTTTCTCTAGGTGAGTAGGATGGTCCTCCCTCTCCCACATCACTTAGTATAACTGCCCTCTCTCTCTGGATGAGTAGGGTGTTCCTCCCCTTCACCATTAATCAGCCGAACTGTCTTTCTCTCTCTGGGTGTTAGCAGCAGTTTTAGAAGATCACAGAGCAAGAACATTTCTGGTCATTTGTCAGTGCTTAAAGTCCCTGATGCCTTGAGCAGCCTTTATCTTCCTCAGAATGATTTGGTTTGACTGACCAGCACTGCAGTTTGGCCAGCCTGGACATATCTCTGTATCTGTACTTTTTTTACATTCATATCAAATCTTTTCATTCTGTATAAGCACATTTTAGACCAAGAGCTAAGTATGTTATCTTTTCCCCAGTTAGCTGTGCCAGAAATATCAGTAAAAAGACAAGAAACCGTTTGTGTGTGGAAGTAGTATTTGAATAGTTAAATGTAATTTAGGCTCAACTGAAAACACACCAAACTAGAAAAACCACTTTGGTTATCTTTCAAGTGCTTACTACTGATCAGCGAAGGGTAAACAATCATCATCTGTGCGGTCACAGGTTGGAGGGGTGGAAGACCTCCTCAGATTGGTGGCCTTTGTCAATATGGACTGCTTCATCTAGTGTTGTGAAATCTCTCATTCTCCTCTGAGCTATCTGGCTGATTTCTTGCTTACTCATATTACAGAATGAGGGATCCAGCTTTTCTCCTGGTGATCTACTGCCCAGTTTGACTTTCCTGATGTATGACATTACATTAATGATCAGGGAGGTCAAACTTGGTTCCTTCTGAGCCAAAAAATGACCACTTTCCTACCAATAACACCGAATGCAGCTCACGAAGCGCTTGCTAATTGGCTAATGAGCTGAAATTTGGTTCCCCTGTCAAACATTCCAAAAAAGTTACCCTCAGGACCCTCCAGATGATCCACATTTTTGCTCTAATACACAACAGTGGGGTTGAGGGAAAAGATAGACCACCTGAGGGTCCCTGAGGAGGGGCCACTGCTCTAGATATAACATCTATGACTGAGATGGTCCTGGAGATCAGTCCCACAGAGTTAAATTATAATCTACCATACATCCATTTATAATCTACATTACCTGACAAGCTAAGGCTTTGAGAAACATCTGAAGATCAGGTGTTTTGAACCTACAATCTACAGGGCAGTAGATCACCAGGACTAAGGTTGGGTATCTCGGTTCTATGACGTTATAAATGACACTATAGAAGGGTTTGGATTCTAATGTTCTAACATAATAGAACTCTCAATTTATAGTCACGACATCTACACACGCTGAAGCTCAGTCGAAGATCTAGCTGGCCAGGAAGCCTCCGTCTATCGGTAGGGTCACACCATTGGTCATGGCACTCTTGTCACTGAGAAGGAACAAGATGGAGTTGACCACATCTTCCACTTCTGGAGGAAACACAGCAGACGGAAAGTCAGACAGAATTCAGATAGAATTCACATCCATAGTGCTAATGAGTGGGACATGAGCTTCCATTACTTTTTAGCCATGTTTTTAGCTACATTTAGCCTTAGAATCTCAGACACCACCCATGTTTTGGCTTGACGGACTACTTTCGGGGGAAAGAGGAAAACAACATGTTTTGCCAAACCGTCTCTTTAACCTGAGCTCTTATAGCAAATGTGTAGCACATGTTGATGTAGGGGTGGATGATACAGCAAAAATATATCATGATTCCATAAGAAATGTTCATGAAGCCTGATATATTGCTTTTTTTTCTGACATCTGATTTGATGGAATGAACATAAACGGTTAGGGGTGCCATATTTTAAAAATGCTATTTGTAAATTTTGCCATGTTGCCAACAGTGATGCTATAGTGAAGGCAATTTAAAGACACCTATAACGTCACAACACAAACCCACCAGTGAACCTTCATGTGTCTTCTGAGTATTCAAATGGAATGTGGATGATGATAAAATAATGGCAAACTGGAACTAAATCAGTTTAGCCGCATAATACCCTGCATATACCCCTCCATCATAAATGTGTTTAGTTTTAGGCTAAAAAATTACACAGGCATCAGGCAGCACATTCATAACCATTTCATGTAATAACTTTCTGTGAGGGAGCTTTTAGTGGCCGATGTCTGGTTCCATTCACCACCACTGTGAACAATTCTGACTCTGTGAGTTTCTCTAGAACAGAGTGTTTCACACCAAACCCGCTCTGAATGATATTTCTCTAGAACTCACCAGCAAATTTGCCCAGTGGGATACGTGACGTCATGGTCTTGGCCTTCTCCGGGTCACTCCATCCTATTTTACCCATGTCCGTCATCACCACAGTGGGGTTTACAGAGTTCACTCGAATCTGCACAAATTCAGTCACAAAAAACAATCAGGTTTATCAAGACTGGAGAAATAAAGCCTTACATGAATTTATTTTAAACTTATTTTCAGAGGACATATAGGAGATCTACTTTAATAAGGCTACAGTTTCTGAGTTACATGATATGCAGGGGTCTACACACTTTTGGACATGTAGCTGGATTTAAGGTCAGAATTTATCACACACGGGTGTATTCGTACTGAAACCCTTGCATGCATGCACTATTGAGTTATCAGTGATTTACCTGGTCTGGCCCCAGCTCCAGAGCCATCACCCTGGTCAGCATGTCAAGAGCTCCTTTGGTAGCACCTTCATGGAGGTAAATCAGAAGACAACGTTGCTGTCAAAAAAGCAAAATGCCTCAACAGCAATGTATGAGTTTATAGAGACTGCACTGATTCTGTGGCAGGTGTTGGCACTGGGGAGATCCCAGTAAAAATACTGTACTGGATATTTGAGTGAAAATATAAAGATCAAATTCGATCTGACTGTGTAAGAAATACAGCCTGAAACAGCACAGAACTGGGTGCAGTGCAACAATGGCCAGAGTATATGGACATGCAAACAATGCATCCACATGTGCTTATGCCTGACCACGAAACAAGGCCTGTCATCCATTTCTGGGATTCCTATGGCGTGTAGAGACAAAAATAAATCACACACTGCACTTGACACTGCAACATTAAACCCCAAAACGAGGAAGTAAACTGTGGCCTCGTCAGTGTGAGTGTTGTACTCACAGTAAACCGCATGTTCCTTAAATGCACACTGTGCAGCCTGGCTGGACACGTTCACAATGGAGCCGCCGGTACCCCTGGCCTTCATTCCCCTAGCCACGATCTATTTTAGAGATGAAAAACACTGTTTAGTTCATGTTATGTCGTTATATTCTGAAAAAATGGTTGTTCAGGATTTTCCTTACTTGCGCGACATGCAATGCGGCCTTCACGTTGATATCGAAAGATCTGGAATTACAGATGGCTTGCATGGATTAATGGAATCATAGGAGGGGTCTGGTCACATACTGTATGCAATTTTCAACAGTCTTACTTCTCAAACTGGTCCCGTGTGATCTCCAGAAAGGGCTGCAGTTTGGCACAGCCTGCGTTGTTCACCAGCAGGTCAATAGGCCCCACGTCCTTTAGAGCATGTGCCGTGGCGTCCCAGTCCGACAGGTCCACACAAACAGGCTTGATGGAACTGCACTGGGGATCAAGAATCAAGAGTAAAGAAGTAGTTCAACTGTAAACTTCTTCAACTTAAAATTTAAATTTTAAATGTTCATGAGTACTGGACATACAGAAGTTTATCCCAGATAGACAAATTCAAATTTATATATATATATAATTGCCGCTTTATCAGAAACACCTCCCCTGTAGCTCCGTTGTACATTCAGAGACTGCAGCCCCTCAGTTGATACACAGTTGAAACAACATCTCCATGGTCAGAAACCGCTCCAGTACATCCAGGATCGGTTTCTGACCATGGAGAAGATATTTTTGGTTGGTGGACCACTCTCAACCTAGCAGTGTCACCGCTGTTTCTGATTTACTCATATGATTCATGTGAATCCATCACTCAGACATTAGATTTGTTGAACGACCATATGAATCAAACTTCCAGTAATCTTGTCTGAGTGTGTCAGACACTAACGAGAGAGCCTGAAAATAATTGGGTTCCTATGGAGGTTTTGTAAAAAATTTGTAAATGGCAAAAGTATAAACCTTTAAATACAGACCAATGTGCTTGTTTTCTCAACAGAGCATAAAAGCATAAAAGACCTCAACGCTGCTGTTATACTGTCGAGTGCTTTTTAAATCCAGATATAGGACTTTCTAACAGCGTCTTTTCCAATGAGCCAATCAGCTCATAAACCAATCAGATGTCTGTGAAATATGTTTCTGCATTTTAAAAAAAATGGAAACATTTAATTTGCACTTTTAGCCATTCTTCTCTGTTCCGTCTGTTTCTCTCGCTGGTGGCCCCTTGAGTTTTGCAAAGATGGGTTATAACGGAATAAATAAGGTGTGGACAGCTTCCCCAGAATAACCTGCCCCATGGTTACCTCTTTCATGAGACTCTCCAAATCCGCTTTGGTGCGTGTGACCGCTGTGACCTCAGCACCGTAGCGCGCCAGAGCGAGCACGGTGGCCCGGCCAATGCCTACAGAGAAAGATTTCGTTGTGTTTGTAGGGGGAGATTCAGTCAGATATTCAGTTTGTAGCATAATACTTCAATACCTCGAATGAAACCTATATTCTTACTGCAGTAAAAGTACAAAAATGCACAAAAAAAGGTTTTTTATCCTATACAATTATACATTTTTATCTGTTTTTATCTAAGGCCAAGCCCCTGAAATATATATATATATATATATGTATATATTTAAATATATATAATTCAGCTGGGAGGAGAAGACACTTAATATCGATATCGATTCTTCAAATATCAGCGGTATCATATCGAACCGCCCAGCCCTACCAGTATTGTGCGCATGCGCAGAGGGGCAAACTCCTGCCCAGTGTGTCTGTATTAGTGGGAAGCAGCTTTGTGTTAAAAACAGAAATAAAAGTATGTGAATTTGAAAAATGGCTTTACCTTTTCCAGCCCCGGTCACTAAAGCTCGTTTGCCGGTGAAAGTGATCTCCATATCGGACCTGGGGATCAACACCGAGGATAATTTAACTAGTTTAGCCATTTTAGCTCATTGAGCTAGCTGGTTTAGCAGACAGCTAGAGTAAGTAAACAAACTACAGTCTGTCCTCGGTTACAAGGTTAAAACGGGAAAAACCATATCGAAAAAGTTGTTTTAAAACAATAATATGAGTATTTAATATGAGAGGAACACTTCAGGGAGCAGTCTCTCACCTGACAGTATTTAGCCGAAAACAGTTCAGAAATTGAGGACGAACGTGGAGGAGAAGCTTCTTGTGGATTTGGTTATGTCCCCCACAGCTCACTTTTACACCGTCTCGGTCTAAACAGTGTTAAACTGCAGGATATGGACCCTGTACCTCGGTGGGAAATCAGAATTGCAGAGTGGGTTAAAGGGGAAATGCTACCAATTGCTCAAAATTTGCACATTAGCCAATATTTAAGATGTAAACAGTAATCATCCCTACTCGGGTTCCTGTATAGTGGGTGTGAACGGAACCAGGCGTCAAACAGGGCCACTTTACATTGATCTGCACTGTGAACAGTTCACTAGAAAGAGTAAGTGAACACATCAGAGCACACAGTGTAAGCAGTGTGAATTTCTTTTTCTGCATTTAATCCATTCACCAAGTGAAGCAGTGGGCAACCAGAAACACAGCACCTAGGGAACAGTATGTGGGGATGCTACCTTGCTCAAGGGAACCTCAGTGGTGCCACTAGCAGTCCTGGGATTCAAACCGAAGACTTTCTGATCGCAGGGGCAACTCCCTAACCACCAGCTGCCCTATTATCAAAGCATAAGAACAATTGTCTATGAAGCATTTCTGGATATCTGGGGGGAATTTTGAAAAACTGGTGCAGGAATTTGTGCAGGAATTTTGAAAAACTGGTGAAATCCCCCTCAACATGTCCCTGCCCCCTCTCAGTGATTATAAAACGGGCATAGTACTGTATTTTTTTTTCAGGTCACTATCTTCTCAAACAAAAAAATGGACAAAGCACAAAACACCTGTAGCACAATACTTAAAGTAAAATCTGGAGTGAACAAAAAGTAATGTTTTTTTATTCATCTAGGAAAAACTGAAGGCTTTTTGAATTAATTATACACTTTTATCTGATTACACAACATGTTGAGTCCATATATATCTATATATATATATATATATATATATATACACA
>JBBJLS010000140.1:19577086-19596125 GCA_037577275.1 Bryconaethiops microstoma | reverse complement strand
GAGAGGGAGAAAGAGAGAGAGAGAGAGAGAGAGAGAGAGAGAGAGAGAGAGAGAGAGAGAGAGAGAGAGAGAGAGAGTAAGAGACAAAGAGAGCAAGAGAGAGCTAGAGAGAGCTAGACAGAATGAGAGTGAGAACACAAGTTGCATCTTTGATAGAACCCCTCCTGACTGGATGATACAGTAACCATATGGCGTGGTGCGGAGAGACAGAGCGGGAGGGAAGTGTCCCTGTATGCTTCCCTGCATCCGTCAGCGACCAGCACAACCCCTAATGGGACCAATTTCTGCAGTGCACAGCCGCCCAGGGCTGCCAGTGGACAAGACGAAATGCTGCAGAATGCCACTCGGCGTGAAAGGGGCCATGTTCTGCTCTCATCGAATGAGGGGACCCCGTTCCATCATACTCTTGTGTAGTAAACAATCTGGACACGAGCCATTCCCAACAACTGCTTATTTCACTGTTAAAGCAGGAGTGTGTGTGTGTGTGTGTGTGTGTGTGTGTGTGTGAGTAAAACAGACCGGGAGCATGTGCAGATATGTGTGTGTGCGTGACAGAGCGGTAAGGAGGGATGGTGAAGGGGGGGGAGGGAATGAAGGTTACACAAAGAAGGAGGTGTGCTGGTGTGCTGCATAACAGCTGTCATTTCTAAGCAGATGAGGATGAATGAGTCCAGGTTAAGAGCGGAGGATTTAGCTGTATTCAAACACTGCATGTGACTGGCTTATCAGCATTTTTATACATTCAAACACTCTCTATCTGTTTAAGGGGTGTGATAATTTACAAATTTCATGACTGGTTTCTACACGACATGATGGTATCTTGATTCAGAACATTTTTATACGACAGTGAAATACATTGTTGTTTAGTTATATGATGCACAAGGCAGGTTCACAGAAGGCAAGCAGACGAGAGGTTGCGGACTCGTGGGTTTTGTGAGTTGCTGGGTGTTCGGGGTTTGAACAATTAAGAGGGCAGTTAGGCAACAACCAAGCTGCATGTGTGGAAAAACGTTAGTTATTTCATATGCATATAGATAATAAACTCGATATAAACACTAAAAAACTTCTACAAACTGTTTTTCCAAGAACAGAACTGTCTGTACTACATTTGATTCTTTCAAATGACATAGTGGAGTTCTGTATGATCCAACCAGACTGATTTCATAATAGCAGATACATATTAAATAAAAACGATCACCGATCTGTCGTGCTAGCCAGGAGCTTCCATGTCCAAAATGAATACACTACAAACAAGCTAGCCATGATACGATAATTTAATACAACAGTTTTATTGCTATACCTATTCTCTATTTCTGTGTTCTTCTTCAAATCAAAATGCTTTATATTATACTGTGGCATTTTAATGTGACATACGTAACACATTGCAAAATCAGGCCTGGATACAATTCTACCCGTTCACACCCGAGATCCATTTATTTCCCTAAGCGTTTCACTTTAAGTGGCCTAATGTAAACAGACACAAGCCACTCTGAGCTATAATGAAATAAGTAGCCCTGTGACAAATGGAGTGGGACCAGGGCACAGGCTGGTGTTCCTCTAGAGCAGCGCAGCAGCTCATGTTGCTCTGCTAATGGTTTCAAACGTGCGCTGCCCTCCAACATCTACCATGTAAAGAAATCAATTATCAAACAATGGACTCCATCAGGCATAAAAGAGCACATTGTGCTGGGAGCCAGACCGCTCTTGCACATTTACACTAGGGGCTTCTATGGGTTCACATCCCTTATTTCCACATAAAATATTATCCCAAAAAAGAGAGAAACAAAAATTAGGTCCCAGTGAACAGGAAATTCAAGGTCTTTCAACTCAGGGGGGGAAACCACGTATCCATTTATGCCTGCTCCTTTTCTTCCCTGAACTCAGAAAAAGCGAACTAAGAGAAAAATGCACATCTGTGTCTCAGCTTCAGAGCTGTTTAAATGGTTTCCAGATTGCTGGCTTGTGCAATACCTTCAGAAATGGGATGACAAAAGGTCGGAGCGGGAAGTTCGTTGCTTCTTGCAGCTTGGAGTGGAATTCTTCTATGGTTAAAGTGGAGTTCTACAGAGAGGGAGAGAAAGAGAGAGGGAGGAGAGAAGAAGCACGAGCATGAGTACATGTGGAAAACATTATGTGATAATATTACTTATTGGAGGCAAAACTATATCCTGCTGCAGATTGAATGATTTGCAGGTCGAATGGGAGGCATATGGAAGGCCACGAACGTGGATGTTTGCCTTAGCCGCTCCTAACGTGTGCAAATATTGACTGCACCATAAGTGTGAACATAGGTGCGCACACACACAATGTTTAGGCAAACGTTTAGGCACCCATGACACATTTTGTTTATTTTCTATGTGAAAACTATTCCCAACCCAACCAGGACATTTCAGTGCACATTTGCTGTTTATTTATTGTATTTATCATACTGGAAAAAATTAAAGATAAAATGTGGGCTGTGCAAAACGTTTAATATTTTTTCCATTATTTTGTTTTAACTTGTTACACAAAATACATATAAATGCTGCTCTAAAATGCGATATCTAGCTTTGCAGAGGATGTGCACGCACCTTAGATAATCAACAAAATATGTCATTTGACTGGGTGTGTTTGAACTTTTGCATATAACTGTTCATTTGGTAACAACATGTCAGTTTGGTGCCTGCCTTAAAGATACAAGATAACACACATATCACAACATGTATGGAACAGGCCGATGGCCGCTTTACATGGGGGTGGAGGAGAAACGGTTTGATCTGTTTAATAAGGATATTGCTTCTTGCTAGGCTCTGATCTCTGCCGAGCTGGCATATATCGCCCCTTGTAGCTGCTCTGTGCCTGCCGTGCAACTCTTATCGCAATGGAGAAAAAGGGGGAGAAATGACTAATTTCTCTCTCCCACTCTTGCTGCTCTATCTCATTTTAACAGACTGACAAGATGGTGACACTATTTTCAATTTTCAAGATGTTATTTCCAAGAAGGAGCGTGAAAAAAATGGGGGAAGCGAGAGACAGAGAGAGCGAAAGAGAAAGAGAGAGAGAGAGAGAGAGAGAGCATTGGAGAAAAATATACAGCTTTTTTCCTTATTTCCCAGACCTGAATTTTGTTACATTAGGCTTACATCTGTTCGCCCAGATTGCAGCGGCCTGTTTTGACAGCCAGAAAGCCTCCTGAGCTTTTCTCCAGCATCGCCGGCGCTAATTAAGTGTGTCACTCTTTTCAATAAGGCAGAGAGGGGAGCGTATTAAAGAGAGCTATGGAAGCCAAAGGGACACAAGGAAGCCTCTGCGTGTAGACACTGTGAAAAATAAACAAACACACGCCAAAAAAAGAGCCTTCCTTCAGAGAGGCTAATTAAAGCGGCCCTCCTCCAGTACGGGCACATGTATTTCACACCACTTATTTCATAACTTGACATTATTCAGGAAATATACCCAGAGCCGTAGTTGCGTATTCTTTTGGCTGGATCTGAGGCCAGGTACAGTGTGCCGCTGGACCCAGCTGCAGACCTCTATATCCAATTGTTTTGGATGAGTTACTATTTTTTTCCCAATGCTTTTGAGGAGGACAAGACAGAACCCTTAAAACGTAAAGGAATAACAACACAAATCCATTTTGTCTTCTGTGTTTGCTTCTATGCGGCTGTGTCAGTAAGGCGTTTTTTTAAATGGAAGCTCTGTGTTACAGAATATGCTCGAATATGCTACGATCTTGGACACAGTCATGTCTAATGATCCAACCTATTCTGTCTAATGATGCAGCGTCCTAGAACAGTCATCTTCTATCGTCAGTGACTAATAGCATGCCATTAAATGCTCAGTCTGATAAAGAAACAACAGTGTGCAGACTCACCACGAGGCCCAACACCAGCGTGCGGACGCGCTCGCCGATCTCGGGGGAGATGTCATTGCCGAACTGCTGCAGTGTGGTGAGAAAACGCTTCAGCTTGCTAAGCTGCCTCGCTCCGCAGGCCGGCGGGAGCTGCTGGTTGGCAAGAGAGGAGGAGGACGACGATGAAGGGCCGTTGCTGAAAGCGTTGGGTGGAGAAGGTGCTCCGTTCAGGGCGGTGGGAGAGTGACTGGTGCCGTTTGTTACTGAAAAGCCAGAAGAAAGCAGTCATCACAACTAAGTATAACAACCAAACATGTCTTATGCTTTTTACCAAAAGCAAGTCTAGTAGCGTGTTTAACAGTCTGGGCAGGTTTGGTTTTATTAAAACGAACCCTGGTGTGACCGTTCTGTTTTCGTGCTTCACGAATGAGAATGCTTCCATGACCAAATGAGCAAACCGAGACCCTCTAGGCAGGTCGAGACCTTATGAACAAATTTAGATGTGCTTTATTTGAAGTATGAACGTAATATGGATCGAAGACATACAAAAAGACCAAAGACAGAATGAAGCATCGCTTCCTCTCTGCACTGGTTTGTGAAAAAGACACATTTCAGATGCTGTTTTGATACATGCGTGTTTATCATCTCCTCATGAGCTCTGTAAATATAGAATATAGAGTTTTGCTTATAAAAAGAGCCTGAGGCTCTTCTAAAGCCATTATAAAATACTCACACACACAAGCCTGGGAACATCAATTATTAACACGCCTAGTTTTCTCAGTTTTGTAAAAGCAGTGAACCTCTTGAGGCTGAGTTACAGGAATTGCACCCGGTTTTGTGTCATGCAAAACCACCAGAAACGCATGGCCTCTTGTGGTTTATTGCTCTAGAACATCAGAAGACAAATAAAGCAAGAAATAAATAAAACCAACAACCCCAGATACAACAGAGAACAGCACGATTCAGAAAGTGTGGTGGAAATATCACAGTCATTACTGTATGCCATGAAATCTGCTAAATCAGTTGTGACTTGTTTCCTGAATGACTTTCGTTCCAATCTTTTGGTTCGATGTTAAATTGTGTCAATTTGAGCGAAGAGCAAAACAGACCGAAATCACAATATACCATTTTCTGCTTTGGTCCGGACCAAGGCAAACTGAATGACAAGTATATAAACGCAAACTTAATGGGCTTAAAACCAAAGCTGTAATAAAAAAAAAAAAACAGTCCATGTATGATTGGTGCTGCCTGATAATGCTTTACTTCCTCAAATCTCTTGCAGAACAGCAGCATTTGCTTCCAATCAGCCTTGGTGGCCTTAAGGGTGTAGCCATGTGCTCTTGTACTGCACATCAGACGTATGAAATGTAGCAGGGGAGGATGCATGTGGTCAAACGTGCCCAGTGTTATGATGTGAACCATACGCGAGGGGGGGATCCAGCATGGCGTCAACGTCGCTCTAATGAGATTAGGCTGTGTGATAGCCTCGGCTGCCTGGCCTTTCTCCAACAGCACAGAAAAGAGATACTTCAGCTGCATCTGGTAACAATTACATGGGGGGAAATCAAAGCGCTTGCTTTGTTAAACCTTCAGCATGTGTAATTAGAGTCTGCCTTTAAAAGGCTCCTCATTGCTTTGGAGCCAGCTTGCTTTTTTTTTCATAAGCGCTAATTGCAGAGTCTGAGTGATCTGTTTTTTAGGGATCTGGCACCAGAGAGAGAGAGGAGCATGTTAGCACCGCTGACAGCACAGCACTACTCAATTACCCTCAGTCAGGGTTGTGAGGGAGCAGTGAGCCCAGCTTTGATACGGAGTTGCTCAGGCAGTCCCCTGGGTTCTCATGCGTGATGGTCTCTCTCAGACACCAGTCAGCAGCCTGCTAGAGCCAGCGGGGAGCGAGGCTGCTGCTGCACAGCCTCTCAACACCGGCCAGTACATCATCAGCTGTTAACAGGTGGAATTTTTGGTGATGGGGGTTATTTGTGTGTGTGTGTGTGTATGTGAGTGTGTGTGTGTGTGTGTGTGTGTAAAATGCACTGTATGCCAATTCAGCTGACTGGATTTAGAATGTTAGTGTCAATAAATAGCACAGTCCAACAATGAAAACACAAAGCATGTTTAATCACATTATTCTGGGTAGCTAATTGCAATTAATCGCATTCATTTGATTTGCCCAAATGTGATTCTAAGGAAAGATTTTTTTCAGAATTAAAGTTATTTTTATAGCTATATTAGTGGAGACAATAAGCACAATAAGAACGTATTTACTTCCAGTAATTCAGTAACATTATGCAGGGTTTGCATGTATATGAAATTCACTGGTTTCAACTCCTCCTTGACTGTAGCCCCTCACTCTTCTTCAAACAGCTTGTGCATTCTTGTAACAGTGATCTCAACAGGTAATCCATTTTCACTTTGCTCTTGCTTTTGTTAGTTTGCTGCTTGTTGATTTATCTTTTGCTCACTGTCCAGCCTAGTCTGTCACAGGCTCTCCTTTGCGTGCAGACATATGGAGAATATATGTTTTTTTTTGTAAATTCTGTTGTTTTTGTTTACAATAAACATCAGATATTCAACATAAATGACACTTCAGACTCATTATGTTTCAGCAACATTTTCTGGGAAATACTAAACTGATAACAAAACAGTTATTAAAGGATAGAGAGCTACAATTGTGGATTCCATCAGAGCATAATACACTGTACAAGCAGGCTTGCTTCAGGCTGCACTACTGTGGTTGATTTGATATGCTCAGACTAAGAAAATGGCATTAATAATTTAATACTGACACATTAATGCATTAACTTTGACAGCACTAATAGTAGCCAGTATGATACTCAGTAAATTAGATATACATATTTTTGCTAAAATTACATTTTTAAGCCATTTTCCAAACCTCACTGAAATATTTTTCTGTATGTTTTTTCAGTTATTACAAAATGAACCAAAATAATTAAATCAAACTGACCTGAGATTTGCATTAAATCACCTAATTAAGTATCAAAATATTGTAATTAAATCACATCATTACAAGCTGTGAGATTTATGTGTGTGTGCATGTGAGTGTGTGCTACTCACATGTGGTGGGCGTGAAGGAGCTGGTTCTAGGAGCTCCCTGTGTGCTGGGGGGAGGAGGCATGGTGGGTGGAGTTAACCTGGACTGTGTTTTCACGTCGGCAGGTGAGTCGGGCATGGTGGAGCGCTTCTCAGTGCGATCTGCAACAAAAGAGAGAGAGAGAGTCAAAGTCAGAGATAGTCAAAGTCATCTATGATGGCTATATCCCTCTTATGTTATGCAATTATAGGAATACATTTTTCACCCAGAAATTCAGAGCGAAAGAACAACAGAGACGAAGAGAAAGAGAGAAAGAGAGAGAGGAAGAGAAAGAAAGTGGAGCAGTTCTGAAGAGACACCGGCATAACAGCTGCTCTGCTCTTATACACCTGAGCTCCTGCAACAAGCAACATTAATGTGCATTATATTTATTCCCACTGAGTACTCTGAAGTTCCCATTAAAACCTATCAGAAGCAGTATTGGTTCATATTGGTCAATATAGTTGTGCCACGTTTGCTGAATCAGTGTGACCATGACCTGCACACAATGGCTCCTATCAGCCGCTTTTAACTGTATCTGAAAAGCAAACAGAATTATCAAACGGCCATAACCAAGACTGCCTGAAGGGAAAAAGGAGGCGCAAAAGCAAACATAGAGGGGTAAAGATGGAAAGGAGGAGTCCTCGTTGCTATCTGAGGTGGGCAGCTGGAATCGGGGGGATCAGAGTGCATTTTCCAGACATGGGGCAGCCTCCTGCCCTCACGCACATACACTCTTCTCACAGACAACACCACATGTGTGTGTGTGTGAGAACATGGGGGCATGTGGATGGGAGCAGTGCTGTGGCAGACATGGGGGATGGGGGGGACGAAGGGGGCTGGAGGAAAAGAGCAGTGAGAGAGGCAGTGATAGCCTAAGCCTGTTAGATAAGCAGGGCTTTTAAAGCTCACTCTTCAAGCAACGCAACAGCTCCATGACGACTGCTTTAGTCACGGCCCTCTGGAGCCAGTCGTCTCAGAGAAAATGGAGATGTCACACTCGGGGCCTAAAGTGTGTTGTCATATTTAGGGGATGGATTTCTGGGTCAACGGTGATGTTCTCCAGTCATGTAGGAATCAGTCAAAGGATTGATTAGCTGCTTGTGCCTTGGTGACGCACGTTACGCAACTATGGCATCTGATCACTCCAAGGCCTCCTTGCCAAAAGTACAACGCTGGTCAGGAAATGAGAAAACAGATGTTACATTTTAGGAACACTCACATCTGGACCAAAGACCTGTAAACTGGTTCAAATAGCACATGACATCATACATTCCAACAAGAAATGGTAAACATAATAAATCCGATTTGTACATTATAAAAATACTCTATTGATTCTTTATCAAACGCCGGTGCACGCCACATGCCCTCAGCACCTTCTAAATAAAGATACAAGACATACCAACAAAATTAATCGTGTCTTCAAGCCCTTTTAACCAGCCGCACAAACTAAACGCAGAAACAAGGCGGAGGGCCCAGAGGGGCTTAGTTTGCTCTTTCCCAAAGAAAGGCCGTGTTCCCCTCAGACCAGCAGACTCCTGCTAGAGCCGAACAGATAAAGAAGGCAGGAATCTCAACCATACCTGCTTCCCAAACATCCCCAGTTCTCTCAACTGATAACAGACTCAAACAGGCAGCCAGGCTCAGCAATAAAACCTACTGAAAATCTTTCTCTCTCTTTCTCT
The DNA here is from genome assembly GCA_037577275.1 of Bryconaethiops microstoma. NCBI lineage: Eukaryota > Metazoa > Chordata > Actinopteri > Characiformes > Alestidae > Bryconaethiops > Bryconaethiops microstoma. Next base: position 19,587,514 of record JBBJLS010000140.1, on the reverse strand, counting down.
TTGTGCTCTCTCCACCCAGTACTAAAGCATTACTCAGACTGGCAGAAGGATAAAATCTGTGGGAGAATATTCTGAAGTGTCTCACGCCTTATGTGTTTTATTGCTGCATTGTTCCCTAAAACATAAGCAATTTATAAAGAAAAGTTTTGAACACAATCAAACTAAACCCATGTCCTGTTTTTATGCCTTTACAAAATATGAATTTCCGTCATTTTGTTACAAATCAGGAGTCCCGTGGGACCAAACGACTAAATTTGTTCCGATAAATGAAGTAATAAAAGCTATATTTTTAGCCATATACGTGATCAATTTGTCCTCATAAAATTTCAGATATGGACATCAGGGGTGCAACAATTCAGAAATGTCATGATTACTACGAGCCATGCACTACGAGCCAATGTATTTTTGATGCAGAATAGAGGTTCTAAACTGATTGGTTTGGCTCAATGAACAACAATTGTCCAATAAAACTTTTTGGGGCTTGCTGCTCTTCAAGAATTTATAAGCAACTTCATAAAAAAAATAAATCACAGCCTCCTCCAGGCTGGATAGAACAGTGATTTCCCTGAAAGATGGTAAAGGAGAGACACTCAGAAGAGAGGATCTGTGGTACAGTTTCAAAACTGACATTTTAATAGGTATTAAAAATTGTTACACCTTCAGTGGACAGTAATAGATAGGTTGCTGTCAGAAAAAAGAGCTTGTTGAGTAACTTCTATGAAAGGGACCCTAAGAAAATAGTTAAGCGCTGGCACTCGCGTATTCCACGCTAAGCCAGGCATGGATCAAATGATCTAATTTTGGCTGCAGTGAGGCAAGAACACAGAGTTTCTGATGAAAGATCCTAATTGGGGTCTGGAGGGGACTGGTGATGGAGAGGGACAGGATGCAACAGTGAACCTTGATTTAACATTAAAATCCCAGCATGCGGCCAGTCATTTGCACTGAAATGTTAAAACCATGACCAGCTCTGACGCTGATGAGTCACTCGAGCTGCCAGTGTGAGAGTTTAGATTGAATGAAGCAATATGTCCGGTGCATATGGAAACATTTAAAATACCAGCAGCTTGTGTGGTTGTTGCTATTAGAAAGCCTCATCAAAAGATCCCGCAATATAACGATGTCAGAAATGGCCGTCAGGGGCTGACGCGGTCCACGATTTTGAAAGAATAAGGCTCAGTTTAGCCCTGGTCTGGGCAGCAGCTCTGGGCAACATCAAGAGCTGTTTTTTTTACGTACATGTGTAATTGGGGATTAACACCTGGGTCAATGTTATGATTGGACTGTGGAGCAGAGGAAGCAAACACAACCCCGAAGCATGGGAGACTCATCCCTGCTCTACTGCTGACAGAGATGGATGATAAAGTAATGGGTTTGGCTTTAATGCACACACACACACACACACACACACACACACACACAAAGAGAACACAGAATGAGAATCAGACCCCATGGAGACACAGGGCTGAATGAGAAATAAGAAAAGAGAGTGTGAATTTACAATTGGTTCTCCATCAATATCTGTCAGCCGGGAGTCACTGGAATACATAGGACTATGCAACAATGTGAAAATTACATCTTCCTTTTATTACCTTCCCTGCATAGTTCCTTCGGCACATTCACATTTAATATTTCATCTGAGAGGGTTTAAATGCGATGCATACTTACGGAGCACACATTCTCTTTTGTTTGAGCAAAGTCCCAGTCATAGTAATACCTCTCGTTTTTCAGCAGACACATCAATGCATGTGAAATAAAATCCATGGAAATTCAAGAGCAGAAAGAGAACAACACCTCTCTCAAAAAAAAGAGCCCTGAAACATTTGCTCTCCATTCGCAGTTATCTCTTTTAATCTCTACCACAGTAAGTGCACAGTGCAAGTAGACAATGGAGCAGTAATGATAGGACTCATTCCCCACAACATCTCACTAAAAACTCCATGCCTGACAAAGAAGGATAGAGCAAACGCACAGTCACAGTTATGGCTTTCATTATACTGAGAAAGGATCTCTCTTATAACATCATAAAAAGCTTTCTGAAATGCTGCTGAGGAGTCCTGTGTGCAGACAGCTACACACTGCAGGTGTAGAGCTTATTAGTTGCTTTTACAGGAATTTTAAACAGGCTCAGTCACAAACCAGAGTGTGCACCATCCCTTATTGGCTTCATAGAGTTAATCGGCACAAAGTGAGTTTGTTTGCCAGTTACTTTACCTTTAAGAATGGGAAATGGGTGCACGAGCCGCACAAATGAATATTAGGCAGCCTGAGGCCGTTATTGATGCAGCGAGAGATTTAATGCGGCTCCCAGGAAGGCCGATGAAGTGCTTTCCATTTTCCTGATCGCCAAGGTCTTTTATTACTTTTCAAAAGAGGGCTAGAGTAATATAGATCGCCTTTAAACGCCACAGCGAACGGAGCCTTAAAAAGCACAAACAGCCTCATCTTCAATCTGTGCCTTGTCATTTTTCATGAGCAGTGAGTGGCAGTCAATAGCTGCTGCATTCAGGAGACACTGGTTGCCACAAACAGGGCATCTTTCCCTGGAACCCTTCCAGCTGGGGTGAATAATTATGCATCGGAACCGCAGAATGTAGTTGTGAAAGTTATTGACACAGTGTATTGTTTAGGGAACATACTGTACAGCGCATGTCTGTCCTCAGGGCAATCACTCATACTGTTCTCAGATTCAAACTCTACAAGATTGGCCAAAGTTTACTGGGTAATTCATACTGGTGTCACACAATATTATTTTTCAGTTATAGTAAAAATTAAGCTGCAATGTAAAGCTGGGACCAGCATTTTTGTATAAAAGGCAAAATCAACATGAAAAGACCTTATACTTTTGTCGCCTCCTCTGTCTTAGATATACCAAAATCTAAGAAAAACATCCAAAGTTTTAAACAATGGAAAACAAATTGACAATTGAATGATTTACCAGTTTTGATTATTTTGTGTCCCAGTCTTACTATAACATATAAATTGCTTGAGACTTTGAATTGTTTTCAAAGATCCCTTCAAAATGTGAGGCTTCTTGTAAATGTTTATGCTGCACTTGTCGTTTAATTCTTCATAGCAGTATGTGACCAATGGTGGCCTGCCATCAAAGAAATTTTGTCATGGAGACGGCATCACTGACAAGAATGGATAATTATCAGGACAGTTTAGCAGTCTTGATTCTTTATTTAGATACAGAGATGGGTAGCTGGGTGGATGGATGGATGGATTTATGGATGGATGGATGGATGGATGGATGGATGGATGGATGGATAATAGATAGGCAGACAGAGAAAGAGGGAATAATGTACATCTGGAAAATGTTGATGTAAATAAGCAATTTCAAAATGCGAGAGTATTCAAAAGAGTGTGCAATGACAGTAAATATAGTTACAGTGCAAAACTGAGACCAGTGACAATAAATAAGGCTGAAAGGCTGAAAAATGCTCAAAAACAGAGGGATACTTCAAACCAGTTGCAAAGAAAAGAGAGTCGGTGCTCTGTCGCCTTAACTTCACTGTCTGTAACACAAACTAGCCTGGTAATGTTTAAGAAATCCACTGATGTCTACACAAAATGAACAAAACCAGAGGGGGATTGATAGAGCAAGAGTCAACTCAGCATTATTAGCTTGGCACTGATAGACACCCAAAGCCTCATAGATAAGTTAGCAGAAATGGGTAATTAGCATTACTATGTCACTAGTAACTTCTGGTCTGAAAATGAAAACAGACTTTAGCTGCGTCATTTTTTCCAGATGGACCATGTGACTTGCTGTAGCAGTTTCTCACACAGATAACCTCAATCTGCATTAGATAAGAAAGTGAGAACAATCAGGTAATGTTTGTTAGGCACAGTGTGAGGAGGGTGGAAACATCAGTTAACAGATTTGTAATTTGTACCAAGCCATGCCATGAGTGACAGTTTGAAAAGAAGAGATCAAGTCTCAACGAAACTGATGTCTTTTATTATTACACAGCAATAAATCAGTATTTATCAGCAATATATTCAGTTTTATTGAACAAAATGTAGGGTATAATTAGTCTTTGAGGTGAAAAAAGGCAGGAGGATGTATGAGCATTGACTTGAACAATTAGACTCTCAAAATAATCCTCATCTGACCTCATATGTAGGGAAGACTGAACTCTTAATGGAATGTTCTGCTGTCTACCAGTGTTTTCCATCACTACAAGAATATCTGGTTTGTGGTCGATTGTTTACCATCATTTTTGGCATAACTGTAAAATAATTTGAGCAGAACAAAACAGTCCAATCAAAGCAAGTGAGGTTTGTAAGATTCTCTTTCAGCCTAGAGTGCCAGTTCTCAGGATGCGTAGTTTCATTACCATTACTAGCGCACACCTAAAGAGCACCCGACACTCTAATCAGGCAATATAATTGAAAAATCTTGCCGTTCAATCAATACTACCCGAGTAGATCTGAATGGATTCTGAACGATCTGAAATATCCAATAGAGTGTAAATTAGCTGCTCAGATCTGGAAGAATACTGGAGACCTTCTGCTGGGTTTGCTATCAGTCCCTTGCAGTTGTGTGTGGATGGAAATCAGAGAGCTGCTGTGAGGGCTGAGATTGAATGATCCTTCTAACAGGATTTGAGCTGCTGGATTGGGCCTCTGCTATCTCTGTACCTCAATATGGGCCCACCAAGCGTTTGCATATCTCCATTTGAGAATCGCTCAAGTGAGGAGGCAGTTCAAACTAAACAACAAAAGGGAAAAAAAAAAACTAAATCAACCACATTCTATGACGAGAACTGCGAGTTGTTAAAATAATTTTTTTTACCTCCTTTTATCTAGCGTCAAACACCGAGCGCATCCCACAGCTAGAAACCAACGTCTTGGGTTTCATCATCTTCCACCAGCCCAATCTGGTTCTTTTTTTATGTAACCAGTAGGCTTCAGATGGACATTTTCCTCTCTAACATGAACAGCTAAAGCCCAGCACAGCTCTGTTTTTCTCCCGGTCTGATATCGCATGTTTCGCCATAGTTGCATATCTGTTACATCACTCACCGCAGTGACTGCACTCAGTGAATTCTAGGATCCTTAAAAACTGATGTCTGTGTGCACGGCATACGGAATGAACACAGGTTGATAAATAAAACACTTTCATCAGGTCACTCAACGCTTATTAAAATGTCTGTACAATAATGTTTCCATCAATCCTGCACAGGCTTGAGACGAATTCAACATAGCTGAAGAGCTGATTTCTCCTAACTGCGTTGTCATTTTGAGAGAGTTAGGCTCCAACTAGATTTATCCTCCCACATAGCAGCTCCTGCACTATTCACTCACCTTCAGTAAGTTAGTGCAGGAGACGCTTCGTGAAATCTAGTCTCTTCCGATAACAGTGGCTTATATTAGGCCTGCTGTGAGCAGATTTCACACAATTCCTCTAAAGCCTGTCCTAACCAGTCTATGCAGAAATCCACACAGTTCTATCGCTGTAGGTCGGAGAGAGAGCACTTTTCTCCAGAGGAAATGTGTTGCAGTGGGAGCAGAAGTGCAAGCAGAACCATAGACTATATCCTGGCATTTCAGTATTGGTGTCACAAAACAGATTTATTTTTAAAATTTTGACAGTTTTGACACAAAAACAGCAATGGCTGCAACTTGTCTGGTTTAAGGTAAGGTTCATTTTACTGCAATTTTAAGACAAAAAGTAATATTTCGTAATATTACTAAAAATGCCTTTCTTTGTTTAATTTTCTTTTCTTAGTCTCAGAAGAAAAAAAAAGCAGTTCGCAATATTGTATTAATCAAGGACCAATAATTTCTGAAGTATGAGCTTGACATGAGCATTTCATTATAAGAAGTTCTGGCAACAACTGACAAATACATCCAGTAAGACTAATGGATTGAGTGTGAGAGCTTTAAAAGAAAATCTTACAAGTGATTTCTATATGTAGGAGACATAAATAAGACAGAGTTTTACACTTTAAATTTCAAACTTTATGCCTGATTAAATCATTAATATCTAAACAAAGTCTGTTCTAGAGAAACATACACTGTGGCAGGGACAGAAACCAGATGTCTGGAGTGTTAAATGCCTCTAAAAGGTCCTTACAGGAAGTTATATGATATAATTATATGATATTATTAACATTACAAGGTTTCAATCCATTCATGGCGAGTGATTGATGGGTGTTGATGAGGCAAAGCAGTACCAAAGAGGACAATTATTTTTTTATCATCAACAATACACTAACTGTCATAAAACATCAGAAAATGTGTGTATGTTCATTTTTGGTTTTGAAGAGCAATTAAAATGAGGTTCTATTTACCTTACAAACCTCTGCTTCCTCTCATGACCACTGTAAAGAAATGTTTGTAAGAGTTTCTACAAATGGCCATATCACATCAAACAACTTGGAATGAGTTTGTTTACATCACAAAGACTGGAATATGTTGAACTGTTGAGAAAAATCAGTGGACTCCCACTTTAAGAGGCCATTTCCTCCCTCCAGGGCAGTCAAAACAAGCTAAACCAAGTATGAAGAGATTATATTAGCACCAGCTCTCTGGGGGCACGGATTCAATGACTGTAATAAAGCTAATTTAAAAACTGTCCGATACCATGATGTATTTGGAAAATATCGCCACATTGAACTTTATCAATCCCGCCCGGCACCACTTCTTGCTGCTGGAAAAAAGTGCGGCACATCAAAGCCACAGGGAGCCAGTCAACTGCGCGCTAATGCCGACAAGATGGCAGCAGTTCAGCGAGAGGCCTCCGCCAGCGGGCACAGCCTCACACTCATCACAGAGAGGTCAGGTGGTGAGAGAGGGGGAAGACGGAGGGCGCCTCTCACAGGAAACGCTTCACAGAACACGACCAGCAAATATACCAAATGACATGACAACAGCAGCGTTCCGGCCAGACGCTGTGCCTCACTTAGAGCAGGCCCACGTTAATAGACGTGTGGATAAAGCAGGGGCACATATAGACAGATGCAGGGGATGGCAAGATTGAGGGGTGTGCAAGAAACACAAAGTCTTCAGATAATTGGAATTCAGCCGCTGTTTCAAGTAGCTGAGGCTCAGGGTGAAGTTGGGGGAGCTGGAGGCTTGCATTGGTATGCAAGTGCGCTCTCCCCCTCCAGAATACATTATGAACCTGCCGCACGCCTGTGCACCATGCAATCATCTCCGCCAGATGGAACAGCGCGCAGAGCGTGGCCCATCAAACCCCTTCTGCTTGTCAGAGAAGATGTATGAACGCCCCCGCCGTCCTGGAGCTCATTCCCCACACTTATTCCTCTCACTCTCCCTGCAGCAAGGCCTGTCCCCTTGGACCTCTATCTAACTCTCTCTCCCCACACCCCATCTCATCCTACCCCTCCCCACCAGACTCTCACACTCTCTCTCCCTCCCACACTCTCTCTCTCTGCCTCCTTCTCTCTCCCCAAGCCCTCACTTTTCCAGACCACTCCCCAGACACGCTTGTTTCCTGATCCTCGCTTGGCCGGCTCCAGGTGGTGCGCCGTCGTTCCATTCCGTCCCATCAAATGACGCGAGGGCTGAGGGGACCTTCATCAGCCTGTGCTCACTCAAGAGTTACCAACCCACCCACCACTACAGCTCCCAGCAACTTGGCCACTTCAATATTTAAAGCGCCCGCGTGCCTTCGCTGCCTGCCTTCATTTCCTCCTCGTGCCATACTCAGGTGTTCATATTGTTTATAAATCCTGCTGATGCAAACGAGCTCCAAATCTACTGAGGATGTAAGAACAGGAACCACCGCTGTGGAGGAGAGTTAACCCCTTCACTCCAATAACTGCATAAGGTGCCTATTCATTTAGGCTGGTATATTGTCAACAAGACCCCGTGTCTCCATTATTTCACATACTTTGAAAACATCAACTTCCCTTTACAACAGTGTGTCAGAAATTCATGAATAATCAATCAAGAGAAAAACTCCGAAAGACTGTTCTGTTCTGGTCCTATTCTGAGGTTTGAAAAAAAAATGTAAAAAGCCCCAGTAGTGTCACATTTAAAAATACTGTGAAATTTGTTACTTAGCACACACTGCTCTGCGCTAACCCTTATTAAACAAAGCTGATTCATCTTGTAATTTGTTTTCGATAATTGCTGATTCTACATTTTTGTTTTTTAACATAATTTGATAAAAACAGCTATTGTTAACCATGTATTAAAATTTGTTTAATGGACCAACAGATATAAAATTTAATTTGGAATAAAGTCCTTCTTACTTGCATGGAAATGAAAAGTTAATCAGCACAGGAGTCAGTCTGAGCGGTCTGTGGCGATGCACTGTGTGTTGTGACACCTTCCTGTCATAACCAGCATTCACTTTAACAACGATTTGAGCTACAGAATCTACTGTGGGATCGAAACAGACAGGTTTGTCTTCACTCCCCACTGGTTCACTGGTTGTCCTTCCTTGGACCATTTATAGTAGGTTCTGACCACTGCATACCACAAACATCCCACAACACCTGCCATTTTGGAAATGCTCAGACTCAGTCATCTAGCCAATATAATTTGAACCTTATCCACATTGCTCATATTCACTTTTCCTTTTTTTTTTCCTGCTACCAACACATATTACTTATTCCATACATATCCCACCCCTTGACAGGTGTCACTATAACAAGATATTGTTAACTTTAGCTGTTATTTTAATGTTGTGTCTGATCAGTGTGATGTGCATTGATGTAACAATGCATTGATAATATTGCAATACAAAAACAAGACTGTGTATCATGTAGAATACCAATTCCATTCATTTTGATATCTGATGCAACAGCACTGTTGAAACACCAAAGTTTGCAAATAACCAGGGCCAATCGAAAACACACACCTGCACAAATGTCAAACACAAACTCTATGCTCTAGTTATTAGTAAATTATATCACAGCTGAATATAGTCATCATAATTTGCTGATCAAAATTAGGAAGATATCAAAATGTGAACCCAGTATCGTGAATCAAATTGGACTGGGCTGGTGGGCTGAGCATATAGTCTTAACCATAAGTATAATATGTCTTTAGTTAATAACTGAATAACACACCTAAGTTTAGGGCGTTAAAGCTTAGATACATTAAGCCAGGGATGACCAACTCTGATCCTGGAGGAATTGTCCTGCTCAGACTCATCTGGTTCAACTCACCTGTTAATTGCTAGGTTTAGTAAGTGTGTTAGAGAAGAGGAACTATTAAATTGTGAACACCAGCCTTCCAGGACCAGAGTTGGGCACCCCTGCACTAAGCAGATGTGACAGTTAAATTTATTGGTAGGAGTCTCTGTGACAAGGTGTTAAAAAATATGAATGACACCTGCCATTTCGATGTGATGCACATGACACAGTGCAAAACAAAACAGTAGCAACTCGCCTGACTGTGCTCTACATACCACTCTGGTTCTAGCATGCTGGTCATCTTCCTCTCAGTACCAAAAAATCACCAGCCAGGAGCAAAATTAACACCTTTACATAATAGTAAATTTACATAATGTTATGTCTGCTTCTTCTAACGCCGGAGCTGAGGTGGAGGAAGTGGACATGACTGAGTGGGCATTCACAGCAGGTCCGTAACGTGGAGCAACACAGGGCCATGAAAACATAAAGACTCCTCTCTGCCATAAATACGGACGATGGAGAACCATCTGCTGATATGCTTCAAAACCAGGAATCGTGTCTGAAAATAAAAGAATCTGACCAATAAAACAGATGCAGCGTTTAAGGGCGGAAGTCTCTCCCGTTTTTTTCCCCCTCTTCGTCAGAACGGATTTATAGTAACGTCTGTTTTAACCATCTGTTGAAATAAGACCCTATTGGCATGAAGCATAGAGGAAGAAAACAAGTGTTGAGGAACAATGAAAGTGATTCACAGTCCCTGTTATGCCTCCGTTGAAATCTCTGAGATTTGTGCTGTATCTTGTTGCCAGGCAAAAAGCAAAGAAAAAAAATCTTTTTAGAGCTTTGTTAGTGTAAGACCTCAAGGGGGGGGGGGATCACAAAAATGAAAATAAAGATGCCTTGCTCTGTAATCTTCCCCCCTCGCTTCCTCATCTTTGAGGGAGACACGTAGCTGAAACGGGAATGAGATTTTGCAATCGCACTACAAGCAGTCCTGCAATTTTCAACGTGTTTTGAACAAACAGAAAATAATTATTTACTAACTTCTTATACGAAGAGGCAGAATTGGAGCATTTGTCAATAAAAGAGCTTTTATACTGAGATTAGTGCTTTCAAGCGCTAATCTGAAACTCATCCAACTCTCAAGTCAATGACTCACTCAGCTTCCTGGCACCAGCAGATGCCAGCTGAAGATCAAGAGAGAGAGAGAGAGAGAGAGAGAGAGAGAGAGAGAGAGAGAGAGAGAGAGAGATAGAGAGATAGAGAGAGAGATAGAGAGGGAGAGAGAGAGAGAGAGAGACAGAGAGAG
>JBBJLS010000140.1:19541148-19571097 GCA_037577275.1 Bryconaethiops microstoma | reverse complement strand
AAAGAAATAAATAAATAAATTTTATATATATATATATATATATATACACATATATAAATATATAAATGAAAGAGATATTCAGGTCACAGGACGGAAGAATGCAGATAAAGGGAAGACTGCTAAATGTTGATTAAAAAAACAAAAAAACAATTAGAGGACCAGTCCCGGGTAAGATGCTTTCATATGCTCTGCATTAGCCGCACTTCTCCAAAAACAACAGGGCTCAGGCCACTTCTGCAATTTCACACACATCTGCTAATGCTTACACTAATCCAGCTCAACTTTTTACTACTGCACCTTGTTAAAGAAACATCTGAGGCCGGCGAATATGTGGCATGTTTGCATATGTAAGGATGGTCAATTCAGATACAAAAGAATGCAACTTATGCTCCAGATTCGTGTATCAGAATCCATACAACAGTTCTCAACAAACAGCATGTGCAGGCCGACTATGCTGCCTATATATATAGGCCAGTGAAAATCTAGGCGAGCTGCGTTCCCCATCTGTAGGACCTGAGCATCCTTCCTCTAAAACAACACCCCCTCGCCTGCCCCCACTCCCCCTCCTCATCATGTCAGTAGCAGATACAGCTGCAGCAGCAGCAGCCTCATTAAAAAAAGAAAAATCAATTTGGAGAGTCCTAACAAAGGCATTCGTCTGCTGCTGCCGCTGCTGGGTTTTAAGTCTCTAGAGTGGCACTCCTCCTCCCCTCTCTCCCCCTATCGCTCTTTCCTCTCCTCCATTCTCCCCTCTCTCTCTCTCTCTCTCTCTCTCTCTCTCTCTCTCTCTCTTTCCTCCCAGACTGCCATCACTGCATGTGATTAACATATGTCTGGGCTTTCAGTCCCTGTCAGCTTGAAGGCATTTCTCCCAGCCGCCTTAAACAGCAGATGAGCTCCATGTGAGGACAGAGAGAGAGAGAGAGAGAGAGAGAGAGAGAGAGAGAGAGAGAGAGAGAGAGAGAGAGAGAGAGAGAGAGAGAGAGATAGAGAGAGATAGAGAGAGAGAAGAGAAGATGGGTTAAGGGACCGCATCTGCATTTTTCCTCTTCCTCTATTTAATGGCATACTCTCTCTCTTTCTCTCTCTTAACCTCTCATTTCCTTTATCTTTCACCTCAGCATCCCTTCTGCCTCCTTCGCTCCCTCCCCTTTTCTAACCCCCCCACCCCATTTGCTGAAATAGCACGCAGTGTCGTGTTGTGTATTTCTTCCTACAGGATGGTAGAGCGTAGTAACATGCGTCTGAGAACGACAGCCTACTTTTAGATGTTCATCTCAGAAGAAGTGCTTCAATTAAAAATAGCTTATTGTAAAAAAAAAAAACAATACGGCACTATATCTGCTCTGATGGTATCAGTGCTGGAAAAGAAAGGGTGTCAACTCTACCTAAAGTAACTTGTGATAAGAGGGTCATTTAAATTGGCTGCACATGAAGTTGAATTATTAATTAAACTAAACGTGTCAGAGTACAGCAACAGCACTTCATCTCCTCATTTGGACTCTTTCCATGATGTAGGCCTAGATCCACACTTTCAAAATAAATAAAAAATAGCATGGCTATCTCATTACTATCCAATAAAATACTTTTAAAACACAGTGAGAAAAAAAAAAGAAGAATAAACCAGTTCTGAAGATCTTTAGATCTAACAAAATCTGGTTATGTCGGCAGTCCTCTGCTGAAATGCAAATGACAGATGAAGGCCGTCGCTTCTCACGAAAAAAAAAAAAAAGAAAAGAAAAAAAAAATGCAGCACGTATGTACTGGAGTGTGTTAGCGTGCGTGAGAAAGTCTTCTCTCCATTCATGTGTGGCCAGCACTTACAGCTACACACACCTCTCCTCAACACAGTACAAAGCCTACAAAGCCCAGGGCTCCCCTTCCCTCCTTACTGCTAAATGAGTGCATTTCTAAAGAGCTGCTATACTGTTGGCTTTACATGCCACCAAAATGGCTCAGCCTTTTCTCAGCGTCCTCTGCCAGTGTGTCTTTCAGAAGGGAGGAGTGGAGAGTGCACGTTTGGCCCCGCTCTGACAAGCGGTCTCTGCATTAGCGGACTGAAATAGTAATAAGAAGACAATGAGAGAGGGGGAAACAGTAGAGGAAAGAGGTTCCACTGAAGCGTAGTGAGTTTTTTTTCTTTTTAACTAAAGCAGCTTGCTTTTACCAAGCTGAATGGGACTTGATCTGTGACTTCTGTGTTGAAAGCTCGATGATCTGAATGGCTCTGGCGCTCAAAATAAATGACCCCAAATAACCAAAACCCTATAATTCAACAGTAGAGAGTTAAAGAAGGTAAAAGGACAGCGTTGATTATATGCTTATGATAAACATTACAGTGCTCAGACAATATCTGGAACTTAACCACAGCTTCAAAGGGCGCCTATCATTTTGACGTGGCGTGTAAAAAAAAGCATATTATGCACTTCTCTGTCAATACAGTGCTTACATGGAAACTAAGCTGCAGAACCAGCCCATTACGATTTCACCTTTTTGTGTTACTAAGAAAACCAACAAATTTCCATACCTGTTCGGCCTATAGCGGTCTAAAGACCAGCCCATTCTTGCTGAAGGAGTGTTTCAACTCAGAGAGCAAGACACAATACTGAACGTTTACATGGATCAGTCTTAAAGGCACAGAAAAACAAAACAAAAAAACAGCCTGGTTAATTATAAAGTAAAAACTGAGATTTCAACAAATAGACATTAAAAATGATGAATTTCACAGAAAATTTTAATTACGGTGAAAATGTCAGATATGGGGCCTTTTATGCAAATGGCTGCGTTAACAGACTGAAAGAGTAACAGAAAGACAATGAGAGAGAGCATGAATTAAGAAGATTCCACTGAACTGCTTTTTTTTTTTTTCACTGGAGGAGTTTGCCTTTACCAGCCTGAATGGGACCTGCTCTGTGACTTTTGTCTTGAAAGCTTTGACAGCCTGAATGGCTGTAGTGCTCAAAATAAGGAGCAAATGAGCTGCTGATGAATGGTGGTTGACTGCCACCGCCTGTCTTTGCCCTGATCCCATGAGCCGAGGGTCTGGGTGGGAGGGACGGCAGTGTCCGCATGCCCCCCTCCTCCCTATCTCCCCGCCCCGAAAGCCTGGTCACTTATACACACATTTACCCCACGTATCCCCACACTGCTTGACCTGTGCTGGAGGGAGACGCAACAGGGCCGGTGTCCTTTGTGGTCGGATGACGCAAAACAAAGGGGCCGAATTAGTCGAGCTTTTCCTCTGCCTACTCCCTGCCTTCGCCCGGTCCAAAGGGCTCGATTTTCCACACAGCTGGAAGCCATTAGTGCTCTACGACGAGCAACCAGCAAGCAGGGCGGCCAAAGAGTACAGCGCAGCGACAGAGAGAACGAGAGGGAGAGGCACAGGGTGGGAGGGGGGCGGCCGTCTGCCTAACCGAACCCCCTAAAGAGCACAAGTGCAGATTAGAAAAGTGAGAATAGCAGTGTAAATGGCTCAGTTTCAATCATGGCCTCAGTGCACGCTGAATACACAGACACACACACACACACACACACACACACACAAAGACACTGACGGTCCGAAAACAGACTGAAAGAGAAGAGACTTGTTGAACCTAGAATGCAACGACAGACTTTATCATTTGTCTGTTTATTTAGCCCACAGAAGTGACTGTTATTACTGGTGGGAACAAAGGTATGTAATTTCACATGAATTATTCATATTTGTGTCTCATTCATATTCAAAGGACCTGAAAAATGCTGTTCAAAGCGCAGATTCAAATCTTTCAAATGAGATCACATTTGTAAGTAATCCTTTGTAAGCAGACGAAGAGGTATTTCATTATTAGAAGTGTAACAATACAATACGAAGAATGATACGTTCGATACGTGACTTTCAATTCATTACGCACAGGTATCAGACGTCATACACTCAAACAATAGTCTGTGCTATAACCTGCTGCTATTGCAATTTCCTATGTGCAATTTCTTATTATGTGTTAAAATATTTTCGTCACCTGCAATATCTTTATTATTATGTGCAATAGTTTATGTGCAATAGTCTTATCGTGTACAAAATCACAACTTACGTCACAACTTATGTCACTATTACAAGCAACAACAGACTTGGTATGGAGTCAAACTCCACACCACTATTTGTGTTAACTAGTAAACTTCAGCAGTAATTATATTTATGATCTATAGTATTTATTTCCACCTCTCTTACTGACCACAGCATTTTATGTACATAGTGTAGTGTATTTAGTATTTAGTATCTTCAGAATATTTTCTGGAGATTATTACTTTGACGACATTGACATGCTTGCCATTATAACACGTTGTAACAACTGCTACCGAATAATGACTTTACATCCCAATTCGTTGTGATTTGTGCAGTTGTAGATAAAAAGAAACATTTGCATGTTTGTGCAGATTCAAACCTGTTGGTACCGAAAGAAACGTATTGTAAATTTCTTTCGTATTAATATGGTTCATTATGTAAGTACATAATGCATGTGTGTAATTACATTTAAACAATACAGACAATTGGCCACAATGGCTCTCTACTTGTACGGGTCAACATGCTGTAAATTGCAGCGAGGGCAGCGCAATAAATATGCTTCATATTGTGTTGATGCTTCTCTCTAATGTGTTCACTGCACTGATAGCGCTGACAGACAGAAGGCAGGAGCAGACGTGTGTCCCATACTTGTGCTGTGTATGGAGAATGAGTGGGCAATGAATAGTGTTGTAACTGAAGGTCCAAGATGTAGCGCCATATTTTCTAGCCCTCCGTCCTTTATTCTCTGTGCCCATCCACAGGGCTGAACGAAGTGCGTGTAAAACTGAAGCAGGAAGAAGAGGACAAGGACAGCATGTGTGTGTGTGTGTGTGTGTGTGTTTGTGTGTGTGCATTTGTGTGTCCAGCTCTTCAGCCATCTGTCCACTCTGGTGTCCCTGGGTCTCTGAGCAGGCTGTGGGTAAGGGCTGCTACACTGTCTCCCTCTCTCTCCCGCCTTCTCTACCTTCTCCACATGGCCTTGCTAATCAGTCCTGCCCTCTTTCCCTCCTCACCTACAGTCACCCTTCACTTAGTGCTGGCCAGTACTGAGAAAATTCTGTATGATGATACTCTCCAAAACATCGGCTAATATCTAAGATTGCGTATATAAATTAAACAGTATGGATATAGTCTGTTTTTAATGGACTGTTTAGTTCTGCAATTACACCAAAAGAAACCTGGCAAAAAATTGATGAAAAAATTACAGGCACTGGGGAGCTGTTTAGATTTGATCAATAATTTAAGCTCCTATTTGATGATGTATTTATTATTGTACTTGGCAAGAGGTAAATGTTTACGTGATGCCAGGCTTCACTCGTAGTAAAATGTGTTCTATATAGCATTAAAACAGCTCTTTACAGAGACATATACAACAGTTTCATGGCCATATAGAGACATTTAAATATACACCTGGTTCACATGCACAGGATTCTATACCGCTGCATTTATTTAAGAAGCCATGATGAAGCCCCTTTTAAAGGTGTGCTGTGCTAGAACACCTACATTTAATGCACTTTACTTCATTTGTAATCCTACACTCTTCAAGGAATCTTTACTGAAGGCAATGGTCCTATACAGAACCATGAACACTTGAATGCATAAATGGTTCTGTGCCTCGTTAAAATGTTCTTCTCTATGATGGAAAACCCGTTTTCTATATGATTTTATGAAGAACCTTTTTTAAAAAAATGGGTCTAGCATAGCACGAAACAGCTTTCTGCTATTGCAACAAGTCAAAACATTGTTTTTTGGTACTATACAGAACCATTTGTGCTAATCTATGTGCATGTAGCACTACTTCTAAACTTTTCTAACTGTTTACTGGCAGTTATGTACACTGCATGCCAGCATCGGCCAGCAAACGTTAAGCAGACAGGAAATGTAATTAAAAGATGGTATTTTGTAACTGTTCTTTAGAAACAATTCAAAGCACATAGCAAATGACACAGACTGCATACCTAAGCTTTTCATATCTATTAATATACACATACACAATACACCACCCGGGGCTACCTGCACCGTCTCTGAAGTACACAATCCAATCTATCCGCATTTGCAACACTTCTGAGATGAATTAACTGTGGAAGAGGACTCGTTGTGCTAAAGCGAGCCTGTCCCTCTTCTTCTGCTGATTCATGAAAGGCAATTATCTCATCAGTCACAAATCAGCTCTCTAGTTTGAACAGGAGCCAAGTCATGCTCGCCGCGCCGCCGCACTGCTGCCTGAGGTGGGCTGAGCACCAGCACTTCTCTCTCAAACACACAGCACAGCTCATTTATCAAACCACCCTCATATTTGATAGAATACAGCATTCTTTCTATTATTTATAAGGAGAGAGAAAAAAAGGGGAGGGGGGGGGGAGAAGGACAGAAAGAGAGAAGCATGACTCATCCTGCTAAGCTTCTTCACTAGGTGGCGCTAATGGTACACACTTCACTGGGTAAACTTATCCCGAAACACACACACACACACACACACACACACACACACACACACACACACACACACACGCACACTCAGACTTATTGTGTTCGAGTAATTCCTGCATTCACATGGTGCAGCACACACACGCGCCACTCCACTGCTCAGCACATTTACACACACAACTCCGGAGAGGAGCTCAAAGAAATCCATGTTGAAAAAGAAATAACATGTACACACAAACAAGTGCTGAAATTTCACTCAAGTGTAAAAATTCCTACTCAGACACTTTCTCCTTTATCATTGTTACTAAGAGGAAGGACCGCTGCTGCAACGTGTCAGTCTTTTTTTTTTAAAGTTATCTACTGCACACACTGATGCAAGAGGAAAAAAAAGGGGCAGATAAGACCAAAAAGTCTCATCAATTGTTATTTTTCTTGATATCCTCATCACTAATAACAAAAAGAGCAAAAACAAAACAGGAGGAATCTGTCAGTAGGGCCGGGACTGGCCGGGGGGAGAGAGCGAGTCCAACAGGAACCAGTCGTTCCTGGCCCAACCCTGTTCCACACAATGGTCTGGAGAATGGAAGGAACCACGGGCCCGGCAGAGATAGGCTGCTGTCAGGAACCAGGACGGACAGGGCTCGGCCTCACCGGGCAGGATGTCGCTGCCGTGGGACCGCACGGCCCCTGATATCCCCCGTTCACACACTCTCTCCTCCAGGCCGGCCGGGATGTTTTGATCCTCAGGTAATTAAAGTCGGAAGTCCCGAGGGTGGGCGAGCTGGTGGACTGACCTCCACTGTCCTGCCAGAGAGGCCAGGCCCTCTATCTGCCTTCCGCAAGCCCTGCCTGGGGCATCAACAAGCCTCAGCCAGCCTGCTCTCTGTCTCTCTCTCTGGCATGAGCTGTCTCCATCGAGAAAGACCCAGCAGAGGAAAAGCGCTCAGGAGTTCCCCTGCATGCCACTGTCCCATAAAACATAACACTGACCAGACAAGACACTCTCCAATCCCACAGTGGAAAAAAAAAAAAAAAAACACCCAAGGGTTTTTTTTGAGTTGAAACTGAAAATAAGTCTCTACTTTGAGATGACTTGAAATGTGCTATACAATTAAAAGTTTGTGAAATTGTATTATTTTTTTAATACAACAGAATCATATATACTTAAATTTTTTATGATCCACAGCATTTCACCAAGGTTTTTTCTACTATCTCATATGTTGCAACAAATCATTGGTGTCACGATTTTTGTCATTTGACCAAGGATGTGCTACAACTATAACTCTATTACTTATGTATCAAGGGTACAAAATGCACACGAGCCACCTCTCAAAAAAGATGCTGTGAACATCTTTACTGATCAGCCTGGTGAACTTTTTTTCCTGTGTGGGCCAAGAAAGGCAGTCATTTCAACCAATTAACATAAAACCCAATGTGGTCAAACAAAAGCAGGCCAAGCTTTAATCTTGTCAAACAGGGGTTTGAAAATACTGTTTTTGTCTACAGGCCCATTACTCTGTGTGTGGTGAATGCAATCATTTATAAATCACACACTTCTATCATCTATGACATATGACCTCCTTAGTCAAGACAAACCCACACATTATTCAAAAAGGTTATATATCTAGTGTTACAGCCAACATATGGCACGCTCTCAGGGTCGGCCGAAAATATCCCTGAGGAGGAGAAACTAGGTTTGTGTCAGAACTGGCCCACTGACCCCACGGCCAGGCCAGGGCCAGATCTGCCCCACTTCACCTCCCTCCATCCCATACAGTGCCTCCGGCCGCCCAGCCCGCTGCTGTTGCCATGACGACAGGCACTGCAGATATGTGGTGAGGTGAGCAGCCCTGCCGAACTGCAGGAGCACCCGCAGAGCAGTGCTCATTGTGTGTGTGTGTGTGTGTGTGTGTGTGTGTGTGTGTGTGTGTGTGTGTGTGTGTGTGTCTGTGTGTACAATATGCTAAATAAAGTTACCATCTACACCAGAGTAAGAGGTAAAGCAAGAAAGAAACAGGGAGTGAGTGGGGGAGAGAGAGGGAGTTTACAGTTGCACGAGACGAGCCGAAGAAAAAGAGAATGCATTGCCATTAATAAAATATGGCAGCAGCCGCAGCAATGGATAAGTTATGTTCAGCCTCGCCTGAATCAGAATCGCCTCATGTCTGACTCGTAAAATAAAACACTGTCTCCCAGCATATGTGCACCATTAGCATCCCTCGCCCACTGCTAAGAAAGCCTCTTAGCCACTAAATCAAACCCACAGACGGCATGGGGGCTGATGGAGGTGGGGGAAGGGAGGGAGAGAGAGTGAGAGAGAGAGAGAGAAAGAGAGAGAACAGGGCCATGAACAGGAGAGAGGGGGGTGAGTCACCAGGCAGATGATTTCAGGTTTTCGCGATCTTACCCTCCGCACAGCCATGGGAAGCCGGGGCAGCAACAAAAACAAAACAAGACAAAACACAAACATCAAAACAAATAACCAAACAGGATGAAATCGCTTCTCATTTATAATTCACTGTAAATCACACTTGCACAAACACATACGCACACACACACACACATATTGCAGCCTCTCCATCTTGCTCTCACTGGTAGTTTGCACGTCTCATGACTGTGATTCCACATCAACGTGATGCTAATTCTGCAGGAGGGGAAACAACAAAAGTGCTGGTAGGGGAAGACAGCACATGCGTGGCTCATATGGCTTTCTGTTCTTCAAACTGCAGTGAAAAAGCATGCACACACACACACACACACACACACACACACACACACACACACACACACACACATACATGCTGCAAACTCAATCTGCTTTCCTTTAGATGCACGGGTTGAACTAACAGATAAAAAATGAAAGAAGAATGCCCAGTACAGTGATTTTACCAGATTTTCCTGCTGCAGTATTTGAAAAGAAAACTTTAAACTTCAGATATCTGCCTAAACGACACACTTTTCTTTTCAAGGGCACCGACCAAGCTCTAGCTGTTTCAGCATTACTGGTATAGTTACGACTATCTCATTATGCAGACAATTTCCTTCCATCACTCTATTGCGCTAAACACAGGAGCTTTGAACCCTATGACATTACATTAAATGCAGCATAGAACGGCCCATCTAAACTGTCCCTGAACCATAATTCCGGGAAGGAGTCTTAAAAATACATCACAGTGCTGAATCTGGTATACAACCACAATCTCATCCACTCAGTGAAATTAGGAAACAAACCCACACATCTAAACATGATCTCATGTGATCCCTCTGCTCCCTTTTCCATTCCTCTGCTTTCACTGTTCTTCACTGCTCCCATACTTTTGTGGCCTCTGGCAGAGGGGCCTGTACGTCTGTTCAATAGCTCTTTCTGTCTCTCACACAGATACACACATAACCGTCTCTCTCTCACTTTCTCGCTGAACCGCTCTCCTGCCCCTTGCTTTCCTGCTCCTCCCCTGGTTTCCTCTGCTGTGTCCAGACTAGTCCTGGCTGGTGCTGATATAGCCCAGGATATCAATCAAGTCCATGACAGTGGCCGACTGAAGGCGACCCCACCCAGCTACATGTACCTCTTTCTTTTATGACTCTATCTCTGTCTGTCCAATCGCACTGTCCACCCCCTCCCTCAAACTCTCCCTCCGTCTCTCAACCAACAAGGAACTGGGTTTATAGTTCTCTAAGGATCTCGGAGTAGGGCTGCTGATTCCAAATGTCTACTAGAGGGGTATAAAAACAATGAAACAGGGCTCTCTGTAGGGACGGAGCTCCTCTGATTAAGCTATGCCAATACCTGACCAATCAAATCCTCACAGCAATGTTCAAAATCCAGAGAAAAGCCTTCCCAGAAGAGTACAGGCTGTTACTGCAGCAAAGGGGGACAGACTCCCTATTAATACCCGGATTTCAGAGGAAAGGCTGGATGAGCAGGTGTCTGCAAAATTTTGGATAGTGTAAATCTGGTGACCTAACAGAAGCTGACCCTAGACCAGTGCTCTTCCTCTGAAAATGCCTTGTGAATAGCATCCCTGAGGTCTCCTCTGGCCATATTTGATCTCCTCTCACTCTCATCTACATTTCACACGCTGTCATGTGGTTTCCAGTCGGATCAATGCCCAGCTCAGTCTCTCACAAAGGCACTAAACACTGACTGAAGCCCATTCAATAATCACACTGACCCGCGTGTGTGTATCGTGAGGGGACTCTGGTCTCTCAGCCTGCCTCTCGGTCCGCTCCTCATCGACCATAATCCACTCTGCAGCTTAACTCTATTTCCATCTCATCATGTGTGATAGTGCATTCCCAGAGGCCCTCCAGCTCAGTCACAGAGAAACCACTTCCCTTTTCATGGCACTGTGGAGCTCCCCTCCCACCCCTGCAGACCCCCAACCCTCGCCCGGAATGCAGATAAATAATTGAAAACAAGTGTGGGGATTTGCCAGATTGTAAGCTTCCTTTCATATGTTAATTACACACAAACAGTTGTTTTGAATAAAGGCATTCTTGTCTCTCCCCTCCTCTTCAGTCCCTGAATCCTACGGGGAGAGAAATATGGTGCCAATCGCAGATAAACTGCAACTCTACATTTATAGCTCTCTAATCCATCTCTCTCTCTCTCTCTCTCTCTATCACACACACACACACACACACACACAGAAAAAACAAACACAAACATGCAAGTGCCTCCAGCACTCAGCTGACGCAAAGGGCCTTTTCAGAGAGTAATGTTTGGTGCCGCGTGGCAGGAAGGGACCAGACGGGAGCCAAAGGGATCTTAATAAGCATGCTCCGTGTACGTCTCTTCAATCTCTAATCAGCCGTTGACTTTTCCGTTTGTGCCGTCATTAAAAGCAATAGCCCGAGGCCACGCGCGCCAAATGCATTTGTCTCTTTAGCAACGAGCACCTTGCGAGGCTGTAGCGAGAGAGAGAGGCGCGCGCCAGCGATGCGTGGTGCATCCCTGCTCCAGGTGACACACGAGGACGGCGGCTTTATCTGCCCCGCACATCTGCCTAGAAACTGTCATTCGGCAGGCTGCCGCGGTATAATCGCTGCCATGTGGCCGCGCGGAGGGATTAAATGAGTGAGCAGTTCAAATACTGTGACTTGCACCGCTTGTTTTGATTGCTGTAGGACAAAGCTGCGAAGGTGATGCAACAGAAATATAAGACAGTTGGTAAGATCTGCAGGCAGCACTGTCAAGCCCGGGGATAACGGATGTCTCACAGACAGACACATACACACACACACACACACACACACACACACACACACACACACACACACACACACACACACACACACTATAGTGTAGGAGGAGCTGGTGGGGTGATGGAAAAAAAGGCAAGAAAAAAAAAAGGGTAACCAAACACAAAATTGCAGTTGTACCATTAAACTGTATCCCTGTGCAGCTGTGAATTATTATGTGGACAATTTAATACTGCCAAAGAGGAAATAGCAGATTAAGATCATATCTTTGCAACACTGCCAAAGTGTGTGCACGTTCCTCTGAGAAGGAGAACGGCTCGAAACAGACGCATCCTTTCATGTGCCAAATGAGACGGCTGTGAGCAAAGCAGAAAGAAAGCTGCTGTCGTCTCTCTCTCCTCCTCTCTCTCTCTCTCTCTTCCTCTGTTTAAAGGTAAGGGAGGCGCAGACAGGGCAGAGCTTTAGGGGATGAACCGTTCCCATTACACTTGCACACCCCTGAACGCCCTAAGAGCCAGTAATTTGTCCGGTCTCTGAGGGAATATTAAGACCAGAGCTTTAGAAAAAGTCTTTACAGTTATGGAAAAAATGAAGCGAAAAGAAGGAAAACACACGCCGATGCACAAACTCACCCTCTCCCGGACCAAAAAAAGAAGTTATTACATTTTGTGAATGGTATGGAGTAATGGCAAGCATATGTGCAGATCTGCACTCTGAGCAGTAGTCAAGGCTAAGCTAATAGCACTAGCAGAGCTGGGAACCCTTGTCCTATAAAGTATACTTAATACTGAAGTATGGCGCACAAAACCAGATGTTGATAAAGAGACATAAAGACAGATGGAAAAGCAATTACTGGCACGCAGCAAACACCCTGAAACAACTTAAAACATTTCTGACCTTATAAGGCAAGATAGATTTATACGCGCTGCCATTTTATTGCTTCATGAGAAGCCCTTCCATGTTCGGAGTATGGTCTTAATCTCGACTCCGCTGCGCTGCTCACCACAATCTGCACTTATTTAAACACTGGCACTGGAGTGTATTTTGGAAGGGATAAATCAGAAAGGGACCGCAAGGGCATGAAATAACGCTCAGCGCAAATCCATGCAGCAGGCATTCAGAGTTCATCCATACCTTCCTCATCTCTGCATGTTAATACACACTAGTCAGCAACTTTACCACTAGCACACTCCTCTGCAAAATCTCTGGAAACACACTCCTTACAGTGAGCTACAGCAGTAGGGTTAAATTGGCTCTGGTCATTTCTTTTCTTATGGTACATCAAGACAACTCCAACTCACCATTGGTCTCATTGCAGTAACCAAATAATTTATGGTAGCTTCTGAATGATCAAGTTGTCTCAGGGGTCAAATCCATCTTTCCTATCAAACAAACAATGCCGTGAGGGGAAGGAGTGGTTGTGTGGGTCAGACAGCGGCCTTAAGTGGCTGTGTCACACACACAAAGAAAGGTTAATTGATACACTAATCCTCTGGGTGGGTCAATACAGCATAGATCACTGTCCTCCACTCTGGCCTTTCAGACCTCTAATGATTCTCTTCTCCTAATAAAAAGCAGACTAAAAGCAGAACTCTGTTTTGCTTTATTAATCAGTTATTCTGTTATTACTTCCACAGTATGCAACTCACTCACTGCTTGATTCTATTCAAGATTTTGTGTAGAGCGACCGATCATGATGTTGAGGTCATGATTTGATTTTCGAACAAACGAATGAAATGAAACGATGATGATTACTCATACTGTCGCACAACCACCTAATGAGACTAGAGCTGGAAGGAGGTGGGCCTGAAGCTGGGAGTGTGATGCATGATGCTAAAAGTGGGTTGGTGCTCAAAGAATGCACCTGCACTAGATGACATAATTAACAGAAGGCATCTCCACAAAGTACTCTGTCACATTGTCTGTATTGCTTTGTACTGTGTCATGTACTGTGTATTGTTACACCTCTGCTCCCTAAGGGTCGGTAGTGTGGGCGCTTTAATTACGTCAGGCAGAAGAGAAGCTCCACTGGGCCGAAGCCGTGAAAGAAAACCCTGGGAACAGGCCCATCCTGGTGCTGACGCTCTTCTCATGTCTGTGGGGCTGTGACTTGGTGCGCAGCTTGTGCCGGAAAGCCCTGACCATCCTGGCAGGGGGAATTCCTTCCCAGCAGTTTAAAAAAAGGCACACGAACAACCGTAAACAGGATCCAAGACTCGCTTTGCTCTCTGCCTCGCTCTTTCTATGAAGTTCACATACAAGCCTCTGAGGGCAAGCACTTAAGATCTTTATCGTCTTCCTTCATTCATCAATGCAGTCTCACCTTACCCGTCTGGAAGTGATCCCACCTGCCTTGTCTACTAGCGTGTCGCAAGAAAACACACAAAGAAAAGCACGAAGAAGGTATTTCTTCTGTAACATGGCAGTGCATCACCATAGGTGGGTCTTTTTGATGGCTGACATGCTGTTGTGTTAAAACGGTCTCTTCAGTCTTTCATGAAGAGATGGTGATAACATAGGGAGATAATGCCAAGTAATTCACCACAATTCCCTATTCATTTGTATGCACTTCTAATGCGCCAGGGGTCCTGCTCCATTCAACATCAAGCTGCAACAGCCGTTTAACAAAATGAACCAACACTGAAAAGCAGAGGTTTACCCCCCAACCCTGTTTCCAAACCCCACTTCCCCTGATCTTCTATTTACTGCCTGTTTTCCGCCCCCCTCCACACCTCCCCCTGCCTCCACCACTTTAGAACTGTTTTATGAATTGACTCTGCTGCACAATAATTGACGTTGGGCATTCATCTCCGAGGCGCCTGCTGATCGTTTGGCAACAACACAGTCTTCCTGTGAACTCCTCCGTACAGCTACTGTCCCACCACAGTGTCTGTGACACTACCTGCCAACTGCAGATAGGCCCTACAGCAGCCACAATCCATTTTAATCCAATTCAGTAATAGAAAGAAACAGCCCTTTTGAAACTGTCCACATCTTTTTTTATTAGGATGTTATTCAATACCAAGTTGAATTCATTAGGAGTGTAAGAATTCCCAGTGGAGAGATTTAAACATAGTATAATACATATGAACCATAAACTGATTGTGCTTTGAAAAACACTATTATATACTAGGTCGTTCACCACTTATCCAAAGCTGGAGAGAAATGAAGACAATTCTATCCATCCATCTTCTTCTGTTTCTCTCTCTCTACCAGCTCTCGTTCAGCACCCCTCCGCCCCCCTTCTCTGTAATTGACTGAATATGTCAATATGTGAAGTGAAAACACAGAGACCTACTGTCTCTGCTTATTGATCCGAAGCTCTCTTGAAGGAGCCGAGCCTCTGAGCTGAAAACAAATCTTAATTACACTACTCTTTACTGGGCCACTGAGGCCACCCTTTTCATAAAATACATATCAAAATCCATATATCACATTTATTAGGTAAGAACAGCCCATAAATCAGAGACTGGGAACGGGACAGATACGGTGTTCTCACACTGTGAACACACAGATGAGGAATTACTTTCAAATATTCGCCATGTGCTGGATAGTGTAATGACACGCTAGTATGCTTCCAACTGGGGCAAATAATGTTACTAACTACCCATCAACTATGTACTTGTGAGCTGTAGCTCCTATTTCTGTTGCCTCCGCTGGACTTTGGCTGTGCTTCTCGCTGACCATGGAACAAAAATAATAATAAGAAAAAAATCCCTCTTTTATGGAGGAGTTTTATGGACATCCAGCAAGAGGCTTGGTCCATCCCTCAGCAATTGTCACCTCGTAAAGAAAAGAAAAACCCTAATCAAGTCATTACACGGCCCATATTCTCCATCAATCACAAATTTACGCAGATATAGCAATACATAATGCCCGGTCATCTCCCTTTCTCACCTTCTCTGTGACTCAAAGCTGCCCTGGATCCACAGACCAAACCCAATTACAGATAACAATGTGCTAATCTCTGTTCCCAGGGAGCGAGGAGCCGGGCCTGGAGAGGGTTAGAGACTGCCGCAAGGCTGACACGTATGCCAGATATGGCCTGAACGACAGACCCCGTCTCTCCTCTCTCTCTCGCTCTGCCCTTTCTCACACACTCAGCCGTCCTCATTCAAACACCCCCCGACGCCTCCCACCCCAACACATTTGCACGCCTGCATGCCCATGCGCAGCCACATGCGCATCCTAACACCTTCACTGCCCTGAATCTTTTACCCTTTTGCAGCTAATCTTTAAATGTAAATTCTGTGACAGGAAAATAGAGGAGTTGCGAGATAACAGGTTACATCTTCACTCCTGCACTGTTATCGCGTTCTGCATCACTGAAAAGCACCTATTCAATAAGATTAGCTTCTGGCAGAGTGCACGGCGACACACCGCGGCTTTGTATTCATTAAACACACATCCCCGGCTTATCTGAAATAAAAAAGGGGCTTGTCAGGATGGCACATTGTGTGTGAGTCTGAGGGGAAGGCAATGTGCATTAGGGCGATTACAATATCAGCCTGGTCCAGATGGAGGCAGGAAAATAAACAGAGAGAGAGAGAGCAGAGGGGGTGAGGGAGAGGGAGAGAGAGAGAGAGAGAGAGAGAGTGTAAGAACAGGGGAAGGCAGGGAGGTGGTTTTTGTATGTGCGTGACTGAGAGAGAGAGACTGTCTATATTATGTATGGACACGAATGAAAAAGAGAGCGTGTGTGTGTGTGTGAGTGTGCGCCAGTACATGTTGGGGTAAGAACGACAGAGAGAAAGAGACGTTAATTGGTAAATGAGTATTGGATTAACAAGAGAGGAAGAGAGAGGGAGTGGGTGAGCAAGCGAGAGAGAGACAGAGAAAAATAGAGAGAGAGAGAGAGAGAGAGGGAGAGAGAGAGAGAGAGAGAGAGAGAGAGAGAGAGAGCGAGAGAAAACGAGCAAGGGCAGGCAGCCAGGACACCTGTCAGCTGGAGCAGTGGAGCAGCAGGCTGTTTGGTTAACCCTGGACCAACGCTGGCTCCTCACTAACTCGCATATACCCTCTAGCCCACAGCCACTCTACCACAGCCTCTCTACACAGCATTTCCTCTCCAGCCAACCAAAACCTTCTAACTCCATATTTTCATGTTTTTTTCCCCCACCACTTGTTGTTTCGTCACGGCATTCTCTTAAAACACAGATCTCGGCTCATTCAATTCATCCTCATTTGGCAAAACAAATTCTCCAACAATCGGTTTCATTATATTAGCCTGAGCTCCTCTGTAAAAAAAAAAAAAAGGAATAATAACAGATAACTGAATGTATTGTGTTTATTGTTGATGATTCATTGCATTTCAAATCTCCACACACTCCGTCACTCGCTTGACTCCTGCCGCACGTGATGAAATTCTATAACCAGCGCTCTAAATTCCTCCTGCGAATAAATCTGTAGCCCATCAATGCCTCCTATCGATCTGAAACATAGGTTCTAGGAGATGCTATCCACATCAATAATTCATCACCTGCTCCTCCACAGCAACTGATATCGAAGCAAATCGGCGGCCCTCGCAAAAAAAGTGGCTTTATCCCTTGTGCACGGAAACATCTCGCAGCCTTCACTTCCAGCTGAGGGCCGAGTTTGTCAGCAAGTCTGAATTCGGTCTTCAATGAATATAAAGAGACTCATACATGAAAAAGCTAAAAGGTTTCTTTGCAGCATCCTTTTCTAGAGTGAATTCCCAAAGAACACAGCCTATAGGATGAACATGCCCATTTCTCTTCTAGAAGTGAAACCACAACTTCATCTCTCCATTCAGACTCTTTGACCTACGTACCATTTTCACAGTCGGGTTCAGTACCGAGCATTTCTCACTGCCGGATTAACAGTGAATGTAAACTTGGCAAGGAATGGTTTTCTGCATATTTTCCCAGTCAAAGTAGACAAAGACAAATAGGGGGAACTGATTAAACAAGCTAAGTATTAGTGCAAGAGTCTGATGGGAAAATAAGCTCATTTATGTAAGGGGTTAACGATTGGGTGACATCACTAATGAAGTGAGTCCCATACTGCACTGATAAGAAACTTGGCTTTTGGCCAGAACGTCTGCAGTTCGTCACTTAAAACACACAGTAATTACTCAACAGCAAATGTTTTTTTTTTCATACATGTAGTGCTCCAGGTGAACGAAAACCATTTGCAGTACAGCACAATGACTAATGGATTATTTCATCTCGTATAAACGTGACTACAAAAATAAAACGCTCACTTGCACAACTGTAATCGTAACCATAATCATGAGAAAATACAGACAAAGTGCTTTAAAAGGGGTTCTTTGGGGCGAATTGCATATAAGAATATTTTTTGGTTACTGGGATGAGATGTTTAAGTGTGAAGAACCTTTTAAAGAACTTCAGCATAATGTAAAGTTTTAGGCTGATGAACCAAACGTCCAGGGCCAGGAACCTTTGCTTTTTTAACAGTGTAGCTTTAACATAACAAGGCATATATATTCACGCTGCAGTGTGCTTGCAGCAGTGTGTGCTGATGCGGGCACCGGACCAACAGACTGACCCCTCTCTGCATTCGACCATGTCCGTGTCTGGTTTCATGCGTTTGACCCACATGGGGCCAGTGGAAGCGGGGGAGAGGGGAACAGGTGTGAGGCAGGCCCGGCTGGTGGCTGTGCAGATGGCCTCAGCCAGGAGACGATGCTGTCTGCTTCTGCTGTCCCAGCCCTGCCTGGCCTTGTGCTGTTTAAACAGGTTCACGTCCAGATAACACGTACACACACAACACCTATTCATCCAGTACTCACCTCCAGCCAACCTGCTTCCAGTTTAATTAAAACTCTACACCTGCCCTAACACTTTAGCCTCGAAGGAAAAAAGTGGACACTGGCAGTATTAAGATGTGACCAGTTCAATACGGAGTTCATATTGTTACTAGGCTGCCTCAACTGAGGCACATAACGCATCACCATCTGTCTATAAGGTATAACACACGTATATTATAGCCTACAGCTTGAGGGAAACGACTCACTTTCAACACGATGGCTTATATTTGATAAAATACATGCATTTATGGACACTTCTTAAATGAAAGCAATCGCCTAGAAGACCGCACTGGATTTCTCCACAGTAAAAAAAAAATCAGACGCCTGCTCATTTTAAGGTGAAGATCACAAGACAACGTGTCAATGTCAAGTCCCCTGAATGGATTTCTTTCTGATATTCGTTTTTTGCCCATGATTCAAACTAGGAAAGCAGTGATACTGTTTACAGGCAAACCCTAAGCAACTCTCGCCAAACGCCAGAGCTCCTTTTTTCCATCTCAGAAGATATGCTGATTGCCCGCAGAGACCAAGTTCCCAGAGAAACAGAAAAGAAAAACAAAAATCAACCTTTTAATTTTGAGAAGCCCAAACCCACGTCTTGCTTTAATTTCTCCATCCTCATCTTTCCCCACAGTCACGTGAAGGGGAAAGTGGAAATAAGACCAGGGTGGATTGGAGACCACAGTTGCATGGTTGTAAGGGCAAAGAGCTGTTTGCAAATGCAAACCGTCCCTCAGACGGTCTGAAGCGGAGGCGGCCAACTGGCCAGCGATATTTGTGAAGCTCCTCAGCGTCTCCTCTTCCCATTTAGGGTTTGCATTTCCAGCACCCAGAGACAAAGACTAACATGTGCTGCTGATATAAAAAGGCGATTGGATTTTATTATAATGGGCCACGGCTGTTGCAGTTGAAAGTGGACAGTGGCCCGTCCAGTTAATCTATCTTTTTTAAAGCAGCCCCAGTTATGAGAGGAACCGAAACTGATTTCAGAAAACAGATTTCACTTAACGCACCGCCATTAACACAGCAGATTTGGAAGACTGGAGGATTTATGACAGAAATTTCCCAGAGTGTGCATGTAGCCATGTGGCAGTTTTACTGGCCAATACTGAGCAATACTGTTTTCATAAGGTATCACATATACACCTTTACATCTACACAAACCTGTACACATTTATTTAAAATCCTATTACCCGTGAGGAGGCAATAGTTTAAGTATGAGACCTTCCTAAAGAGCTTTATGGAGCTTTATGGGACATTTGAAAAAAAAAAAAAAAAATTAAACAGAATTGAGGGTTTCAAGTGGGTTCAGAGATTAAATTTACTGACCAAAATGTTGTTGTTTTTTCACTGTTACTACACACCTGTGTAATCTTTAAAATTATAGTAGAGGGTCTGGTGTAAATAAAAACAGTAAAACACAAATAATAAGGCATTAGAGAAAGCTAAACCAGGCTACTATCCATAACATAAACATTAACACTAACATTATCATTAGCATTAGCTGTAAGAGTGAGTGTTTAATAAACGCCTCACGCTTTAAGTCCTGCGTGAGGGTGAAGCGTTAGGTTCTCTGATGCCAGTCCCTCCTAAAGACTTTTACAGGACTTTAAAAAAAACATTAAACAGTACAGAGGGTTTCAGCTAGGTGCAGTGATGTGGTTATTACTTTTACTGACCAAATTCATTTTTTCACTGTTACTTGAGTAACATTTTACATTATAGTTACAGCAGGCAAAAACACTGAAACCCTTTAATTAAGGGGCAAAACCAGGCTACTGACATAAACACCAACACTATCACTAACATTATCATTAGTACTGGCTGCAGTTTTTAATAAACCCCTCACTGTAAGCCCAGTGTGAGGTGGAGCGTGAGGTTCTGGTTCTGGTGCAGGTCTAGCAGGTCAGTCCGGTCTGAGGAGAGAAGCTCGGTCTCAGCGGTACTTACACTGAACAGAGGCTGAAATTCCCACCATGCGTTACGCCGTTAACGAGGGCAAAAAAATTAATCCCCGGTCCGAACGGTCCGGTAAGGATGGAGCGGTCCGTTAAACTCCGAAGAGGCGACGGGACGACACGTGTCACGTCGGCTGGAGCGGTCGGGGCTCGGTCCAGTCCGGTCGGGTTCAGAGGACCCGTCAGAACCGCGGTCCGGTAAACTCCGGAGAGGCTCGAGGAGGCGAGGCGAAACGAGACTCGTTGTTGCCCCGCGGCGCGTGCGAAGGTGCGGGAGGGTGGTCTGTTTCTCGCGCTGTTCTAGTCCTCTTCGGTCGCCGTGTAGTGAAGCGAATCAGAACCTGGACACTAGAGGAGGGGGTCTTTTTTTAAGCTGAACGCACGAGCAGTCAGATGCGCGCGTGTGGAGAGAGAGTGACTCCGTCCGTGGCGCGCGGGCGCTTTTGCCTCCTGCTCCAGTCCGCGAGCTCCGGGAAGCTCCAGGTGCGGAGTGGGCGGGGCGTCACCGAGGGAGGGGCGGGGATAACAGATAACACGTGTGTGTGTGTGTGTGTGTGTGCGCGCGTGTGTGAATGTGTGTGTGTGTGTGTGTGTGTGTGTGTGTGTATTTTCATGCAAAATTACATAATATAGCTTTTCTTGATTAATATAAATATATAGGGAGCAAATCTTTTCAGCTCTTTATTAATCTAATATATGAACATTACCAAATAAACATAATTGGCTGTGTTTACACTCAACAGCACCTAGGAGACTTATGACTGACACAGTTATCAGTGGTGATGCATCTTGATTGTTTCTGTGAGGGAGTGAAAGTGACCATTCTGTCATACGTGAACACAACACAGCACACAGTGTGAACAGCACGAAGTGTGCGCCCGGGGAGCAGTGTGTGGGGATGGTACAACAGATACATATTAATTGAGAAATTCAATGTCATGTGACCAAGGATGCCAAAGCTTTCAGAAAACATATTCGTATAAAATTAGGAAATCAACAATACGTCATGCAACTGAGGGTACTGAAACTTTCACACAGCATGTGCATATAAATCAAGGCCACAAATGCACATAAATGAGCTTATTCAATGATTCTATTTCTTACTGAATAAGAGAGTATAAATATGCATCATGTTGAGCCCTGGTTGCTGCTGCAGGGTATAATGATGTGTGTTACAGCCTCCCAGTCCCACTCAGTCGTGAGTTTGTTGTGTTTTGGCCTTTTTTGAGATAGCTGCAGCCACATTCAGATTTGGGGCCCTGGTTGAGGCAGTTCTTCATGGGCGACTGTGGCATGTGACCGCAATGTCGAAGACGCCGCAGCCGAGAAATATGTTTACGTGTGCTGTGCTTGACGGGTGAAGAAGCGCTGATTCAGCTCAGCATACAGATGAATGCACACACACACACACACACATAGACATACACACATAAATCTCCTGCTGCTGGAAGGCGGATCATCAAGTATCTCTTCAGCGCTGTCTGACTGTGCTCTAGTTCTAATGATTGGAGGCTAGGGAGGGACCCGACTGAGGATCCAGCCGACTTCCACCTCACTCAGCAATCCAGCAACACGGAGCAGGCACGGGTCTCTTTAGATACAAGCAACATCATGGGATTCGGTCTGCAAGTCTGTGGGTAGCAAATATTTTTATTATAGATCAACCTGCAGAGTATTTTTTAAGTGTATCTAGCAGAAGAAACTGTAAAACGGTAGTGGTTACCTGACTAACAATTTATTCCTCAAAAATACTCCCTTTCCACACATATTTTTTGTATATAGTATGTTACTAGCACTTTTACTACTTATATCACTACTTATGTCAATATTTATTCACTACTTATGTCAGTTGTGTCACTGCTTATGCCACTACTTAATCACTACTTATATCACTTGTTTGACTACTTATGTCACTACTTATTCCCTACTTAATTCACTACTTATTCACAACTAATATCGCTGCTTATTCACTACTTATGCCAGGGTATTTTCTGGAGAGTTTTAGTTTGACTTTATATAATATTTTATATTGATCTTGTGTTTGTGTCTCTGTGCAGTTAAAGAATATAAAAAAATTCCTGCAGAATCAATAAAGTTTTCTAATTCTGATTCTAATTCTGGTTATAGCAGCCTGCTCTGATAACTGTGTGTTTGCGGTTATCTGCGCAAGGCTATCATGTACCACAGTGTTTCATACATGTCTGTTTTTGTTTTGGCACAGTTTGGACATATTTTCTACAAGGGAGAGCTCTTAGCATTGAATGGGAGGGAACTGGCAGAAGTTCGAATTCGAGTTGCTGCCATATATTTAGGTTAAAGTGAAAGGCCCAATATACTCCCTAGCAGTACATGAGTGCATCCAATGCTGTTTACACCGCAGTGCTAAAAGGACACAATTGAATTTACTTCAACAGTAAAGGCAAGATTGCATCTCTGTTTGTTCATGAAAGATAACTTTAGTGGTGTTTGAATTTTCTGTTTCAAGAATAAGACACAAGGACTATTCAATGGTAGGGGAAACAGCCATGCATCCACCTATCCATAATCAAAGCTGCTTATCTTTAACCATATTCACAGGGGGTGCTGGAGTCTGTCCCAGCTTTCAACACACAAATACCCTGAATGGGTCACCTGTCCATCGCAGGGCAGGTGGAGGAAATATTGTCTTCCATTTGACCTTGAAGCTATTAGTCCCTCAAACTAATATTATTTATATTATAAATATAATAACTGTATTATTTCACTCTTGAGTCATTCCTGGTTGTGGCTCAGTAGGGAAAAGACAGACCACTCAACACTCAACTTAAAACAAACAAGGAAATAATTATCTAGCAAGAGAAAAAGCTGCAGGTCCTTGTTGCTGAGGCATCTGCTTTTGTTGAAGGTTTATGATGCGGCCCTGCTCTCCCATGGCACAGACAGCAAGGCCTGGAAAATCTGGCATATGAATAATTTAGCATCCTGAGACCTCCCCTGTTCAGCAGATATATAAAGCAGGAATATCAAGATTCAAGATTCTTTATTGCCGCACAACAATATTGGTGGTATTCAGATGTGTTAAGACTTTAGTGTAACCCCTAACAATAAGGTAGAATAAATATCAGTAAGAAAAGCATAAAAGATGTAGCCTTGAGGAATCGAGGCCACTTTATCAAAAACCCTTCCTTTTTGCTGGTCTACAATTAGAGACTGTAGCTCATCTTTTGATGCACTGTTTGCGTTAGTCATCTTCTAGCCCTTCATCAGTCTTTTCTAACCACTCTTGAAAGAAAATGGATCAGTGATCAGTGAGGTTTAGAACGGATCTAATTAATTATTCAGCAACAGGTAGAGGTCGCCAGTGATTGGAAGAAGAAGGTCAGAGTTTCTAATAAACTGGCCAGTGTGTGGCAGTACAATATAGGTGTTTCTAATAAAGTGACTGATGTGTGGGTGGAGAGTGTAGGTGTTTTTAATAAAGTGGCCAGTATGTGGCAGTACAATGTAAGGGTTCCTAATGAATTGGCCAATGAGTATCATTACAAATGTGTAACCACTAGGCTACCAGCCCCCCCGTTTCTAATAAATTGGCTAGTGTGAGTAAGTAGAAGTAGTGAGTAACTTTTTCTAATAAAATGGCCAGTGGGACACAGTAAAATATAGGTGTTTTTACTAAAGTGACTGATATGTGGGAGAACAGTGTAGGTGTAGGTGTCTAATAAAATGTCCAGTATGTTGCACAACAATGTAGGGATTCCTAATAAATTGTCAATGTGTGGCAAAATGTGTGGCCATTGTGGGAGTACAATGTAGGTGTTTCTAATAAAGCATCCAGTTTCTAGGAGTACAGTGTAGGTGTTTCTAATGAAGTGGCCAGTGTCTGGCAGTACAATGTAAGAGTTTGTAATAAAGTGCAGATAATGTTGCATATCGAGGGTTTGGAGCACAAGGGGCATAAGTGACATCTTGAGTGAAAATACATTTTGGCTAAAAAGTTGTATTTTGTAGTTTTAACAAAAATCTTCAAAATATGGATTCTGTGAAGCCGATTGTTCAAATATGTTGTTTTTAATCAAATAATTACACACAATGAAAAGTTTGTTTTAGCTTTGCTGTAAAATTCAGAAAATGTCATTTATGCCCCTTGTGCTCCAAACCCTCGATATTAAATGAAACAATTGCTTGAATGAAGCAAACTCCAAGAAAATTGAACTGGATGAAGGGGGGTGCTGTTTTCCTTGTCGGGTGAGGGGGAGAGTGGTTGTGGACTAGGCGGTGATTTCGTTTTTTGACCTTGATTTCTTTGGTGTGTTGGATGTGAAACTATAGAAATCAATTGAATAATCTTAAAACATATGCCAAGATACTTGTGGTGTATAACTGTTCTCAGTCAGAACAGGTCTAAAAAGTTATTTTTCGCCATGATATCAACAATATATTTCCTGATAGAAATAAAATGATCGGTCATCTGTATTAACTGATGCTTTTGGCCAATAAGCAGTAATTGTGTATTAAAGTGTTCAGAAGTGTGGAGTGTATTTTGCACTTATTTTCACTTAAAAAGTCATGGCCAGTGTGATATAGATGTATCTGATGAGTGGAAGAAGAAGAAAGACAGGGTTTTTTATAAGTGAGTGTACAGCAGAGACATTCAGTTTAATACCATTAAAATACCAGTATAAAGAGTGAATTGTGGTACCGAACTGAGCTTTCTTGTATCTGAGGGGAAGAAACGGTTCAAAAGCTGCTGGTTTTGATGACAGTTGACCTATATAGAGAAGGTGTAGATAAACCCCCGTCGCTGAGCATTTTAAGCACTGCTTGTTTTACTGCAGTGCGTCTGACATGTCTGAGGTGTTCTACCGGTGATGAGCTGCCTCTTTAAATTACTGTTTTGCTTGGGGACCACCTGCATGGCTATAAAAAGATGATTGGGCTCGATGGATCCTGGAGCACTCAAACAAGGTTCCAAAGATTTCGCGAAGGGTCAAGAGTGGCCTATTTTTGAGCTCTGACAGAGGAAGCGTGAAGGTCTACGGTGAGACTCAGTAGTCCTCGCGTATGTAGATTTAATGACAGCTTCATGCCACATGTCGATTGATTCGATTCAGCTGAGGCTTGTAGGTTTGTCTACTGGAGCTTTCAATTTTCAGGGACATGTTGACAAGAATACTGAAGTGTGTCAGAGAAATATGTAAATATATTTTTCATTATTTATTTATTTATGTTTGTATTATTATTTTGAGAACATCACACTTTAAAAGCTAGTAGAAGGGTTAATGCAGATTAATATTAAAGCATGTACAATACACAACTGGCCCTTAAATTACACCCTTTATTTTATCACTGGTAGAGCCTAAACTATATAAAACTGATTTTGCTAAAGTTTGAATAACCAATAATATTCAATATAATTCTATACCACACTCTATTCCATATTGTTTATATTTGTATTTTTAATTTTAAAATCAGTTTCAGTTCCTGACAGTTACACACCAAAAAATGGTGCATTGCCTAGTAAAATAGTCTTAAATCTCAAAGATGTATCTAATATTTACCTTTATTTCGCATATTTCTCAACTTCTTTTAACATTAAGGTGTGGTTTACATTTATTATTCCACTGATGTTTTTCTTATTTTAAGTCATTTCATGTACTAAAAGCTGCTTTCATTGGAAGATCTGCTTCTTTCAAGACAGTAATGCAGATTATTTTGCTTATTTAAAGAAACAATTTTTTGAAAAGATCCAGACATTCTTGTATTTTTAATGTAGTCTTGAGGATCAGTTCTCCAGGCTTCCTGAAGGACTTTCAAAGACTCTCATTTTCAGTCCAGTCCCTGAACCTGACCAGTTTCAGAGGAATGTTTTTTGTTTGTTAAGACACACAGAGACCTACGTGTGAATCATTAAAGCAGAACAAAGCACATCTAACTGAAGTCCTGAAACAGTGAAGAAATAGGTGCAGATGATTCCAGATGATCAGGCGGTGATCAGTATACTGATGGTGCTGAATGCTGAAGGGTTGGAACATCTGTATCTTTACGCACTAAAACGTTTTTTGCAGTGAAACATTTGCTCCCATTTCTTTCATTTTATCTACTCAGTATGCTAAGGATAAGACAGTTTGACAGCTAGAAAATTGTATTTTTGTACCAACAAGGTGCAAAATATATATATATATTCTTAATATATTAGTAGTGGTAATATTGTTCATGCAGCCTTAGCTTCAAAGGCATTCCAGATTCAAGAGCGCTCTGATGGAGAAAGCGTAAAGAACCACGGTGAAACTCAAGTGTATATGCTGTAATGATGGTGTCACGTTCCATGTTAATTGATTTTATACAACTTCCTATTGTACTGTAATGAACACGCCTCGTGCTGATAAACTAGCCCTTAATTAAAGGTCTACTCCCGGATAGTGTGTATGTGCTTATAGGTGTATTTCAGTGCTCAATTTCACATCAAAACAAACAAGGTGACATTCTTGACATCACAGCATTTAAACTGTGAAGATAATTTTTGGAATTTCTCCTTAAGGTGCAGCCATCATAGATACATGTCCACACAACTCCATAAAAAAGCATTGACCAATAGAATGGGACCGAAGCAGCAACATATAAGCCTAAGGTCACTGTGGAGCATAGAACTGTGTTCTCTGGAGCTCCAGGAAGTACCTCTGCAAATTATGACCACTAGTGTAGAGATTATGTTTATAGTTTATTTATATGTGTGTAAGCATTTTTTATACAATGTGAAATCTGGAACCACACCGTATTGTCTCTCTGTAAACGTTTATAACAGAGATGACAGTACCACTTTACAATAAGACTACCCTTATAAAAGGTTTATATATGATTTATAATCAGGTTGCTTATCCTGTTGTAGACAGTTTATAACTCTTTAATAAGCAGTTATAAACAGGTTATAACATTTGTCATACATCGATGCAGGCTCACTCAGGAACATTCTCCCTGAAAAAGACAAGATAAACTCAGCCACTAGCAAGATCTGTGATATCGCCAAATAGTGAGCCTACATCAAACTATGACAACTGTTATTAATGATTTATAAACTGTCTGCAACCTAATTAACAGTCTGATTATAAATCATTAATAAACCTTTTATTGGGGAAGTCGTATTGTAAAGTGGTATGACCTTGACTTAGATTTTTTGACCTCTACGATCACCTGGAGGGTGCTCCAGAACTCCAGCCTGACCTCACTAATGCTCTCAGTGCAATCAGATCCTCACAGCAATGTCCTAACACCTTCTCAGAAAAGTAGATGGTATATTGGTGGCATATTTGATTGTTGTTACATTTCCTTTCTTGACTACAGGGGCTGTGAGAATACGTATATTTAGCTCAAAACGTCTGGATTCCAGTGTCCCAAAATGCACGTCAGAACTGAAAGTGCCTTGGATCGACCCAAAGACCTATGTTACCATGAAAATACAGAGCGGGCCTTTTAAAGGGCTCTAAAAAAACACCTTTCATATATGATAAGGCTTGACACATGCCGGGCTTTCAGTGGTGCCAGTGGAGCCGAATCTGTAAGCGAGTTACTATTGTTGATTAGGATAATTAGCTGCATTGCTTCAGTGGGGAGAGACACAAAAAAGGTTGCCTGTTTCAGATGCTTTAGCAAAATGTTAATATCTGTATTTTTAGCAATGCCGTGCTTCGGGCATTAGCCGAGCATTGCGTAACATTGCATTGGCATTTTGATGGTTGTTGTTAAAGAGCCACGCACACCTGTTGATGGTAAAAGAGTGACAAATCTGAACTGAATTGATAGACTGACAGAATCAGAATCAGAAAATTGATTATTGATGCTGGAGGACAAGAGACACTACACAGAGACACAGAGACACAAAGACATAAACAATATAAATATAAACTAAAAGTCAAATAAAATTGATGAAAAAATACTCTGTACAAAATACATTGTTATATGTACAAGATGTTGGACAGACAGAAACAAAGATAGGAAGACAGACAGGAAGACACACAGAAAGGCTGATAGATTAGCATGCCATGCTATGCTAATTACAGGGAAACAGAACCAGCAGCTTGTAATTTTGTCCCAAATTTTAGCTCCTCACACTGATTTTAAATAATTGATCATCTGAAAGCAATATATGCTTCAAAAATATTCAAAATGCAGTAATACAATGAATTTTTGTTTTTTAATGTAATATACACTATAAGAGCATATACATACTATAAATTCAGATAATATAAAGTGAACTTCTTCCAATTCTCTGAACAGAATTAAATCATGGTGTGGTGTGATATGTAATACTGTATAGAAGTCAAGTCAAAATTGTTCACAGTGGTATCGAATGGAACCAGACATCTGAAAGTTATTGCTTGAAATCTTTAGTGAAACGTTGTAAAATACACTGAGATGCTGTTTTATGATCGTTTTGAAGAAGTCCATTCATGGTGGAGGGGTGCATACAGAGTGTTGTGAGGCAAAACTGATTTAGTTCAGATTTGCCACTATTTTACCATCATCAACGTTCCATATAAACACTGAGTGACATGTTCAACGAAGGGTTTTGGAGAGTAAATGAAATATATTTGTGTTGGAGACATTGTGACACCTGGTTCCAAATGCAGCCACTGTAAAATAGCACAATTTCAAATTGAAACAAACAACATGACTGTCAGTAATTAAACTGTGAAGACATTTTTGAAAAATTGGGAAAAAAATATCTCTGAAGTGATCCATGCAGTACCTCTGGGATAAGTGGCATTTTTGGTCATCTGAGATCAGCATCTGAGCTCTCAGGGCTGAGTGCAATCACATCCTCACAGCAATATTCCAACATCTGCTCAGAACTGCAGCAAAGGAGGTGGGGTGGGGGGACACTGCTTTTAATATCCTTGTTTTTTTCGGTTTGCTAATTAATTAAATAAAAGTTATGCTTCAAGAAAAACAAACAAAGTGCAATGCGGCGCAGACTCATTAAAATATGCGTGTAAAAATAAATGCATTACAAAAAGGTATGAACATGAAATCCTTGACGACATCCTTCATGGCAGAATCCTTTAAAATTCACACACACACCTACTGAGACCAGAAGAAAATCTCAGTTGTACAACTTTGACAAGCTTTTGGAGCAGGCGGAGCATCAAGGTGTGAAATCCAAGAGTTCAAATAACACACTGTCTCACTGACTGTCACTTACTGTAATTATCCGTGTGTGTATGTGTGTGTATACAGCTGCTAGACACGTGTAAGGCAGTTTGCTGCGACTGCAAAACAGTGTGATTTATTAGCGAGGCTCTCTGATCACAAAGAAGAATGAAGAGGAAGATCCTTTGGTTTTAATCTGTAAACTGAAACTGATGTGTTTAGTCCCAGAAACTAAACTCAGCCCATTTCTCACTCAGCACTGATACTTGTGTAAAAACGACTCATGATATCTGTGATTAGATGATGGATGGATGGATGGTTGGATCGGTGGTGGGATAGATAGATAGATAGATAGATAGATAGATAGATAGATAGATAGATAGATAGATAGATAGATAGATAGATAG
>JBBJLS010000140.1:19527097-19537882 GCA_037577275.1 Bryconaethiops microstoma | reverse complement strand
ACACACACACACACACACACACACACACACACACACACACACACACACAATCAGAGCCACTCTCTGTAATAATTACAGCAGAATGACGGTGGCCAAATGGGTGTGTTGACAAAACAAATCTTAATCTGAGTTAAAAGAGCACAACGCAATACAAGAAAGCTTAAAGCTATACTGCTCCAGGCAATACAGTCTCAGCATTGCAACCTCTGTATCAGACACACGCATACACACACACACATCATCATCATCATTATCATATTTGATCCACTTGCAGAAACAAACAGTTGTATGTAATATTACTGTGTCTGTATATCATTGATGTTGGAACATGTTTCTGTGTATGTTTTGTAACAAAACATTTCTACTGGTGATGAAAAATGGCATAAACAGAAATACAAGATTTTGTTTTGACGGTGGCAGTATTTCCAATGCACCTTATACTGCCTGAATAAGATGGACAGAAACTGTTTAATTTTCCACACATACTTATCTATGTTAAATGTACATCTGTCCCTATTTACCTATCTCTCAGTGTATATTAATGCTAGCTTTTCTTTACAGATCGTTCAGGCCTAGAAATGTGCAGAAATGTGAGGGGGCGAACTCAAGGTAAAGCTTTGTTTTTGCATCCTTTAGAATTCCATTTGCATAATTCTTGCTGAATGCATCCTTGATATAAAAAAGAATCAGGTCTGTGTAGTATTTCTATGAATGAGAGTGTTTCAGTATGCTTCACGGTTTTTCACAGTTTCACTATTCTGAATTTAAAGTGGTCCTGTTTGTTATGGTGCCTGGACTGAATAGACTGAAGAATCCACAGTTCTTAACAATTCCACTACTGGGAATAACATAAACAAGAGTTAAATCAGAATCTTTAAAGGAATACTCCAACATTTACCTGCATCATCTATACCGTCTGGTCTAGTACCACGGACAGTAATTTCTCTGATTACATTGATTCATCTGAGCTTCTGGAAATGGTCGAGCAAAAATTCAAATGTGCAATTTCCCACTTACCCCAGATGTAGTTGTTCAGCCAAGGGCTGTTTGTGTCCAAATTTGACATTTTTAACTAAGAGCTGTGATTGAGAGGCTAACAATCACTAGAAGTCAAGAGTCACCTAAATTGTCTGTTTTCAAATATAGCACCAACACTCTTAACGCACTCAAACCGCATGCAGCTCTTTCTACAGGTGGTGCAGAATCATGGATGTGGTTTAGGACATATTATGACTCACTGTAAGCTATAAAAATAAACAAACATTAAAAAGAACAAAATTTCAACAGCATCTAACCAATTTTAGATCAAACCAGGCTTGGTGATCACAAAGCAGTCATAAGGTGGACTAGTCAGATTCGTCTGTATTATGAAAGTCAAAATCAAATTCTAGATCAGCTGTCTTACTCCTGCGGTGGTTTGTGAAAACAGGCTCAGTTGTGTAAAATGGCTACCTGAAACGCAATAAGTTATACTGTGACCTAAACCACACTGACAAGTCTACCTCACCTGAAGAGCTGGATGTGGTTAGACTGAGATTCTGGGTGTTTTTACAGTAAAGATTCTGTTGACTGTTGATTTTTAATGTTTGTTTGCAATGCCAGCACTGTAGCTTTAGTTCTGAACTAAAGAACACGAATTGGCTGATTGTCCACCTCTGCAGTGAGTGGAAAACTGAGTAAATGTGATTTTACTGTTGCTGGGTTAAAGGGGACATATTACGCAAAACTCACTTTTTGCATCCCTTTGTGTTTCCATTTGGGTCGCTATTGCTCCTATAAACACTCCAAGCGCGAAAAAAAACCATCCATCTGTTTTCTGTGAATCAATTGAAAGATTTTGGTGTCAACAATCATATGCTTCTATGAGCCATTTGGACCTTAAATGGCTCATTTTGAAAGGGACTGAAAATGTCAAGAATAAAGCTGGTGAGATCTCTTTGTGCAAAGAACTTCATGAACATGTTTTGTATAGGCCATAGACCTAATATAACTAAAGTGAGTTTTGCATAATATGTCCCCTTTAATGAATGATTGAATAAAGGTTAATGAATGATTGAATGAATGGCTGAATTAATTAATGAATCAAAGAAAACACATAACAGAAGTCAATGGGAAGGCCTTTCTGTTCTTGTACTGAATACTATAAAATGTCCCAGAATTAACTGGAAGAGTAATGGACTGCATGCCACAGATGAAGCAGATAGAAATAAGTTTGCAGGATGCTTTGAATGTCATTAAAGAGCAATAATATATTTGAAAGAGAGGGTTTACAGCTCTTGTGCAGAGATGCAAGGTCTTCTGAGAGAAGCGGCCATTCATTGCGGACGCTACTGCATACCGTATGTCTGCTCCAGCTTTAACAGGCTAAAGGGGGGCTAAAGCTAAGTGGCAGGAAATTGACTACAGCACCTACCTTTGCGATAATGTAATTAGTGGGCCCTTCTCCAGAGCCCCTGGCCTAATTCACAAACCAGCCCCTGTCTGCAGCCTCTATATTATAGGACCATTTCTCACACTTTGTTCCATATTTGATGCTGCTGACACGAATCAACAAATCATGTGATATACAGCCCCAAGCACTTTGCCTCTTTCTTCATGGAGGTA
Source organism: Bryconaethiops microstoma (assembly GCA_037577275.1). NCBI lineage: Eukaryota > Metazoa > Chordata > Actinopteri > Characiformes > Alestidae > Bryconaethiops > Bryconaethiops microstoma. The sequence goes on along the minus strand of JBBJLS010000140.1, from coordinate 19,535,278 downwards.
ATAGATAAAAACAGGCAGACCCTCGTACACGGCCCAACAGAGCTCGCTTTGTGCGAACGAGAGGCAGGATGAAAACAAAGCGGAATAGTGTTTCCCCCGCTGGAGCTGTAGTGCGGCCAATCCGCTTAATGTGGCAGATATATACGTCTGGCAGCACCGCAGTCAGGGTAGCTGTGGGATTTTGGGGGGCTATCACAGTGTGGGCTGGGTTCGGGCCCTTCTACAGCTCTTTTTGAAGTCAACACATGTGAAAAACATCTCGCAGTAACACACACACACACACACACACACACACACACACACACACTCACATACACACACACACACACACACATCTACCTCCCATCACCCTTGTTCCCCTTGGCGATAAAAGTTGACAGACAAGACACATGAAGTGTAACGTCGCCTTGCTTGTCAGTCTCACATGCACACACCCACCCACACATGCACGCACACACACATACATACGTGGTGAGAGAGCCAGTCTTTTTGAATCAGGCTCGCCCCAAAATGTAAAGCCGCCGATGAGAGACAGCAAATTAAATTGCCAAGACCTGCCTTGTTGCAACAACTGGAAGTGCACTCAATCAAATGACTTTTCCATTTGTAGCGGCGGGAACACGGTTTGCAGAGCAGGCAAATTAAGAAGCCAGATACAGTATTACACACCACACATACCCAGAGTCAGTCAGACACACACACACACACACGCACACAGGCATTGCACAAACACTCTTTAAGGAGGTCGGAGAGCTTGACAAAGAAATATTTGCTTTCATCATTGGCGCATTTGTCAACATCATTTGTCAATGTCCCTGTTCTGTGTATACAGAACAAGGACAACCTCAGCCAAAAACAGACAAAATAATTCACTGATTTATTATATACACCATGCTACATTTGCATATGACACATAACAAACAAATAAATAACAAACTGTGATTTCCTTGCAGCCATTCAAAAAAAAAATATTATTGAAAAAGTTCATTCCACATTGCTGTATATTGATTTGTAACAATTTTGGATAGAAAGAGACTTGGAAAGCAAAATATGTGTAAAGTCTGCCCCCAACAACACATAGGAAAAAAGGATCTTTAATGTTTTGGACCAAAACCCTTCCATTTCCATTCAAACAAACCAATCAGAGTCACCATATATACACTCTATCTCAACATTAAATGCAATCTCAGTTGATTTAAGCTCTTTTTAGTCAACCAAACCCAATGATTTATATGTTTTCAAGAAATGTTAGTAAACAAAGTAAATAAATAAGTTAAATGCATGTAATTACAGTCCAAGGACATTTACACTAATGTCTTTGAGTGTAACCAGAACCAAGAACATTAAGCAAAGCCAAACTAACGAGAGCCCACTGTGTGGCAGGAATGCAGGCAATAAATACTCGCAATTTAAAGCCATGAGGGGCGTGTTGAGTAAACCGCCGCGTGCAGCATGCAGAGCACGAGACAGTAACAAAGTGCCAGATCCTATTCGTGCTCAATGGTGGTGGTTATACACAGTAGCAGTCGGGGAGAAGGGAGTCCAGCAGACGAGTCGTGTGCAGAATACATCTGACTTTCCGAGCGCCTGCTGGTGCCCTGGGACGTCCCACAGCTTAACAGAATTGTGTGCCGTTCAGAGAGAGAGAGAACGAGAGAGAGGGAGAGAATAAAACGGAAGCAGACGGAAAGAGAACTCGGGAGAGCAATAAAATACATGAAAAGGAAATAGACAGACAAAAGAGAAGATTACAGATAACTCTGAAGGAAAGTAAGAACTTGTGAGAGCAAGAAAAATGTATAGCAAGCGAATGGTACAGAGAGAAAAAAGAAAAAGAATGAGGGAGAGGGAGAAATAAAGAGAGATGAGAGAGGGAGGTGAGAGAAAGGAAGAGAAAGAAAGAAAGATAAAGAGAGAAAGAGAGAGGACAGAAATAGAGAGGGAGAAAGATGAGAGGAAGAGAAAAGAGAGAGAGACAAGGGAGGAAGAGACAGACATGAGAGAGGAAGAGAAAAAAGAGAGAAAGATGAGAGGGAAAAAGAGAGAGAGAGAGAGAGATGAGACAGGAGGAGAAAAGGAAAAAAGGAGAGAGAAGGAGAATAGAGAAATAATGCCGCCAAAGGTTGAGCTGATTGGCAGTGTCTCTTCTCGCCATTCATCAAAGCGCGAGCCGCAGACTTCCAGAATCCTTCAGCAGATGGAGCGGCCACTCAGTTTAAACACCTGATATGAAGCCATCCGTCATGCTGTAACGCGGCAGTTGGGGCCGCAGCTGGGCTCCCTGCGCAGCTCTGGCGGGACGGGCGGGCAGCCTGAGTGCCTGAGTGCACCCGTGATGGACTGGAGCCAGGCAGGCTGCAACGCACCACACACACACACACTCTCCCTTGATAGTGTTCACACAGCACCTCCACTGGACCATGGAACAGGTGGAGGAGAGAGAGAGAGAGAGAGAGAGAGAGAGAGAGAGAGAGAGAGAGAGAGAGAGAGAGAGAGAGAGAGAGAGAGAGAGACAGAGAGAGAGAGAGAGAGGCAGAGAAAATAAATGCATAGAGGCTATGGGGTGAGGTAGAGCAGAGGACAGAAAAACACATGCAGTTTTCTGTCCTGAATACCAATGATACCGAACCTTCTGCAGCAGCAAAATACCCTTTCAGCTGGAAAAAGGAATGATCAGAATTGACCTCATTCAGATCTGCACGCCAATAACACAGTTTTGCATTTCAGTGTGGTTAGTTTCAGCATTGAATTGGACAATGTCGACGCAATAGTTCTGATTGAAGTGTAAATGATATTTACAGCTGAATCAAGTTCAGTCAAAGCATCAGATATAGCACTGGGAAATGAAAGCTTAATTCCACAGTAGAAAAAAGTCTGTATTCTACAGCATATTTTCACATGCCTAGCTGCTCTTTGTTTGACGTGACACACACATACACACACACACACACACACACATATGTATATAGATAAATAAATAAATAAATATATGTATAATGTATGCATACACACATACGTTTATATATATATATTTATATATATACATACGCACACACACACACACACACACACACACACACACGCAATTCACAAAGAACACAGTGCACAAGCTGTCATTAACTCTGCTTCAGGCTGTGCGGAAGCCTTGAGTCCTAATTTGTCAGCGAAAACAATTAGTGGGGAATGATCCGTTACGCTGGTTTTAATGAGTACAGTCAGGTCACTCCACTAAAAGTGGCAACACAAAAAGGTCACTGTGACGCCACTCCCATTGAACCCCTACCAACCTAACACAGCAGGGGGTGACGGAGGAATGAACGATAAATAAATAAATAAACAAACAAACATAAATAAATAAATGGAGCTTCGGTTCTTCGCCAGTGAGTAATGATGAACGTCCTTACTGAGAGGCTTGCCTGTCAGTGCCCTTGGCGAGGCTTTTACAACGTGATTCATAGAGATGGTAGGTGCTGTAACGATGGTAACCAGGGCTACCATTTGACTATGTCAGAGTCTAACTTTTCTTACTCTTAAATGGGATTTTCTGCCTTTAGTTATATTTTTTGCATCAGGTGCCTGAAGGACGTCTCTCGATTGTCCTTGCTGTTACAAACGAAACGGATGACTTAGACAGAGGAAAGAACTTTTGAATTTGGAAAAAAAATTAAAAATGTGAAAACAATCCTAAATTTCTTTGATCTGCTTAGAGGAATAGTTCAGTGTAAATAGTTCAGTGTAATTTACCCAGCTTTCCCTTTAACCTGAATGTAACAGACCAGTTATACATGCTTGGTGTCCTATACAAATTTAGCCTCTTTAGCTTCGTGGGGAACATTACTAACAAACACTAGACGTCAAAAACTATGATTTTGTCCGAAATGGCTACCTGTAGATGTGGTGTTTTGTTTATTATTATAGTCACACTGTGTCCAGAAACACATGAACAAGTCTGTACAGACTTAATGATGATCTGGATGAGTGTTGAGCCAGATGAAAGAGACTTAGGTCATGCATTTGTACAGAAACGATTTAGGATACTTGGGTGACTATTGAGTTCTAGAATTTCTTAGCATAATTAGCATCACACCTACATCAAGGAACCATGAAACATATGAGAAGCTGAGCCAGAATCAGACAACTTTATTGATCCCGGAGGAGATTACTCAATTATCTTGGTTGATTGACCACATCTGAGAAGAGTGATGTAAATTTGATTTTTCACTGAACTATTTTTTAAAGGGAATTAAAACTCATGCTTTAGTAGCTGAGATGTGAACAATAATTCAAGCCATTTTTGGGGCAAATCAATATTGCATGAGTGTTCAGCCTCTGTAAAAACACTCTTTCTGGCTTCTCTAATTATGGAGGCAATTTGGCCCACTTTTTTTTTTTCTTGTCATCCTTACTAATGTTAAAAGCTAATTCTGCTTTTAGAGATGGGGACGGTTACTTCAGCTGCCTGTCTCTCCTCGTCTCCATCTCCCATTAACTGATGTCAGGCTTTACATGGAAAAGTGCTCTTTTTGTCACAGATCACTGCCTAACCTTTCTGAACGGTGCCTGTCTCGAGTGAGTCTCATAATCACTCCATCCAGGACCTTCATCTTCTGCGGCCATGCTATCTGAGGAGAAAAATGGCCCACACTTACACTCATACTTGCATTCCCTCTGCCTTCACTCACACTCTAACGCACTGTTTTAAAGTTGTTCTGCCCAAAACTGAGAAAGCTAGATTACACACAGCTTTTTTTTTCGATGAAAGGAAATACAACGATGCTCAGAAACAACCAACAACAAGGACAGGTTTTATCTAATGAAAACAAATATGAACACAGAGTCCATTTCTTTTTTTAAGGTTGGGTGAAGTAAGCAAATCGCCAATCACAACTGAACCATGCAAGTTAAAGGCTGTGCACCACGTAAAATACCAGCCCCATCCTTTGAGTTGGCGGGAGAAGACGGGAGAAGCAGTTTGCATGAAATAAACTCTGGAAAGCACGATGTGAATCAATACCTATGGGCATGTGTCCATTTCGTTCAGAATAATCAATAACAACAAAGAGAGGCTTGTCGAGCATCGCCTGTGGTTGCCATGGGAGTTTGTACACTTGACTTAACACAGATAATGACCTATGACTGCTACTGCATAGTGGGAGAGGAGAAAACAACAGGATTTCACTTCAAAAACTGATTTTACCTCAAAAAAAATGTACGTGATAGCGACAGAGACACGGAACCTGAATGCTGGAGTTCGGTGTAGTGAAGCCATGTCGAGTGTGTGATAGCTTGGTAATGAAAGAATGACTGCTTTGTCTGATCCAGGATGTGAGCAGAGTGACTAGAGCTGTCACACACCAGCTCTGGCATTTTTAGACGTGTAGCTACCTATGAAAGGAAATGTCATGGCGATGTGTGAGAAGCCATTACATGAGAGAGGTGGAAAGTGCTTGATGGTAATAACGCACTCGATAATTAAATGACTATGACTGCCAAGTGCCCATGCCACTTTGAGAACAGCTTATTTTTTTTGCCCAAAGAGATCACGTAATTATTGTCAAATCAATACGGGGGTGGGGTGGGGAGAGCCGGAGAGGGTGAAAAATGAACTGCTTGTGTAATCAGGCATGTCTCAATGACTGAAGCCGTCCAAGGTGAGTTTTACCCTCAGCATAAAAGCTCTTGACTGATGTGTATTTTATCAATACTTTTGCATCTCTTAATGCACATTTTTAAAAGGCAAAGTGCGGATTAGTTGCTGAATTTAACAAAAATAAAATTAAAAATGCGTCCTGTGCAAAATATATAGAACATGTCGTACTTTGTTTCATTTATTTATTTTTTTCAAATTCAGTAAATAAATACAAACTGTGCATTAAATTGGGAATAAACATATTTAAGTGAGTCTTGTTGAGAATTGCACTAAGATTGAATAAGAAAATCTTTTTTTCAGTTAAATTAAAATGATTATGAAGACGCTGAATGAAATGTAAAGAGAAAACTTATCTTTTACGCTTTACACTGTGTCATTATAGACATTATAGACATCACCCCCCAGCACTGGTAAAACAGTACCAGTATACAGAAAATACAGCAACCTGGTTGCTGTATTGATTATATTGATTTGCGATAATCTCTTACTTATCAATAATTCTCAAGCCAGATGGAGGACAGGGGTCTCTCATTAGAGGTGTCTCTTCTTCACAGTATAAAACAAGCCATTATTCAATTACATTCCCAGGATTTACTCCAACACTGATAAATCCGTAAGACCTGAATAAATCCAACTGATAATGTGCACATGTGAAGATTCTGCTCTGGCAATTCAGACCAGCTTGAGAATGGAGGTTTCTGGCTGTCATCTGATAGCCCTTGTCCTCTAGCTGCTAGATCAGACCATTTCATGCAGTGAGAGCAGTGGAGAGAGGAGATAAGGAGATGTTCCAACAAAGAGCGGTATTTATGAACTCAGCCAGTGCCAGACACACGCAACTGTTCCTCACCTCATTGTGCTGCCGCTGCTGCTACTGGATGTTATCTCCAGAAATATTAGAGACAGACAAAGAGAGAGAGAGAGAGAGAGAGAGAGAGAGAGAGAGAGAGTGAGAGTGAGTGCGTGTTAATGAACAGTACTCACAGTTGGACAAAGCCACCCCCCCTAGTGAGATAATTTCCACTCAAAATCCCAATCAAAGCTCTAGAAACACTTCACCAACAATAACCCTATCAACCATTAACTCATCGCCTCCTGCGGAGTGCTTTTTTATGCCTTTTGTTTCTGCTGCTCCATCCCTTTCTTGTAAGCTGTTATTCAAAGTGGTCCATCAATATTCCAAAAAAAAAAAAAAAGAACATCTTATCACTCTTTCAAAAGACGTTGAACGAAGTTTTGTGTCGGGAGCAACGAACATGTTATACCGTCTCTCGTAACGAGCGGAAGCATCAGAACAGCATTCAGTGCTGGTGGAATGATCGCCATTTGCAATCATTTCTTTGTCTCCAAGAGATCTGTTATATAAAAAAATTGTTTTGTGTTTTTGCTTTGAAATGATATACAATAGTGTAACAGAAATGCTTTCCATCTGCTAGAATCATGGAATTCTGCCATGCCTTCAGATATAGAAGGCCAAGGCTGGAATATCCTCTCAGGGTCTTCTGTCCTCTGAAAGATGGGCAGCAGTCAGACTGTTTTTCTTTCTGATTTGTGAGTTATTTATTCCCTTTAGTTAAATTTCCTTCACATATTAAGTAACCTATGCTTGAATGATCTTCCCTTCCTTGGATAAGAGAAACTTTTGCAGTGCTTTACTCTGGTCATCTGGAATCTGGAATATAACGGTCAGCTGTTGCACATAATTTGCGTAAAATTTCTTTATCATCCTCATCAGAGGTTTGAGTTCCAAGTGTGGAAGTTGCCAAAATCTTCCTTTACCTCATCCTGTGCAAGCTCCTAGTAGGAGGTTTTATTAAGGCTTTATTAAGAATTTATTCAATGTTTATTACGGATTTACACTGTAAATAATGTAAATCAAAAACATCTACCTCAGACAGTAGCAAGCAATTGCAATGGTTTTATTCATCTGAAATAAATCCTTTAAGGGTTTTGCTTGCGGTAAATGCTTAATTCATCCAAAGCATTTATCTTAGTTGGATAAAATTAATGTATTAGTTTGTCTAGCAAAGTAAAATGTTAAGACTGAACAAAAATAAATACTTTTATAAAATGTAACTGCACTAAAAATGTGTGATGAGCTAAGAAATAATTCATTATATTCATATAATTCATGCAATTCCTTTTTATCTAGCAAAGTCTTTTTGGGCAAGTCATAATTTAAAATTTCATTTAAATCGTGTTACTCAACCAGGAACTGACATTTAGGGGCAATGTACTAATTGTAATCTGTAAACTGTTATTTATTTATTATTATTATTATTATTATTATTATTATTATTATTATTATTATTATTATTATTATTATTATTTAGATTTTTATAAATTACTAATTCCTGAGGGAAAATGAGATTTCTGCATTTAACACATCCAAAGCAGTGAACACACACACACACACACACACACGCACACACACACACACTGACAGTTGAGAGTAATTGGCGCACACACTAGTGAGCATACATAGATGCAGACTCCAGCTACACTGTAAACAATGGAACATGTATCTATCT
>JBBJLS010000140.1:19499814-19516430 GCA_037577275.1 Bryconaethiops microstoma | reverse complement strand
CACACACACACACACACACACACACACACACACACACACACACACACACACACACACACACACACACAGCTCACTCTAACACCAGGCACCAGTCAGCCTGTCATCATATGGTGCACAGTCCATCACTAATGCGGTCCAATCAATACACACATTGAGGGTGAGGGAACACAGGGAGAAATAATGAGTGTGGTGCAGGGACAGAATGCAACAATGACGACCCCCTCTCTTTCATTTTCTCTGTCTCTGTTTCTCTCTCTTTCTCTCTCTCTCTCTCTCTCTCTCTCTCTTTGTCACACAAACATCAAATGAAAACTGCACTGAAAACAACCCTGTAAATTCTCCAGTTTGCCTTCATTCAGTCCTCAGATCAGGGGTATGCATCAATGTTTGTGTTTTTTGTTATAAGACCTTTGGTAATCTCATTCTACAGAATCTCATCTGCAGAATGTATTTATTGGCCATGGTTCAGTGAGTGCAGATGTGCAATTAAAAAAAAATGGGGTTTTATTTAGGCTTTTTCAAGTCACTCAGTGCTCAAGTGCTGTTACCCTGGTTAGCGTTCGTTTCACTGTTACCGAGGAATCTGCATTCATTTTTCTCAACGCTCGTAACAGCTAAAGGATGTGCATTAATATTTGAGTGCATTTAAAACCATTAGATTGTTTGTGGTAGGCACAAGCGCATGGTTTTTACTCTGAGTGGGTAAGAGGACCATCTGGTGTCTTGGGAGTTCTGGAAATAAAATGGCAAGTACATACTGTTTTTAACAGGATACTGAAATTTTTTTATTGGTGTTCAGTGTGCATTATTAGAATTTCCTACACCACTTACTGAAAATAAGGACTTGCACCAGAAGTGTCTAGTGCCTTTGTGTGTGTGTGTGTGTGTGTGTGTGTGTGTGAGTGTGTGTGTGTGTGTGTTTGTGTGTGTGTGTCATGAGATTAGCATTTTCTTGGCCTCTAAACGTGCACATCTGCAGTCAAGGCTTCACATCTGTTTCTCACATTTTCCCCTCACTCCGCTGCGAGAGAGGAAAAGAGAATGAGGGTGAGAGTAGAAGAGTGTGGGCGAGAGAGAAAGAGAGAGAAGGAGAGAGTAAAAGGGTAAGAGACAGAGAGAGAGAGAAAAGAAAAGTAGATAGAGAACAGAGGAAAGAAATAAAATGACAGAAGGAGAGAGAGACAGAGAAAGAGAACGGGGAGAGACGTAAACAGAGAGAGAGAGATGATGGGAAAGAGAGAGAAAGAGCTTGAGAATGAAAAACAGAAAAAAGCTCCGTTGAGCAAAGAGAGAGATAGATGATAGTTCAAGAAGACAGAGAGAAAAAAAAGTGGGAGAGGTGGAGGCTACCCCTGAAGCAGAGAGAAAACAATCATTCCCCTGGAACTCCCTTCATTCCACCTCTCAGTCCTCTTCTGCTGCAGCGTGTTTTGATCAGTTCCTCTCGTCAGTGTGGCAGCTCCTCCACCACTCAGATTTATCGGTCAAGGAGTCAAGCGTCCTCTCGTGGGCTGGCTGTTTGGCCAGGGCGAGGCTCCAGCTGCGTTTCTCCTCCCATTCCCGCGCAGCAGATGTTTTGAAACTCACTCGGCTCGGCCTGGCCGCTCCACAGCTCCCCCATCCAGGCCACACTGACCCCGCTAACCCTATAATTGGTGGAATGATTTGCCCTGGTTTACATAAACACTCCCTGAAAGGCTGATTCTGTGGGGCTCCTCTGCTGCTCTCCAGGAGACGCAGACTGTTCCACAGATACACACTGCGGGAGAGTGAAAGAGAACAAGAGAATGAAACCCCAACCCTCCAGTGACATGCACACACTCTGACTAATGCAACCATGTCCATCAGCACACGTGGCCGAATGTTCTGCAAGCGCTATTACGGCTGCAGGAGAAAAACACTTCTGAGAAAAGATATAACTAATTTTCCCCTTAGCACAAATGCAGTACAATTCGATGTCTTTTGAGAATTTTTGCTCTGTTTTCTTTCTGATTTAGTCATTGCCATTTCCTTCCAACTAGCTACGCTTCCTCTTATCACATGGTGCTTTCAACACCTGGAGGGTAAAGGCTAGAATGTGCTTTCTTCAAGTGACATGAAGCACCTTTACATTTTTTTGAACTTTCATTAACATAACATCATGGCACAAAACACTTGAAGGGAATACACACACACACACACACACACATATATCATTCTTTTTTCTCAGATTTTATTGATCAAATGGGCAGCATAACAGTTCTATTATCTGATTCGGGGTTTCCATGTGGCTCAGTGATCCAGCGATCATCCTCACTTTGGCTTAGTCCAGCTCTTTCTGCAATTTCCAGAGTGAGTGGAGTGATTTCTGTCAACCTGCCTGCTCCCACCGTTTCAGCCACATTGCCTGTGCCAGGGCGCACAGTCAACCTGCTGTTCGCTGATCGGGTTTTTGGACATGTGTTAGCATTTGAATTGATTGGATCCCACATTACTTTTGACAAATTTCTGCAAATGGGTGTGAGCAGCTTTCAGGCATGCAAGCATGGCAGTGCTGAGAATGGGTTCCATATGGAGCCGTGGGTCCTGCAGACCCCTCTAGTCCCCCTCTCTTTCTTTCTCTCGCTCTCTCTTTCTCTTAATGCTACGTACAGCAGTCATACACAAAAAGCTCTCTGCTGGCAACCCAGCCACACTGACAGAAAGGCGGAAAGTTTTAGCTTTTGGGTAGAAAATTACAAAGAAATTCCTAATATATGTCCTCGAAAGAGAAAATACCACATACAGTATAATAAAAGCTTATTACTGACATCATTATTGTCATTATTGTTGTTGTTATTGTTCTTATTCTTGTATGTATGCATAATGACAGTTTGAGTATAATAAATTTAAAAGGCAATTTCAGCCATAAACTGGTAGAAAATAAGATGTATGCAAAACACGCATGATGAACATCACAGAGTTAAAATAACGATATTTTATATATTATGTACAGTGATATTGAAGAGTTGATTGCGCTGGGTTGCAGCATGGGTTTGTGGGTAGGAAATATTTTCTCTGTTGTTTATAAAAATGTGTTTAATACAGTGTGTCCTCCTTTATTAAAATATCACAATGAGCGTTTTGGTGACTGCTAATTTCCTCTTTCTGAGTGCAGAATTGAAGCTGGATGCACTCTTCTCTATTGTTAGCTTTTTTTTCTTTGATTACCCTTTTCTTCTTCTCACTGTTAGACAGGCTCAGCAGCCAGTCCATCAAATATTAAAGAGCAGTAGTGTGTATTATTGCTGGCAGGCCAGGTGAAATATGTGTGCTAGGCTGGTGGCGTCTCACTCAAAGCTCCCCAGAGAGTTCCCTCCAGCTGTTGAAAGCCTGCCTCCATCACACGCAGAACGAGCCAGGTCAGGCTCCTCCAAATGTCTTCATCTCTTTCTCTCTCTCTCTCTCTCTCTCTCTCTCTCCCCTCTCCTTCACCCCCTCCCACCTGGCCTAATGGTTAACGAGGGACTCTCAGTAATAATGCTAAAATGCACACGTCTCAGAGGAAGGTCAAAGCGAGAAGAGGAGAGATTGATGGAGCAGCTGACAAGGAAGCTTCACGTCGTTCAATTCAACACTGGGTGTGTTCTGTATACACAATGCACAAATATTCTGCTAACCCTTTATAATACACTTTCATAGCTAATTGGCAACTATGCAGTTCCGAAGTAGCGCTGCATTTCCACCTAAATCACTAACTATTAACTACCAGGGAGTTCTGCTTAGTTAATCAATAGGTAACAGTGAACTAATAATTCAACCATTATCTAAATAGGAACTACTGTCCACCAGTATAGATGATCAATATTAGAATCATCACCACACCAGAACTGCAAGGAACATAAACATGTAAGTAATAAATAAATAAATAAATAAAATATGCTAATATATTTCTTATTTACAGGTTATCATAACTGAGGAACTCTTGACTCGCTATACTCATAAGCCCACGCAGAAATAAAAATGGAATGAACAAGCAGCTGGGATACATTTCATAGGTTTGATGTACATTTGCATCATTTCTTTCTAATTGTAGAACTAATAATTTATCCTTCAGTAAACTACTTTATTAGTTCACTGTTGCCTATTGAGAAATGAACCACAAGTCCGTAGTTGTTCAGGCAGTACAGATTTAAGTGTTAAATCAGTGCTACTTTGTCACTACTTAGTCCCTGTGGAGTCATCTTTAAACTATGAAATAGCATTATAAAGTGTCACCTTTAAATTCATTACATATGTCTGTAAGCACTTCAAAGAAATCAAATTTCCACTTAAACATCCGGTTTTCCTTTTAGCAAGCCATGCTCGGTGCACAAATATCACTTTGTAAGCTTAGAACTGGAGCTGCGAGGCCAAAGTTAGAAGTCAATAGTCACCAAAACTGTTTCTATAAAAATACATCCTCAAACCTTCTCTCAACCCACTCAAACCACATCCACCTTTTCATTAAGGTAGTGTAGAGTTGTTGTTGTAGTTTAGGACACAGTATGACACAGTATGAGTTATAAAACTAAAACTTCCCAGCTAAACATATTGGTCTTCTTTTCTCAGGGGTAAGAGAGCTAATCTAGAATCATTTATTCTGACAAATGACTGTTATAAATACTGAGGAACGAAGCAAAATAAATGTTCCAGAATTACTTGCAGTTCAATTTTATTACATTAACTTACATCAAAGTAAATAGTTTGTTCCTGTTTCTGTTTCTACCTTGGAGTAGGTTTTCTTGTAATGATACACTCACCTGTTCTTTTATCACAGATACCATTTTTCCATCAAATTAGACAGAGAGAAAAGGAATATATTCGACACACAATACATTCCATTACATTTCTGTTTTGAAATGTCATTTTACACTGTGCCATATGCACCTGCACAACCACATTTGATCAATAGGACCATTGTGATGTTCATAGCAGCTGAATGTGAATCAAAAAAAAAAAAAAAAATGGTGAGAAGCAAATGCCAAGGCAACAGAAATCATTGGCAATGGATTTGTCGAAATGACTTACAATCATTTCTTTAGTCAGGCGGCTTGCATGCCTTTTATGGTGTGGCTAGATAGCATTTCTTCATTGAAACGTAAGTGTGCTCTCAGAGTGGGGGCTCGCAGCAGATTTCTGGCTTCAGTGTTATTGATGGCAAAACCATTTCTGGCTCCGAGTGCATTGCGAATTGAGGGAGTACAATTGATCACTGGGATAAGTGACAGAGCAATGCAACCTGCCAGGAAAGTGAGACAGAGCTGCAGGGACAATGGGCTTCGCTGCCCTTTGCATCACTTTTGCTAACACCTGTATGGTGCTTGAATTACATATAAATTTATGGAGGGAGCAGTTTCTGAAAAAATGTAAGCACGGAAAGCAATGTAATGGCTCATATGCTTTTGTCATTTTTTAATCTGAGTACTGTCAGGCTGCCAAATGTCAATCATCTCCGGTTTCCCACATGGTTTGCTGGTTTAGTTGTTAAGGGCAGTGAGGAGATGAAATCCAGTGTGAAATCCAGAGGACACTGGCGGAGCTCTGACGATGCCTCAGCGGAGCAGATCGCCGAAGGGCACGGCAATTATCTTCCACTGATTTAGTGCCGCTGCCACGCCACCTACACTCGTTGTGGCACAGGAGTCGAGGCAGCCAGCTGCGCCAAGTACCAGGTTAATTATGGGTGTGCATGAGTGTGAGTGCTAATAGAATCCCTCTCGCCACATATGGAAGGTGTGTGTGCAAAAACAGATGCAATCCTAAAATTTTTGTTAAGCCAAATAATAAAATGAACCCGAGTGTCCTTTTACCCCAAATAAAGCTGACCAGCTAAGGCATGTTCAGGATCCAAACCTTGTTTTTTTTAGTTATGAGGTGGTCACAATGCAGGTAATAAGCCACGAATGCACAGTTAGAATTGTGAAAACAATCCAATGGTTCTGCAAACCATCACACACTTGCCTCAAGCGGCATCAAGTTGTTAAGAAATCTCCGGGGTAAGGTGTAATGGAATACAAATGTTAAGAATATTAAGTCCAATAATCTAATACCACTATTAAAATGCTTCTATTTTGCATTTTTCTTGAATTTAATACAATAGTTTTCATTACAAATCATTCACCAATCATCCAAAACATTAAAACTGCTTGCCTAATTTTGTGTAGGTCTCCCTTGTGCCTCCACAACGTCTCTGACCCATCAAACAAGACCTCTGAAGGTGTGCTGTGGGATCTGCCAAAACATTAAGTCCTGTAAATTGGGAGGTGGGGTCTCCATGGATCGGATTAGTTTGTGCAGTGAATCCCACAAACATCTCAGATTGAAACTTGTGGAATTTGGAGACCAAGTAAACTTCCTTTGTCATGTTCCTCAAACCATCTCCTCAGTGCAGCTGGTCACTTTATCCTGGTAAAAGAAGCCTTTGTCAACTGTTGCCATGAAGAGGTGTACTTGCAATGATGTTTAGGTAGGTAGTACATGTCAAAGTAACATCCATACAAATGTCAGGACTGAAGGTTTTGCCACAGAACATTGTTCAGAGCATCGCACCATCATTGCCAGCTAGCTTTCTTCCCATAGCATGCCCTGGTGCCATCAGTGTATACACGCTCAGCTGTGCACTTGCTGTGAAAGAAAATGTGACTAATTAGACTAGGCCTCGTTCTTTCATTGCTCCATGGTTGAATTCTGATGCTCACATGGCCTTTGAAGGTACTATAAGTGGTGGACAGGGATCACCAAGGGTCTTTTGTACCAGTCTGTGACTACGCAGCCCCATATGGAGCGAGTTGTATTTGACACCTTTCTATTACAACTGGCAACCAATATTTTCAGAAGCTCCTCTGTGAGATTGGGCCAGATAGGCTAGTCCACACACATCAGTGAGCCCTGGGAGCTCACGACCCTATCACCGGTTCACTAGTTGTTCTTCCTTGGACCACTTTTGGTAAATAATGACTGCTACATACTAGAAACACCCCACAAGACCTGTCATTTTAGAGACGTCCTGACTCCAGTCTTTAGGCTTGGCTATTTTTCCAGCTTCCAACACATCATCTTCAAGAAGGAACTATTCACTAGCTGCATAATATATCCCACCCCTTGACAGGTGCCACTGTAACATGATAATCAATGTTATTTGCCTCACCTGTCAGTGGTTTTACAATTGTGTCTCCTTGGTGTACAATGAGCATAACAAGTTGAATGAAAAGTTAAATCTTTGAAAAAAATACAGATTTCTGAACTATTATTTATTTGCGCTTAAATATGGATTTCACAGGTTTGAGCAAAATCTTATGGTCCATGTAATCCCAGTGTGATTCTACATTATTCCAGTGTCTTGTGATTTTACTGAGTGGAAAAGTCTCCCCTTTAAGTGTTTGACAGGGTTTAAGTGTTTGATCTCAGCACTCCTTGATCTCCTTTGGTCTTCAAGTAACATTAACATACATTAAGATCAAGAACATTTCTCCATTCTGGTTGCTATTGTAAAGAAGGTTTCGCTATAATAAAATACCAGTTCTTTTATCACAGTCAGTTTTTCTATCAAATTAGACAGTGAGAAAAGGATCAAGTTCAATACACAGTACATTTACAGTGTCCCCCTATAAATGCTTGGCAGAGTTTTGGTCAAGTAACTGTGGAGAAAAGTCTGTGACAGTCAGCAACCCCTGATCTTCTTTGGTCTTCAAGCAGTTGTTGCAAAGCTTTGAGGTGTGTTTTGGGTATTCATCCTGCTGCAGTATGAGTCGTTCTCTAAGATCCAAACCACAGGGTATAGCATGTCTTTGAAGAATCAAGTGGCACTTCTCCTTTGATTCTGTGCAGGTGCGAACTCCAGAATTGACAAAATGGCCCCAGAATATTCCCACCATCACGCTTCGCTGTCGGACTGATATGCTGTGGCCTGTTCTTCTCCTCACACAAACACTTCTATTATTGCCATAAATCTTAAACTTGGATTCACGGGTAAATAGGGTTTTACTGTTAAATGTTTGCATGTCTTAGCTTTACTGAGAAGTGGTTTAGAGAATGCTACTTGTCCTTTGAGACTACTACTACATTACTTTCTTTCACGTTTTTGCTTAATTGGACACGTTTTGCATCTGTGTTGAAGGTTTATGAAATTTGATGATGTGGTTTGGAAACAAATAGTCCAGTTTTGGAAAAGTGTTTTCGATGCACTGTCCCCTTTAAAAACCTTCAGTTTAGCCGTGAACACCCCTCGTTGCTTAGAAGAGCTGTTTGTCTTTTATGTTCATATAATTAGGTTATGAAAAAACACTGTATCAAAATTTCAATGGTGGTCTCAGACTTTTAATCCCCAACTGTTTTCTGTCCATGTTGTGTTCGCTTTTTCACATTATATGAGAGTAGATTTAGGTTACGTACGCGCTACATAAAACATACATTTGTAAAAGAAACAAGATCAATGCTCACTTATTAACTATTTGGAAATCTGTGCAAACTGTACAGTCTCATCGTTAGTGGACGTGCTGTCCCAGATTCATTTTTCACAGAAAATGTTTAACAATTTTTTCCCTCCTCTAGTGCAATATCAAGCAAAGGTGGATTAGTATGTATTTGACTACATCTTTATGTACTGTAAATGTCATTAATTCTTTTATAAACAGCCATTTTTTTGCTAAATATACCAGAAGAAGCCAATGTTATTAGTTATCAAACTTCATAGAGCTAATGTTTCATCATTTAGCAATACGCTTATCCATATATTTGTATACCTACCATCTTTAGACTTCCAGTACTGGGCTTAAGTCATTTCAGATCTACTGGGGAGAAAACTGTGTGTTAGATTCATGACCGAAGCATCTCTTTGATTCTGTTCGTCCATCCTCTCAGTCCAGAGCAGCCAGACATCCTTTTCTGCTGGGCAGAGCCACTGTGCCACCCTAGGGTCAACCACTTATATCTGGGAGGAGGGCAGAGAGACAAGAGCTCCTGAAGCTCCGTAATCACAGGTGTGCAGATGGGCACATCACTCCTCGCCTGCTCTCTGATCTCGTCCCCAACAATTAAACCCCATTTCGGATGTCATTAATCAGCAGGCTGCATGGCAAGATCCAATTCATATCTGTCAGATGCAATGGGCAGAAACTAATAGGGGAGCAATTACCCTAAAGGAGTTGTGAACTGCCGAGAGGTCTATGACAGTGTGTTTTAACATGAAGCCCTTACCGCACACCAAGGCCTGGTGCCAGAAAGCCCTTATTTGTGTTCCTCCCCAGTGAGAGAGGAGAGAGGAGGAGAAAGGTTAGAAGGGTCCATGAATAACAGAAGGATAAAACAGATCAAGATGTTTTCCCTCAGACAATGTCCAAGAGCAGTTGAAGTTAGAGCGAAAGCAGCTGTGGATGGATAAGCGAAAATGATCGTCCTCAGACCAGACCCGAATCTTATTTCATTTCGGGGCATTTTCCTTTCTCTGTGTGCAAAAGGCACTACAAACCAGGGCAATTCAAACAAAGGGGCCCGAGTTCTGACCCAGTCAGGCAAACAATTGGGAAACAATTACCAAACGTGTGTTTCTTCTCAGCTTCTTGTTGCTAAATTAGCCATTAGAGGGAGAATTTGTGTGTGTGTGTGTGTGTGTGTGTGTGTGTGTGTGTGCATCCAAGCTGTGTGCTGCGAAAGCAATAATGCAAGATCCCAGCTGAGTTGCGAGGGACAGGAGAGAAGTGTGATATAATTGCGGCCATATGTAAAACAGTGTAGAGCAAGTATCCCATTACAAATAAACAGACCTTCTGACTCATTCTTAATAGTGGTGAGTGCTGGTTTCCTTTGGAAAACAAATAAATAATGTGAAGAGTTCCCTCGATTCTTGGCCAGCCTGCGCATAGTAGCGTGTGGTTTTTATTAGCATTGCCGAAGGAACAACATAAAATGTTTCTCTTTCCAACATTTGGTCTCCCTGTCGCTCTGCCAGATGTGCGTGGCAAGGAGATGTTAGATTGCACACAGATGAGAGCTCAGAGATATACATAACCAAAGGAGTTACAATTACAGCAAATCTGACTCCACTTATTCTAATTCGTTTCAGTTGCTAATTCATAATACCCTGACATACATTGTGACGTGTGTTAAATGTGTCCGCACAACAAACGACAGATGCCTGGCTAAGCAAGCAAACACAAAAAGGGACTTGAAAATTCATTTTACAGCGCAAAGGTCGTGCTCAGAGCTGCTTCAGAACGTTCTTTTCTTTCTGTGCACTCTAGAAATGGAATAGGCCTGACGTCACTTCTTAATAAACTGACATCTATACAACTCAAAGGCAAGGAAATAGTTTCAGAAAGTGTTTTTATTTTTATACATGCAATGCGTTAAATACTTAAAAACTGTTTGTAATTTTGCCTGACAGCTTTTGGAGGCTGTGAATTGTTCCAATTAGAGTTGAAATGTACCAATGATAAGCATTCAGATCAGACTTAGGAAGTGCAGTTTGGGAAGACGTGTTTTAAACATGCTGACAGTGCTGGAAGTGGAGAATCACTAGAAGTGATGTGCCCATGATCTTGGATAGAAATGAAAATCCCTGTTACCTATAACTAATGATGGCTAATTGCAACATAAAGCAGAAATCATATGCAATTGTCAAACACTCATTTAAACTGTAATAATAATTGCTCGCAATAATAGATTCTTCGCATTTGATGTCATTTCACTGTGCTGCTGTCAGGGGTGTAACAATGTATCGAAAGATTGTGACATCGATTACAGTACAAAAAATAATCATTCTCATTATTATGACATTTGATGTAACCACATGTTTAAAAATGTTTAACCAGTGCCAATCAACATCCCAGTCCAGTACATACATCCACCCCCCATACATCCACCCCCATCTGCCCAACCCTCCCAGATTCTAGTTTCATTAGTACATTGTGCCAGAGCTTAATACAGTCATCATTTTTCATCATTCATATTTCTCTCTGAATATAGTGGACATATGGTTTCAGTCTTTGTTGGATATATTGTGATTGTATTGAACGGTGATTGTCTGCTGTATCTAATCCTGTGTTGTATCATTTTACCCCTGGCTACTGTAAAACTGCCAGTAGTGATTTTCTATATAGGAAGCTCCATCACAAGCTCTCAAAATACCTATGATTTGCACCATTTATGGTAGATGACATTGATCAAGAAGAGAATGTATGAGGAAATTTTATGAATGACCGAAGTGCTTGTTTCTGATGGTGGTGTCAAAGAAATTGACCAAAAAGGAGGAGCGGAGTGGTCAGATAATGGCAATGTGTGTAGTGATAACTGTGTTAAAGAAAACACAACTTATGTGCTTGTCTCTATGTAGCGGTTTCTTTAGTTTGAGACATTAAAGTTATTGTTTTTTCCTTGCTCTGTTGAAGTAGAGGTGAAGTAGATTGTAAATAACTGACAATGCCATGCAAATACAATGAGCTGCAATGACTCGTTCCAACTTGTTTAGTGTGTGCTAGGCATGCACATTTAAATGATGTCTTAAACGTGACCCAGTAATATTGCACCATAATACAGTGGTAAAAACCCAGGATGAATTGTGTCAGTATTTTTGTACTGATTTTAATATTGATGCCATCTACTTATTTAAGCATTGTGTTCTTAGCCTTTTGCGTTCTAGCACTATATTTAATTGTGAAACAATCATTTTGAATGAAGGTCAGAAAGTAATTGCATTCACCTCAGAACGGAGTAGTCAACTGCCCGCTTTCATTCAGTACATAAAGCTAAGCACCACTGACTCTGCCTTAGTACAGAAAGGAAAATTAAGAATTGAATGCAGCAATTTATTTTTAGCCAGCCAGTAAGTAGAGGAAGTGTTTAATCGCAAATAAAGATCACCAAGATATTTGGCCTGCATAGATTTCCACTAACTCAATTTGAAGGTCCTTTATTAGGCATTCCTTTATGCGATATGGCAGTAATGTTAAGTGATTGCCCTCTGCAACGACATCTTTGTACTTTACAACTCAGCTGCATATCTCCACGCTCACAATTACCCACTCAAAGCTGGCTGCCATTAGAGAGCCTTCCCTCAAAACAAGTTCTCCTTGAGGAGGATGGAGAGAAAAAAATGCATTTAGAAAGGCTTCCTATTGGATTACGGAAACACGGACTCTTAGCCCTATTGCTTGGCACCATTAAAGATTTTAATAAAAGAGAGTAAATTGCAGTGTTTCCTGTGGATGGACAAGTTAATGGTGTTGTGAAGGGAGGGAGTAGAGGAACAAAGGAGGGGAGAAAAAAGGAGAGGAGAGGTGTGGAGAAGAAAGGTCACTTGCAGCACCTGGAAAAATGAAGCTGATGCTAATGTTAACACACACAGGGTCGCTCCTCACACACTGCCTGTGTCTAAAAACAGGAAACATGCAAGGCATTTTGCTGCTATACACAATGTACATTTTGCATTAAACCATGGCATTTTGTGCTATTCAGAAACACAAACTAGTATAGTATCTGTAGTATCTGTAAAATAAATGCACTGCATTTAACACAGAATGGGATATAGGACTGTATAGAACTGTAGGCTTTCTGTAGGATTCATTAATGTCACCGATGTATTTGCCTTCATACATAGAGAGAAAAAAAAATGCATGCATTAGAGAATTTGTTTTTCTGTCTGACAGTAAGTAGAGAAAGTGTTTCATTGTAAATGCATTACCCCTTTAAGATGCAGACACCATACACTGTATTCTCACACTACATGTTATGTATTTTACTCTCTAGTCTAGTCAGTCCTGGATTTTTGTTAGGTAATACAATCTCTAATGAAAAGCCAGTGCATTATATTGATTATGTAAAGTAAAGTAAAGTGTAAAAGTAGAGTGTATTTGTCATACGTGAACACATCACAGCACAATGAAAACAAACATTCTGAAAACAAACTACTTGAAGCTGGTTATTTTGGACCTATTTTGACACAAGACCACTAGAAGGTTGAAAGATAAATGCAATTTGGCTAAAGTGGGGCTGATTTATAACTTGCCCAAACTAAAGGCACCCTATCTGTAAATCCGTATCAAATAATTTATGTTCCATGGTAGGTTTTTTTTTTTTTGCCAGCGATGTCGAGCTCCATGCGGCCCACTATCTGTGTCCAATACTAGTCAGGGTGGGGTGGTTCTTGTTCTAAAATTTGACAGACACACTCAATGGCATTTTTACCCTGTGGGATTACAAGCATGTCTTTACATAGTAATCTTTAATACAGAATCATTTTCATTTGCTTGCAAAAGCCTGCTTTCTTCAGATTTTAGTAAAGGCTAGTCTGCATTATTTTTACCACATTTGCTGGGTCAGACGAATACCATGATTCATCAAAACATTCACAGAAACTCTCATGTGGAGTGTTTGGTCAAGATACTCACAGCACTCAATAAACATTTTGTGATTGGCTGGAGGCTCATTTACATTTTGTAGCCATTATTGCAGAGGATAATATTGCGATAACAATTACCAAGTGAAATACTGTGCGGGCCTAATGCCTCTGTTTATGTCCAGAGCAGATTAAATGAAAGAGCTGTTATTGGACGCAGGTTTGAGTGTGGACACGAGAGCTGAGCATGTGTCCGTTAGCGATGTGCAGCACATCCATCCAATGGTCGATACACACACTGGCCTTTGAAGCGTGTCGTTTGGCCTCTGCATGCTTATGTGCAGGTCAGTTCAGGTCACGTACTATTACTCACAGTTACGTACCAAACACAGATCAGAGCGTTGGTTTTGTCTGCATGTGGGAGAGGTGGTAAGGGAATCCAAACAATCCGAGAGAGAGGGAAAGAAAAGGGAGAGAATAATGAGGATTAGTGCATGTTTCTGAGCGGCTCTCTGCTTTGATCACACACATTTAACCAGGCCGAGCTGCCGAGACCAAATTGCTACAGCTGCCAGACAACATACTTCTATTGCTCTGAAACAAGCATATTCCTATTCATATAGGCCACTGATTCTACAAAAGCCATGGAAGGCCATAGTAGGAGCAGCTGAGGCAATGCTGTGGCAGAATATGACAGAATCTCATCAGGAAAGCATGTGATGCTGCTGTTCACACAGCCAATAATAGGCAGTGTCAGAGGAAGGCAGTCACAATACATAATCAGTGTCAGAGAAAAAAAGCTGACAGAAAAATTACAGAAAAAGGGTCTCCAATGCGCTTCAAAACAAACAAACTATTTTGTATAGCTCATGTTCCAGCCGAGACAATGTCAGGATCTTGAAACATTGAAGGTTTATCCTGGGCATCGATTAGTTTTGACACAAATGTTTTATTTGGGGGTAGGGGGTAGGGTGGGATGTAAAAAAGCAATACATTTTTGATGGGGTAAAATACCTGGATCTGTTTTAGATTTTAGACCCACGGTGAGTCCCTGCCTTGCGGCCGTGGGCCCCGGGATAGGCTCCAGATACCTGCGACCCTAGAAAGGATTAACGGTTACAGAAAATGAATGAATGTATGAATGACTATTGATATAACACTCAGGGTGGATGACCTGGCCTAACAACGCCCCTGTGTTCCACACAAGCCTGACAATTTAGACACAGAATACTCAATACACAGAATGAAAAAATGGCATATTGCACTGGCATAATTATCTAAACCTTGGTCCTAACCTTGGTCCTTGAAGCATCCTGTCATGCACATTTTTGGGTTTCCCTGCTTTAACACACCCATTTCACGTCAGTATGGGGTTGTTAATGATCTAATAAAACACTAAATGGGCTTCTTGGACAGTGGTTGGGAAATACTGCTTTGATCCTTTCTACAACCTCAGCTGATACTGGCATGGATCCTTCGGGAAGACTGTGGGCCTCCCCAAAAATGCAGTGACTATCTGCTGTTTGTGTAACCTCTATCCTGTCAGAATAAATGCATTATAAGTAAAGTAGCCCCAATGTCGACATTCAGTCAACTAAGGACGCATTATACTGTAAAATATTGTCTGTTCAACCTATGAAATGTAACAAGAAAATTTCATTCAATTCATGGAGTCAAATATTCCAATTCTATTAAACTATTCAAGTAAACACATTGTTTACTATAATGATGCAAAGAATAATGCTTTTCAGATGAACAAAACATTGTTTTAGGCCCTCAGGTTGTTGGCCCTGTCTTTGGGAGATACAATACAATACAAATAAGTATAGTTCTTCATCAGTCCGATTCAAATGAATAGCGGTGTGGATAACTCCTATGCCCTACAAGCAGCAGATTAGGGTTTGATTCCCCACACAGTCAAACACACCATGCTTTACCAATGAGATGCCTTGGGCAATTCTCCTAATGTTATATTTTCCTAACTCTGTGAAATGATTGAATTATAAATTATTCTCTATGGTGGGATTTAAAACAGAACAAATACTGTAAAACATTATTGAAATATTATTACTGAGAAATAAAGGAATGACATGGTTGAGTTTATTTGACCATTACAGGTTATATAATAGTGGCCACTATGGACTGATTGGAACCAAACATGGTTAAAATCCTGTGATGTATAAGCATGTTAAGTTAAAAGAGAATTGGGGAAAGTAATAACAAACTGTATGCCTGTGTTTAAACGAAGCTCTACCCTGGAAGCACGACTTACCTTTTAGTGACCATATTGTTCACAAATTTTTCAATAGTGATTTCAATTGTGTTTCAGCACCTTCAGTGCTTGGACCCTAAAAAATGTATACAGCAACCGCTGAATGTGCTCGAATATCTAATTCTAAAAGGAACCCACAAACCAACTGACCAGGCAACGACACCAAAAATAAAAGACAGCAAAAGCAAAAGCAGTTTATATTGCAAACTAGTGTTTGGAGGTGCTGAGATATTTTAAGCACACATTTATTTTTGACTCTGTAACATTGCAAGGGTTCAAATGCAACAGTCTCGAATAGAAAATGCAACAACTCAACAGTATGACAGCATATTTAACTGACAGGCTGCAATTTTCAGTTCAAAATTGTGCTCTTCCAAGAGGGCTTTACCATCGGTGACTGACTGAGATGCTTTAGCCAGTTATGCATTACGCTCAGGGCCGGACTGAAGTTCTGAATAAAAATACATTTTAGAGTATCAGCCACTTAGTCGGTGAGCTACAGAATAATAAGCACTCTGTGATGGAGCAGACATCAGATGACATTTACAACATCCACTCTAATTGTTTGTGCCGCTGTTTCAGGTTTATATGCTCTTCTGCTACATATCGGCTGAATTAAATAACCAGAGAATATTCAGAAATTTCACAAACAACTCCTTTTGGAGCTTTATTGAAGTAAGGGAATATCACAGAAAGTCATGAACTCTCAGAGGTCAACTGAAAAATATATGTACACTGGCAAGCCTCTTCATCACCTACACCTACCTTGTATCCAGACTCATTGTCCATTTTATCAGTCCCATTGACTGTATAGATGTATTTTGTAGTTTACAATTACAGACTGTAGCTCACCCATTTTTCTGCATCGTTTGTTAGCCCAATTTAACCTGTTATGACCCTCGCAGGACCACTAGTGAGTAGGTATTATTGACACTGACATGGTAGTGGAATGTTTGTGTGTGTGTGTGTGTGTGTGTGTGTGTGTGTGTGTGTGTGTGTGTGTGTGTGTGTGTG
>JBBJLS010000140.1:19468120-19497393 GCA_037577275.1 Bryconaethiops microstoma | reverse complement strand
CTCTCTCTCTCTCTCTCTCTCTCTCTCTCTCTCTCTCTCTCTCTCTCTCTCTCTCTCTCTCTCTCTCTCTCAGTTGCACAGATGTTCCAGGCACATTCCATTACACCTACAAGCCATTATACTTAATGACTCATTCGATGAAAGCTGCATGTGGGCTTCATCTGTGATAGGAGCCCAAAACTGCATCACTCGGCCCTTGTGCACCTCCTTCCCCATTCACCATCGCCTAGTCTCTACTAGCCCAGCCAGCATGACTTCTCTGGGCTACCCGACTCTCAAAACCTCCTCGGATAGATAGACAAACAGATTTATGGATGAACAGATAGATAAAGAGACAGACAAATAGATACATATATAGGCACATGTGAAAATCATATGAAAGTACAAAATGTAAACAATAAATATAAAAAGTGTAGTGAATTTTACAAATTTAGGTAGATTAGAATAGACTTGTGGTTCATTTCTCATGGCAAAGCAGCTTAAATTTCCCAATTCAGTTAAATAGAAACCAGATGCAATTTGTACAAGGACACTTTTATTTTCATAGTATAAGTAATAAGAAATTGATAACCCTATTTTAACCCTTCATATAGGTGTATTTTAATATCAACACTTTGGTAAAATAATCGCCTAACTAATTTTTCAAGTTTTTCAGGAAACACAAAAAACTAAATCAGCTGCTATTCATTTCAATGGGCAAGCCCTTGTCCTAAAGTAGTAGAGTCATATTACCTGATCGACTGATGGTGTAGGCAATTTTACTATAGGTGGCCAGGATCATTAGGAGATGATTTAGGCATAAAAGTCAATTTTGCCAATAGATGACTTAGGCGATGATTTTAGCAAGGTGACGATATGCTTTTTTCATATTTAGAAATATAAAATACATTATATGTTAAATTAATGTGAACATATACACTGGAAGTAAATTAAATGACAAAAGCAAAACCAGTCTGAAAGTATTTTGCTGTATATGTGAGGTCACTGCCTTTTTGAAGCATACAACTTCTCCCAGGTTCAGTTTCTTGGCCAATGAAATTAAATTTGCCTATAATGTCCCTCTGCTACATACCTAAATTAACGTTTCTTTTGATGACATATAATGTCCCAGTTTAGAGTGAAGCAGCCTTATATCATGAAGCTCACAGCTGCATATTTTACTGTGGGTATGCTGTTCTTCAAATCATGCATATAACACTTTTTTTTTTCTATAAGGCTGATGAGCTGAATTATTTTTGTCTAATCACTTGTGTGTACGTTTTATATGTGTATCTCTGTGCTTCATTTTTTAAGCTTAATGCACTTAGCTAATCACTTTGTGCCTGTTATCCCTGCTGCTTTCAGTCTGCAACTCTTTTGGAGTGAATGATGGCTTCTCTCTTACCTTCCTTATCATTAGTCTAAATCTTGAATGACACACCTGTCCAGGGAGTAACAGAAGTGGTCCTATGAACTTAGCATCAATACTTTAGTTGTACAGACAGGGATGCTTAAGGTCTTTGCTTGAGTTATGCAGCTTTCTCCTTTTGAGTATTGTTAAATAATGTTGTCCCTGAGAACTTTAGTAACCTTTTCCATCATGAAGGCAGCTTGTTGAGTGAAATCCTGTCAATCAATGGCTGCAACAGATACCAGGTCCAATTTATATGTTCTTACTTCTACAACATAAATATCTAGGACTTTACATATAGGTATATTTAGTGTCTGATAGTGTCTATTTTGTTTTTTAACCATATCTATATGCTTATGAATACATGTTTATTGCTTATATCTACAAGCACGAAGTTCAAGCACATTTCTGAATGCTTATTTACCCTCATTGGACATGTAATCTATGTCTTGTGTTGTTCAAAAATCTTGCATATTGTATGTTTTACACAGAAGCGGCACGTCATCTCCACATTCAGAGCTCCATCTTCAGTGGAAGGCTGTTTTATTTAGAGTTGGCTGCTAGGCATTTCCACTATCTCAATATTCTGTTTAATTTCCCACAGTGTAAGTACATTTGCTGCAGGTTGAGGACATTCAAACCGCAGAGAGAAGGCTCATGTTTATTCATTCAGTTTCTCTGGCTGACTAAAGTACACAGCCAAATGCACGCATGCAGTAGCAGGCAGCCTTTCCACAGTGCCCCTGAGCAGCACAGGGGGCCAGCGTGGTATTAATCCCCATACCTGCCTCTTCCAGCTTCATGTCTTGATACTAAGAGGGTGTTTTGCAGTTAACAAAGGATTAAGTGTGTGTATGTGGGCAGAGGAGGGGGGCAGGTTCACGCTCCTTCCTCAAGCGACTCAGCAGCCTCCATGCATCTCTGCGTCGCTATCATCATATTAACATAGATGACAATCTGGTGAGAAGGTGCTGATCAAAGATAAATTTCACGCCCTGGCTCAGCTCTCTCTAATTACGCCATCTGTGGCACGCTCCTCCGTGCCACGCTGGGTGCAGATCTGTCAAACGCCGTGTGCCGACAGGAATGCACCGGAGACAAATCACCCCCAAACCCTGAGACCCCCCCCACCACCACCCCCTCACTCCACTCTCACACACTCCGCTTTTCTGTCCACAGCTCTGGCACACTGCACTCAGATCTGGACTCCTATGCCACAGTGTTGGAGTAGAACCAATTCAAATCTGAGTAATTCGAAAAACTGGGTAGCACCTTTTCAAAACAGGCATGATGGAAATAAGTAGCAAATTGCTACAATCTAGCTGCAAAGCATTTTCCAGAAAAATGAAAGTGCAATATATTACATGAAAAAAAACAAGGTAATGGGTTAGTTTTTACTTTATTGTATGCAAAAGTTGTTGTCAATTTATTAAATAAGGTGTAAAAAAGCACATATCACAGACTATACTATACTTTCTATCTAGGTGCATATCTACCTATAAACATGCAACATAAGCTCACCAGAGGAAAATAAATCTTTCGTATTTCAATATAGATCAATGGCCTGTCCTGGTCAAGTTACAGAGATCCTGTTGCGATTTCACCTTTGCGATTTCACCTGTTGTTCCAAATTGTGAACTTTGAAATGCTCATGAGGATGAGCTAGGGTTGCTAACAAACACTAGAAGTCATTCAAATCTTCCATAAATCCATCCTTAAAGCTTTACTCAACCCACTTAAACCACATCATGCTCTTTATTAAGGCAACACAGGCTTGATCGTGTGGTTTAAGCTAAAAAAATGAACAAACCTTCACTGCAACAGGCTCCTATTTCAGACCAGGACTGATTGGAATCAGATTTCTACTTGTTTATAAGAGTTGTTGCCACTAACCTGATTCTAAATCAGTACTCCTAAACAGTTGCACGCTAGATTCAGCAACATGTTGAGGTTTTGTTTTTTTTTACTCACCATAATACTTTGTTCTAAACCGCACTGACAGGTCTGCGCCACCTTAATGAAGAGCTGGATTTGGGTGTCTATTGTCTTCTAGTGATAACAACACAAGCCTCACAGCTCACAGCTCTAAGACTACAGAGGTTTAAACTAAAAATGGCCAAACTGCTAGAAATGCCAAACTATTCATTTAATGCACATTATATGTTTCTATTGTTTTAATAAGTAACATGTGATTCACATACAAAGACAATATAAGAATATTCCCAAAGAATGCGCAGAACATTGAAACACTGAATTTCAGTACAAGGATTCTGTTCGGATTCTACAGCGGAGGATAAACTGCGCTTGAAGCTCAGCACTGCTGATTTAACGCCCTCTTATGGGACAGCATCTTGGTGAGTCCTACAAAACAGATCAGTGTGAGCGGCCTAGAGCTGGAGGCAGCTCTCTCAATGTTCCTCAAACTCAGCGTTTTAGCAGAATGACCTGACCATTTGCTGCCGTGTTCAATCTGCGTCAAAGAAGCCATCAAAGAAGGCACATCACCTCTCTGCAAACCAAATCACAGCACACTTAGCATCTCAGGAGCAACACTCAAATTTGCCCTGTCAGTACATCAAAATGCTTCCAATCGTCCACATCATTGCAATTAATTGCCTTTGCAAATCCACTGATTAAACACCCCCATGATTGACAGGTTATCAGGATTCTACACTATGCAGAGCCTTGGTGAAAGACCCTGCTAATTCTAACACCTTTTCTTTCCAGTGCCGTTGTTCAAATGTAAAAAAAAATCTTGTAGGCTAAATAGAGGAAAATAAAACAGTTTACTTATCTTTGTCAGTAAAAGCACTTGGCAGGCTCAATGTGCATTTGCTATCAATAATAAAATGTTTGCGAAAATAAATGGCGCTCCGGCTTTCTCTTCTCCCAGTATGATTAATTATTATTCATTCTTTTTAATTCAGTAATACCACTCATAAACAAGCTTCGCCATCATGCCATCAAAAAACCAGGGGAATAATTGGTTGGCTGCTTAAAAGACGTAATTATTGCTGTTACTTAGCAACTGAGAAATGCATCAATGCATCTTACAAGGACAAAGGGCCCTGTAACCTTAAACATTTCACAGAGTATTAAACAAGCCGACAACAAAGAGCAATGCCTCCACACAACTCATTACACTTTACTAGCTACAAGCTATGAGAGCTGCAAGCTTCGCGCCATACACACTACAGAGTTCATGTGGCATCTCACTCTGGCATTTCCATGTACTCCAAATTCATACTGGCCATGCATAAACATGAGCTGGGCCTAAAAGAAACACAGAAAAACAAACTTCCATTCTGATGATGATGCAAAACATGGCACTGATTGCTTTGTGCATTTGATGTCGCACTGAATAATACAACCTGCAAAACAAGTGGAAATAAACCACATGCATTTTAGTGTTATAAATAAAATATTAGAGGTTAATCCAAAATGTCTATCAATGCCATATCTGTGGTGACATGATCACACTGTGCATTCAATAGGCATAGATTGAATGGGAACTGCGTATGAATTGCCCTCCTCCCCCCAATAACTTGTCTTCAGTATTTTCAGATCTTACTATTTAACAGTGTTTTACAACTAATTTTGGTTTTTAATTTTTTATGGTTTTGTTTCATGTTTATATTGTTTAATTGTTTTTCCAGTGGTTTGAACAGGAAGAATCTTAGGTTAATTCATTACTACCCATCACACCTTTTCGTCCCTTCACACTCAAGACTGGGAACTGCAGTCTGTATACTTTCAGCGTCTTTCAAATGTTATCATAACAAGACTGCGCTCCACTTTCTAACATTCAAAACTGTAAAGATGTCTGAAAATGAGGCAAACCTATTAGTTATCTTTTAACCTAAGACTGAATCTGTAGCCTAGATTGTTACTAGGTAGCTAGTTTAGGTTTGACATATTTACTATAAAAAAGCTTCTGCATATAAACACATACTGCTGTGTCTGTGTTACAGCAGTGTGTATCTAACTGGCTGCTAGATGTCCAGACTTGGACCTGAGAGTCTAGGATTGACCTTCATTGGTTTAGGAGACCTGATGCTAAAATGTGGTTTAAGTGCCCCTCTAGCTCTGTCTAACCTTGTCAAGTATTTGCCCTTATACTACAAAGAAGACCATTCTGACAGGGTAATATTATTTTGGATGTTTCAAAAACCTCACAAATATTCCACATACTTTGAAGGATCTATTTCACATAAAACAGAATTTTCCATATGATTCATATATGAAAATTAAGCTGGAAACCTAAAACACTAGAATAATGTTGGATATAGAAAGTTAAACATACAGTAAGTTTAATTTCTAAAGAATATATGTATATACATATATATATATTCTTTAGAAATTATGTAGAAAGTTTACGTAGCCACTGTAGCAGGAAGACACAGACACAGGCCATTAATCCCTGGCCCACGGGAGCAGCCAATGGTGCGGCAAAGTCCCTCTCTTCAGCCCCCAATCTACTATCTCCTCCAGTAGTCCCCTGCGGTCCCTCCAGGCCAATGAAGTCGTCACAGCTGTGAGGGCCACTTTGCAGGCCGCTCTGATCACACAATTACAATTATTGAGTACATTAGAGCAGCCAGGCGATGGCTCGTGTGCTAACATTGACCACAAGAGTGGCAAGATCGATAAACCCCCATGTGGCGATGGTTGAGTGACTGGACCAGGACTAGAAGAATAGACTTAACACGATTACAGAACCTACAGGGAGGGGGGCAGCAGCTAGCTAATTGGCTTTATTGAGAACAGAGGTGCTCTACAGAGAGAGCAAGAAAGCAACATGGGTCATAGAGAACATACAATAACATAATGCTGTACATCACACAAGCAAAAAAAAAAAAAAAAAGTCCACGGAGCTGTAAAAAATCACTTTTATCCAGTATTAGCTTCTGAAGAATTATAAAGAAAATGTATTAAGCAGTAACTCAGGAAACGTGGGTGGTAGGATCAGCTCTCTTGTTCAAGGAAAATTCTGCACGGGCCCAAGTATGAGACATTTTTTCGTTGCTCATCATCAATTCATGCCGATGTCCTTGCGAGTTTTAGCCTTTAACAACATAATGCGAAGCATTTGCTGAAAGTGGAATGGGTTATATGAAGTTGGGTCATTCTGTAAGACACGTTTATTGGTGACATATTCTTTTCCTTTCACTTGGCAGAAGGGAATAATTCAGCTTTTTACATGAATGCTGCATAAATGCCAGCACTTGGACAGAAAGCCATGTGTTAAACGTCTATACGAGTATTACACAGCAAACAGAGCTTAGTAAGAGGGATGGAAACAAGAAGACATCGCTGATAATGCAATTACATAAACATTCCATTAGAAAAAACGCAGTGTCTGTGTCCTCCCACCACCGGTCATCTTTTTTCTTTGCTGGAGGGAAAGGTCAAAGGTTGCACACCGAGCCAAACGCCAGAGAAGACGAGGCAGGAGGAGGGCAATGGAGGAGGAAGTGAACGTCTGTTTGTGATTATGGTGCAAATTCAAACCTGCTGATGAGTGTGAGCTCGGAGTGCGTCTCCTGGAGATATCCCAGATGGCCCGCGCCGCCCTGCCCAATCTCCGGCCCGTTGGCAGTGCCAGCTCGCAGGGCACAGACTGCAGCCTTGGCATGCCACCGATGCTTGGGACAAAAGAAAAACTTTCTGGAGGTCACATCAATGTGCCTGAGTGAGAGGCACTTTTTCAACCTCCAAGGACTGGCAGCTTCGCCTCGCTTTTTTCAGCATTCATTGGGAGCAGAATAACGAATATTTGACCTTCAGAAATGGACTCGTTTAAACAAATTTTCTGACCTTGGCAACTGGTTGTTTTTTGCACATTTAGGATTTAGGACTTTTAAGATGTTTATGAAGATTTCACTGCTGCAGATGAGCTGCTTCGTTTAAAAAATAGCTCAAATTTAAGGTACATCGTTTCAGGACGTTGGTTTAGTAAATAGAAGCAGGAAAGGTGACTTCCCAGGTTCGGTTCACTGTCTCTTCTCTCTGTCACTTCCAGATTACATCATTAACCCTATCGCCCTCAGCTGCCTGGACATCTTCGGGAATAACCCTCAAAGTTTAATTTAGCAGACGTCTCTAGCTCAAAATGTGAAGTCATGAGAAAATAGGAGTTGCTAGATGAGATGATATGGAAATTAGGGGTTTAATATGAAATGTGCAGTGGGTGAAGGACGTGCTAAAGTGAAATTTCGCAAACTAAGGCACAGAAGCAGTCAGATAGAACTGTTTTTTTTGGCCAGATGCACACAGCTGCATCTTGGCACCACGTTGACCCTTTTGGCCTTTTCCTGTAGTTTGTTTTGTTGTTTAGCCAGAGGTGAGGTTGGATGAAGTTGAAGGAGGATGGACATTTCTGATGATCAAAGCATTCTTGCAGCAGATCCTGTCTGGAGACTCTTGGCTTTGTCCGAGTCACTGTCTGTCCTCTCAGCGTCCACAAGCACTCTTTCAGCGCTCCCTCTCTTCACTGCCGGCCTGCCTGCTTCACTGCAGGGGCTCCATCTGGACCCAGAAAGAGGAGGGCGAGGAGGTGAGGGCAAGAAAGGAAAAGAACGCGACTCTTCTTCATCTGTGCTTCCTCCTCTTGCCCGGCTCTCTGGTCCATCTGCACCTGTTGGCCCAGCACCATCTGCTCACCAAAAGTGTTCAAAAGTCCCTGACTGGGCAGGAGATTCTCTTGTCAGGGGAAGACTTCTGAACGTACTCTCTGGACACTATACAGAGAAAGAGAGAGTGAGAGAGAGAGAGTAAGAGAGAAAGAGAGAGAGCGCGAGAGAGAGAGAGAGAGAGAGAGAGAGAACATGATGCTGCATTGACAGTGTAGTGCTGATTTTAAGGCAATAGACAGAGTCGAGTTACTCTCCATATTGCATAAGAGTCTCACAAACCAGACTCTGTTAAAGAGACTAGTGTGTTTCACTGCTTAACATGATCAATAACCATCTATAATTGCAGGAGAAAGACATTCAATTGACATGCAAAACGACCAGTTCTTTTGTTTCATGTAGGAACCATACAAAGAGATGCATGGAAGTGAGCACACATGACTGTGATTACAGCTTCTGAGAATGCAACTGGCCAGCTTAATTTACCAAAAAATATTGAAAGAGAAATCAAACTTCACTTCCTATGCTGACAAAAGTTCCACTGTAGTTCTTATTTGATACTTTTATGTTTCTATTCAAAGAAGTGTTCTATCTTTCTGACAGTAGACAGGCTGTTTAACTTGGGCATGGCAGTGAACTGCAAAATGTTCAAACAAATACTCCGCAATAAATGCAGTTACAGGACCAAACGGCAGCGCAGTGGGTAGCACTAGGGGTTCAAATCTGGGTCCTGGCCTTGTGTGTGTAGAGTTTGTGTGTTCTCCTTGTGGTGGTGTGAGTTTCCTTCGAGGTCTGCAGTTTATCCCACAGTCCAAAGACATTGACATTAGTGTGAGTGTGAGTGTGTTAGTGAATGGTGTGTGTATGTGCGTCCTGTGGTGGGCTGGTGCCCCGCCCAGAGCGAGTCCCTGCCTCGTGGCCGTAGACCCCGGGATAGGCTCTGGGTACCCACAACCCTAGAAAGGATTAAGCGATTACAGAAAACGAATGAATGAATGAATTAATTAATTCGGTTATACACTCATAAACATACTAAGTGAAAATGGAATGCTTTATATCACAAAAACCATACAACGGACTAAACCAGCACTGAGCCAGTTTCACCAAACACACAGGATTCATCCCTGGTTGTATTTCACTGTGTGAGCTATGGGAACAAAAAGATGAATAAAACATACATTTGGGTTCATGAAGATAATTTGTCAAATAATAATGTTCTGCCACCTGAGGTATCCAAACCCTGCTGAGTCGAATGCAGTGGGGTCCTGTGGCGTGCACTTAATTACATCTACCTCTGCTTTTAATGCTTTTATTTCATTACACTGATGTAATTTATATGCAGAGTTCTGACATAATCCGGATCTAAAACTTTATCAGTGAGTCCCGCTGCATGACTGCATCCAAAATCAATTATCTCCCATCTCCTCCTGCTGAGAGAATGTGTAGTCTCCTAACTTTAACCTTAAAGTTTTACTCTTTTTCCCCAATGAAGGTCAATTTTATATTAATCAACTTATGCAAGATTTGGTGGCTGAGTTATTAAAATAAATATGCGTGATCCAAAAACAAGCTCATGCTACCTGGAAGCAATAATTATGCAGGGTTAGAGTTTTATAGGCATTTGCTGATAAAAGGCTGGGTGTATACTAATGCAAAATATACAATAGTGAAAAGTGACCAGTGCACCACAGACAAACTGAACTGGTAATGGTGAAATGGACGGGCATGCTTGCATGGACCAGTGGTTGTACTGGTAGGTAAAATAAGAACTTGGATGTGTTTAAACTGAGAGGCTGACAACTAATTTTCTTAACAAACTGGCTAAAATATAACAGGCTGAGCAAAGACAGCTAACAGGCTAAAGTGCCCATTGATTAATATTCAGTGTTAGGCTTCGAATTTTAAGTGTCTATTGATTAATTTACCGAATTAGTTAATAAGTACTTTTACAGTAGAAGGAAAAACATTCAAAATTTATACTTTAAGGCATCTGCACAAAACTATTCTATATTATTATGTTTTTATCATCAGCAATCAGCAGTACCAATCAACTACGTTTCTTGTTGGAGTTGGAGTTGATTGTGATTATTAATAAATGTAGTTCATCTGCATTCTTTTTTGACACAGCCTCCTGCAGCTTAACGTTCTTGCAGCCTCTCAAGCATAGCTAAAGCTCATAGCAGAAAATGACCATGTAAATATATATTGGAACAGAAAGTGTTTTAAAGCTACATGTACCCTTTCTAATGATTTCATTATGAATTGACTACAGCAGTCGCTGGTGCTGAAGCTGTAATACAGCAGCATATGGCCGAACTACACAACATTACCCGCTTTGGAGTGTGTCCCTCCCCTGTGCCTCAATGGCATAGCGCCTCAGTAAATAAACCATTATGCATCAGGAATGACTTATTGACTCACACACTGACGATCATGTTACGACTGCCCTGCCAGTGAAGCTAGCGCAACCCAGCACTGCGTTATTAACCCAAAACAGAAACATATGTACACGCCCAAACACAGCCATACACACAGGACCAGCATCCAGCTCTCATACACCAGGCCTCTCTCTCTCTCTCTCTCTCTCTCTCTCCTCTCTCACAAACACACACACACACATACACACACGAATATAAGGCGGTACATGCTCACCCTGGAAAACACAGGTACACCAAGCCCATCCCCCTTAATTCAGAGATACAAAACACATGTACAGAAAAGCATTCACACACACACACACTTGACACAACCATAACTTGACACACCCCTAGTCTCACACTGGTCTCTGAACTGAACACAATGGCCCTGTGTTATATGTAAACGTATATATTGTGTTCAAGTGTGTCATGTACAGTATTTGTGTTTTCTCTTTCTGTCTCGCTCTTACTCCTTGATTTATGGGAGCTGTTTTGCGGAGAAACAAAGGTCGGGCTGTCTTGGAGGCTGCTCGGCTCATCCCAACCTGTTCTTCTTCTCCCGCGTCTTTCAGCCCACCTGGAGCTGCGTGCCCCCTCTCCACACTTCAGTACCTAATTATATCCAGGACTTGTAAATGTATTCATATTCATGGAGGCACAGATGCTAAATTAACTGTGGCAGGGATACATCTCACTGTGCACACTTCGCAATCTGCTTCCTCCAGTTACGGAGCGAGGGAAGGTGGTGAGGGGTGGGGTGGAAGGGGGGTGGTGGAACAGGAGGAGAAGAGGACAAGAGAGAGAGAAAACAAAGGAGGAAGGAGAAGAAGGGAGGATGGATGAGGAGGCAGCCGTAGCAGCGGCGGGAGGAGTGTGAGCGGCCATGGAGCTTTATTGAAACTGAGCAGCACCTCCAGTCAGGGGAGGTGTAAAATGTGTGTGTGTGTTTGTGTGTGTGTGTGTGTGTGCATGCACATTGTGTGTGTGTGTGTGTGTGTGTGTGTGTGTGTGTGTGTGTGCTGAATGACAAATCAAAAAGTCACATTAAAACTTCCTCATACTGCCTAAACCCATGGCACTCTCTCTCTGTCTTTCACTCTGTATCTCACCCTCTGTGCCTCGCTTTTCCTAGCTGTCTCAGTCTGTCTGTCTCTCTCTCTCTAAAGCCAGGCAGATGGAGGGAGGAGCAGTGGCGCGGAGTGAACAGATGGCCGCTCCAAACTTGATATATGAAATTAATAACGTTTCTCAAATAGAATTCAGAAACAGGAATACATTACCTGAATTTTAATAACTGATTATTTTTTCCCTCCTTTTGCATTTGCAAGTCAATGAGAGAAATCCAGAAACAAATATGCACTACGTCACATTTTGAGGGCACTTTCATATTAGTGCAAAAGACACAACACGGTCTGACTCAGATCAGATCTTGCAAGCAGCAAAATATTTGGTGATACATTTTCCAGAAGTGACGTGACCTCACCAACAATGATGACGACAGTGGTGTGTTTTGTGTTTTTCTCCACCGTGCTTCTCAGAGCTGTATTGATTTATATTTCCAATTAGCACGCCTATGCTATAACAAACAAGCTAATAATTCCCCTTAACTTTTAAAGGGCATCAGTAGAATGGGAGAGCTATCACGCAGCTGATAAGCAGCCGAGCGCCACTCGGAGCGCTGCGCCAAATGTTTTCTCCACACGTTCATACCACTGTGCCATGCTAAACCTTCTTGACACTCATCCAAGAATTCAGGGACAGTCTCAATTACACAAAGACTGCATCTGCTCTCGAGACTGAGAGAAACACTCTGCAGATGAAAGAGAGGAGCTGGTATAGTTAAAAGCAGGCCACGTGCTGGATGAGCTTTTCGTGATGAGGGTTAAAAAAAGGGAGAACACTTGGATTCAAGGGCCTCGAATGGCCTCAATTGGCCTCTTTTTCGGACCTCGCACGCTTAAAAAAAGACTGGATTTGCCTTTCGTGCTGCAGAGGCCTCTGAGCGTGGCAGGCAGACTCTTATTTTAGCCAGACATAGTGGCCAGCCTGAGGTAGAGGCAGACTCTCCTGCTTCAGCACAGCCACTGATTGAGAACAGGCCACTCCTGCTTCACCCTCTGGCTCCTCACCACACCATCAAAGCTAAACCTGTGCTGACATATAATAGTTCAGCAATAGTAAAGGAATATTCCAGATGGGGAAGTTTGTTTTAGACTGCATGGGCCAGACAGTCTTTTTATTCCTGATCTTTTTGGTCCTATTTACTGCTGCCAACACGGTTAATACAATTCGTTACTTATTCATTTCTGCGTTTTTGTCATTTTATCTATTTTTATTTTATTCATTGTCTTTTATAGCATTGAGTGCAGAACTAAATCTCTTTTGAAATTGCAATGAAGATACTCTATTGTATTGTATTGTATTCTATTCTATTCTTTCAGAGAAAAGCAGTCTATTTTTACTAACTTTGAGCAAAAGCAGATCGAAACAGCCTATTCCTACTCCACTGTAGCCACATATGGTTGCTGGCCAAAGAAAAACATGTATATTTAAAATCTGTATTTCCCAACCTGTAAAGTAAGATACACAAAAATGAGAAGACACGTGGCTTTTTTTGGACAGTGACCGTATGTGGCAGGACACAAAAAAAGCAGCAATCAAGTGCATTTCATTTGGAAGAACATGCTCTGATTGATGGTACCAGCGGACTAAGCTTATTTGGAGCCATTGTTATCTTTTACAGTTTTTGGACAAACTGCAAGGCTGTAGCCATCCCTCCACGTGTTCTGTATAAACACGGTCTAACAGCTACATGAGAAACATCTTCCAAATAAAAAGCAAAGACTGCTATAAATCATGCAATTGAAAAAACAATGAAATCTGAAACTTCAGTAAAAACTGACCACAAAAGTAATGGAACACAAATGACAGCAGGCTTTTGCACATGGAAAGTCAGTGGTTCCCAGGCTACTCGCCATGCACTAGTGTGGTTCCTGCTCTCACATGCACACTTTAGCCTAGGAAAGGCTATTAATTAGTTAATTAGCTGAATTAGGACTGTTGGGGGCATGGAAAGCACAAAAATGTGCAGCTTCCAGGACTAGGGTTTGGAATCTCTGTTCTAAGTGAAAATAAGTGAATATCAAGTGAACTTATATTTGTCCATTTTAATTGTTTACTTATACATTACTGTTAACTTGATGAATTCACCAAACAGGAGAAAAGTATATGCATCAACTGTGCAAAAGATATGGCACATATTATAGTTTGTTTTATTTTCACAAACACGTAATTTGAGCAGGGATGTTTAATCATTGCCATCATCTGGTACTGGCTTTCATAAAGTCCCCAAATTTGGACTGTTTTCAATGGGTTGATCTGTTAGTTTTGTGGCTCCCAAACTATGGAACTCCCACCCTCAGAATATTCTCTTGCTTTTTTCAAAGCCTAATTAAAAACGAATCTTTTCTCTCATTGTTAGCTTTTCCAGACTCTAAATTCTGCTGTTCTTTCCTGCTACTGTACTCTGTGTTGTTGTAATTTGCCATGTTTAAAATTTTGTCTACTACTGTATGTTAAATGGTGTTTCTTGTTCTGTGTGAACTACTTGTAAAGCAACCTTGAGTTTGATTCACTATAAAAATCAATATTTTTATTATGATTATTATTCATACATGGTCATCAGAGTAGAATTGAAATTCTGGAGTTGTCCATGGTTCCTCAATGTTCAAGGGGTTAATGCACACGTGAAGATGCATGGTGGGGGTATCTATTCATTGCCATATTTCCACATTGCGGGAGATCACCGCTCAGTTCACCCCCAGAACTCTGCATTCTGAGCGCCAATATGAGTCACTGGCAATGCGGCAGCATCAAGGTATGTCTCAATCCACAGGGTATAGGTTCTCCCAAAAACAGAAGGTAAAGTTGGCTCTCCGCTCCACACACAGAGAGTGTTACTTACTGGTTATTGTGGTGGTCATACTGTGTCCCGTATGGCAGTGTATTAACGAACAGCATGCAAACACCTTCTGTTGAAACATCTGCGACAGGCACATTTTTAGGCTGCCTTCCAAAAACTGAGAAAAAAAAAAGGAAAGAAAATGTTCCTTCTCTGGCTCCCCCTCCTTCTCCGCAAGTGCATGATTCTTCTTCTTGCAGATATACACTCGTACCTTCACTCTTTCAGCCCACACTCTTTTTATGTTTTTTTTTTTTTTGTTAATATTGATGCACAATACAGCTTTTTTAGAAGAAGCAGCCAGGGACAAAGCATTGGAGAGATGTTTCTAGCTTATCTGGTTATTTGTGAAGAATTATCCAGGGATAAATGAAAAGCCTTTGTCAATTTCTACTCAAATTTGAACCTCTCTGATCCCAAAAGAGTCTCGATTAAAATAACACTTACAGTAACAAATGCGCTTTGATTGTTTTCTCTAAAAAAATGCACACCACGCCTGAAAAAGAAACTTTATGAAATACCACTCCACCATAAAACGAAAAAACATAAAAACAATGAACAATGGCCTGCACGAAAGCCCTGCAACTTTGCAAACCCCAAGGCCTGAGCTCGAACGTACACTGTGAAATTTTATTTTAACATTGCAGTCTGGTAAGGGTTAGCATCAATTTTGGGCAAGCATAATGGAAAATGTTCAATATAAAAAACACAAATAAAAAACTTGTTTAGAGTGTTCCTTCTGAACTGGAAAACTTTTGCCATATTGCGTGCCTCACAACGCTGGAAAAACACAGTCTGTCAGGAGACATTTCAGACATCAGTTCAGTGTTTGAGCGTCCTACTAGCGCAGACAGCTGCCCATGTTTGTAAACTCCAGCAGGAGCAAATATGTAGACCATGTGGGAGATGTGTGTTCCTACACTCAGAAATGAATGAATGGTCTTTCTTTCGCAAAGCTGACTAGCAGTCCCACAGAGGACGTCCCTGTTGTGTGTACAGTAAAGGGGTATGTGAGCATGCTGGAGCAATGGAACACAGGAAAAATAGGCTAAGGAGGAGTATGAAATATTTTAAAACCAAGACATCTACTGCAAACCTGGAGCTCATATATTGTAAAAGCAGGAAAACTTTAGTGGTGCTAAAGCATTACTACAAATTACTTTGACCAATTAATTATTGACCAATCCCAGGACCCATTCACATGGTTTTTCATACTGTTGCTACATTTCATACTGCCTGAGTGTGGGGTCTTAGCTGAAACAAATCAACAGACAGGGGAAGATGGGTTAG
Organism: Bryconaethiops microstoma; assembly: GCA_037577275.1. NCBI lineage: Eukaryota > Metazoa > Chordata > Actinopteri > Characiformes > Alestidae > Bryconaethiops > Bryconaethiops microstoma. Next base: position 19,481,703 of record JBBJLS010000140.1, on the reverse strand, counting down.
GTGCTTAATATCCTTCTGGCTTGCTATCTTCATGATTGACTGATTGATTGGTTGATTGGTTGATTGATTGATTGGTTGATTGGTTGATTGATTGATTGATTGATTGATTGATTGATTGATTGATTGATTGGTTGAATGATTGACTGACTAACTGACTGATTGATTGATTGATTTATCTATTCTTTCATTCATTCCTTCATTCTGAAAGCCAGTGAGCAGTGAATAGTGAATAGTGTTGTCTAAAATTTCCTGGTTTTTGCTTCCAGAAAAAGAAATTCTGCTACTGGACACAAAATGTTAGGGAATTTAGGCATTTTATGTTAGCATTTCAAATGAAGTGAACTACGTCTGGTGTGTATTTTTGTTCAAATTATTATTATACAAATAATTGGTTTAAATTACTAGCTAGTATATACACTTTTTGGAAAGGTGTAGTGTTGGCAGTACTAGGCAGCACCACGATACAATAACTGAAATCAGCTTCTGTTGTTAAACCAGCACCTGTATATCCATTGAAATGAGTAAGAACTGAAAAACTTGGTACTGTGATTCCACATCACAAACCCAGCAACTGCTTGACAGCCTCTGATCCAGTGGCACTGGGCATTATCAGACTGGCAGTGTTTGAGGGCTGCTGTCCTTCCTAAAGTGCCGCCCCAGGCGACTGCCTTTTTCACTTATGTGGATGTGCTGGCCCTGCTCTAGGAGGCACAACCCAGCCAAGTCATCAGTAACCTTTCTACAGGGTGGATTTTGCATATTTTGTGTACAATTCAGAAATATTGTAGCTGGCCTTTTATTCTGAGAACATCTTCTCTTGTTTACAGAGAATTTCAACATGTGTATGAACATGTGCATCCCAGCTAAATACTGTTTGAAGGCAGCATATGTGAATGTCATGTATGGCTCAGTGTTGTGGCAGACAAAAGGGATCACATGGTAAATTATCCTTAGAAAAGTGCTTTATTGCTTTTAATGGATGATCACTGTAATTTACAACAACATGCAAGGCCTGGATGAGCTCCATGATCTGTTCCAAAAGAAATAAAACAACAAAAAAATGACCCCCCCCCCTACACAAAAGATAAGAAATGAGATAAAAAACACCCAGCCCTCCTTGTCAAGGAGAGAATAGAAGGGAAAAACCAGCCACCACATGCCAGTCCACAGGTGCATTTAATATCCTAGAAGATCATTCCCAGCCACACCCACAACACTGCCAGATGACAGAGACCCATCAAAGTAAATGACACAAAGTCAAACATTCCTGGTAAAAGTATTCCTGGTAAAAACATCCCAGGTTTTGAGAATGAAAAGGGCTTATCTAAGCTTTGCGTAATGGTGGTCAGTGGCAAGTTCTTCTTGTAATCATTTAAAGTCTAAATGGTAGGACTGAATGGTCAAAGTACTGCAAACTGATATAGATTGTATCAAAACCCACCAATCAACCAATAAACAGGGGCATGGGAAATGGAATTATGTAAAATGCTACAGAACCTGTACTGTTACACATTCTATCACACATGATTTGGACTGTGCTGAGCATGTTTTATCCTGTCCCATAAGTCATGTCCAGTCCCACAAGCAGGCCTTTGAAAGAGCCCAAAACCACTCGCTGTTCTCTCACGACCGTTCCCTAAGCACACTGATTGTTTTACAGCCACGTGTTTGCTCTAGTCACTGACCTATCACATGAAGATGTTTTTCATCCAAAAGTTACATGACCTGTTCGATGCTATGTACACAAGCACTTGGCACTGTGGAGCGTAGCTGGCCAAGGAGGCGCCTGTTACAAAAATACACAATGAAGCTCGGCTGGAGCCCTGCTCCTTCTCAACCCATAACGTCATGCATTCCTTCTGTTTCAAATCATTTTTCCAGCTTCTCGCGTTTGCCCCCGAACAAGTCTTATAAAAGACGTCCAGTGTCGGCCAATTATTTTTTACTTTGAAGGTCATAAATCAAAGCTGACTAATAAAATGAAGACAGCCAAGTATAATTTCATGTGTGACTCCAACTGGAATTAAAATGAAACCAGATGGGCTGGGATATGGCCACTAAACATATCTGGATCTGCATAGTAAATGTCTGTGTTTTCCTTTTTGCACAAATTACTGCAGTGTTTCATTGCGTGCCCTAAATCAAAGCCCAAGCTGGAGTGACGAGAGGCTCTCTCTCGCTCCGCACACAAAAGCAAGAATGTTCTGGCAAATCTCAAGATAGCTCCATTACTGATCCCTCAAGCTTTATATTAATGTAATTATGAGTTTTATTTAAAATCCAAGCAGACGTTTTATCTCTTCCTCTCTCAGACAGACAGAAGTGGGTTTATGGTGCTGGGTATGAACTAGATTACAGCTTCCACAGGAGTCTGCACTGGCATGGAATCCTCAAGAGACTCCAAGCTGGCCTTCAGAAGGCTGAATGGAGGAAGGAGAGTTGCAGGGGTGCAGGGCGGGCCAGTAATGCAGCTAAGTAATGGCATGAGTAATCAGAGCTCCTTTGCCATTACTTGATGGATAATATGGTTCCTCTTTAAGGTTCTTAAAGCTGATTGAGAGAAATAAAAAAGAGACAGGAAGGAAGAGCATCCTAACCTTTAGACTCATGTCTGGCTCTTTCATTTTCATCCCCGTCCCACACGCCTGACGCTTCCCTGAAACCTGATTTTCTCATTGCTCTGTAAGATGGACTCACGTTGAAACAAAGAGGGGGTGTTGTGGCTTTCCAAAGCTGGGAGAATTTATGGCGGATGACCATAATATTTTTGTTCCCCACTACTCCGACCCACAGCCTTGGAAAAAAGGCTAAAATAACAGAGTGATCTGGATTTATTAAAAACTGGGAAAGACGTGGTCCTTTCGCATATGGTAGTCGTGAATATCGGGGAGAAGTTGCAAGAGTTTTGCCAAGCAAAACACAACTTCTCCATCTCACAGACTTGGACTACTTCATCAGCTGATGATTTAAAAAAAGTTACCAGTGAGGAATCTGCTCCCTGCAAGAAATGGTTTGTGTAGTAGACAGAATGTTGACCTCTTCGACTTAATATTGTCTTCGAGGAAAGGGAGGCATTTAGATTGGCAGAGCTTGTGGTTTGTAGCAGGGCCATTCTCCACGGCTTTTGAAGGGAGCTAAATCAGATGTAATTAGAGATGTATCTCAAAGATGGAAAATGCATTTTGCAGCATTTATAGCCAAATAATCATAGCACTCCCCCTCACCATAATTCTCCACACAGTTACTGTTCCATTAAAATTCTTCACCAACTGTGAATCAAGGAATTGAGAAGAAAATGCACTCCATCCATAGAGCTAAACTTGCCCAGGGGCCAGAGGCTTCTGTAAGTGTCCATGAACAGACAGGGCATGATGTTAACCAGAGCCACAGAAGACCCGGAGCTACTGATTGAACTACAACAGACTGTGCGCTTGGAACACCAATCCTACATTTTCAACAACTGCAATTCTAATGTCAGCTTTTGGCTTAATTATTGTTCCAGAAAAAGAAGTCACATGCCAAATGAACCAGTGTGAAAAGGAAAGAATATTCTAACGCAGCAGTTACAGCTTGAGCTCTACCTTCTTACAGACTTAAGTAAATTGACCTCATCTGATCTACCTAATTATTTCCTTCAAAGGTCCCTGATTACCTGATTAAAGTATGTTAAATTTATTCTGGATGTGAAACTTGCAGGAGGGTAAATCTTCAGGAGGAGGGTTGGTGACCACTGTACTAGCAAACCAGGGGAGAACAGTCAAGAACATAGTGAATTGAGGGAGAACATTTTGGAAGAGTGTGAATGGGAGAGAACCAGCTAGAAAACTGTGAATGTAAGGGAACATTGTAGAACATTGTGAATGGGGAGAACATTATGGAACAGTGTGGCTGAGAGGGAATCTTCTAGAACAGTGTGAATAGGAGGGAACATTCTAGAACAGTGCAGATAGTAGGGGAACATTCTAGAATAGTGTGAACGGGGGCAACAATCAACAATCAAGCATAGTGTAAATGGGAAAATGGGGGAGAACATGCTAGAAAGCTATGACTGGGGATGGATATTCTAGAACAATATGCAGAGCGAAGAACATTCTAGAAGAGCATGAATTGGAGAAAACAATATAGAACAGTGTGAATGTAGTAATAACACTCTATAATATTGTAAATCAAGGGGAGACATTCTGCAACAACATAAATGGGGTGATTATCTCAGAACAGTTTGAACTGAAGGAAAGGATTCAAGAATATTGTTCATTTAGAAAAAGATTATACAATTGTGAAAAGGGGGACAGTTCAGTGAATTGGGGAAGAACATTTTAAAACTGTACAAACCGAGAGAAGAACCATGTGAATATACAGTGCAAATGGGGGGAGAACATTCAAGAACAAAGTGAATGCAGAAGAATGTTCTAGAGCTGCTGGAGCTAATAGTCCCATGGGAAGATCTCTTGGACAAGGCCTGCGAAAGGAAGCTCTCTCCAAATACACGGAACTGGTCAGCAACTGTCAGCAGTCCAGATTGGGGGGGGCAGGTGTTTCCTGGTCAAAGTCGGGTGTAGGGGGTTTGTAGTCTGTTCTCTAGTCAGAGAGAAGAAGAGTAGAATCATCCACAGCACCACCGAAGCAGACGAGAGAGCCTCAAGATGGCTGTGACTGAGAAGAGAGTCATGGGGACAGAGTAGCTAGCTATCTGGACACATGCTGGGGTCTGAACAATCCTGGTGGGGCCACTTGGAGGAGGGCGTTTGATCACTGAATATGTGTCCAGACTGAATCATCAGGAGATATATAATCACACACAAAAGAGCTGGTAAACATGCGTTTAACGCTCCAGGTAAGGAGTAAAGATTCCCACCAGGAACCAACATTCTCACACACACACAGAATGGTATATAAAGGGTTCCTAAGAACCAAAGTTCTCACAGTACCAAGAGGTGAGGGCTTGGGATAAGCCAAGATGAGACCCAAATGACCGAGTACAGTGTGTTACCTACTTTCTGTTTATATGCCCTGAGCTGCGAGTCACGTGACTGGTGTGTGTGGCAGAATCCCCCTCCAGGGCTGTTATCAGACAGACCCGGCGGAGAGTACACAGTATGACGGTAGTCCTGGATGAGTGCAGGGTCCAGGATGAAGCGACTGGGGACCCACGACCGATCTTCAGGACTGTAACCCTCACAGTCGACAAGATACTGGATACAACAGTCATGGCATCATGAATCAAGGATCCGCCAGACGGTGTAGACAGGACCACTGTCAATGATCCGAGGCAGAGGAGGTGCTGGGTCCTGGAGAGCCAAAGGAGAAAAGGAAACAGGTTTAAACTGGCACATGTGAAAGACAGGGTGGATCCTGAGAGAGGCAGGCAGGTGAAGCCGGAAGGTGACAGGGTTGATGCGATGAGTGATCTTGTAAGGGCCAATGAACCGGGGTGACAGGGTAGAGAGGTAGACCCTGTCACCAACGTGGAACAGTCGTCCTGCAGGGTGCCGACGGTGATGTTGTTGGGTGTAACAAGTGTTGGCCCACTGGATGGCAGAGCAAGCTTGGGTCCAGTGTCGTCAGCACCTGCGGACCAACTGTTGGGCCGATGGTATGTCAACCTCTGGCTCCTGATGTTTGAACACCAGAGGCTGGAAACCATTGCATACCTCAAATGGGCTGGGGTCGGTGGCCGAGGAGGTGAGGAGATTGTGGGAGAGTTCTGCCCAAGTGAGGCAGTGGGCCCAGGAGCGTTGACGATCTGCCACAAAACATCTGAGGAAGTGCTCCAGCTGTTGGTTGTCCGCACCATCTGAACATTAGTCTGGGGATGTTATCCTGAGGAGAGACTGGTAGTAGCATTGATCAATTGGCAGAAGGCCCTCCAGAACTTGGCCATGAACTGGGGCCCTCTGTCCGAGACGATGTCCTTGGGGAACCCATGCAAGCGGACTACGTGCTCTAGGACCAATTCGTTGGTGGTTTTGGCTGTGGGGAGTCTGGCCAAAGCCACCAGGTGCATGGCCTTGGAGAAGTGGTCGACCATAGTGAGAATGGTGTTTTTCCTGTTGAAGTCCAGCAGGCCGGTAACAAAGTCCAGCGCGATGTGCGACCAGGGATGGCGAGGAACAAGGAGAGGTTGGAGATTGCAGAATGTTAGCTGGTTGGTGGACTTGGCGCTAACACATGGACATATTCTTTGGAGTCCTGGGCCATATTGGGCCACAAGAAGGCCCAGTGGAAGAGACTGAGGGTCCTTGAGGTGCCCGGATGGCCAACAATGCCAGATGAGTGGGCCCACTGGAGAGTGTCTTGGTGCAGACCAGTGGGTACAAAGAGACATCCAGGCGGTGTGCCTGCCAGAGAAAGTTCCAAGGCATGCCCCTTACGGACTCTGTCTTCCAACCCCCACCGGAGTGGTGCCAGGATGCGGTGAGATGGCAGACCAGGCACGGGGTCCATCCGGGGGCGTCAGCTTTGGTGTTTTTTTACCCTGGATGGTATGACAGGTGGAAGTTGAATTGTTCGAAGAACAGGGCCCACTGCACCTGCCTGGGGTTGAGCTGCTTAGTCTGTTGAGTAGAGAATGGCTCCTACGCCCACATCGGAGGCGTCCACCTTAACAATAAATGTCTTCAAAGGATCCGGATGGAGAAGGAGCGTGCTGCAGCAAAAAGGGTGCAGAGGGTCTTGAAGGCTTGGATGGCATGATGGTCAAGGGTGAAGGGTCTCTGCGAAGGTTTGGTGAGGGCAGTAAGAGGTGCCGCAGTCGAACTGAAGCCCCGGATGAATCGCTGATTCAGAAATCGCGAGCCCCAGAAAACGTTGCAGCTGCTTGAGCGTCTTGGGTAGGGGCCAAGAACGCACAGCCTCCAGCTTCTATGGAGGAGATGACAAAATCAAGAAATGTGGTAGAGAACTGGTGGAGCACTGGTGGAATGCGCATTTCTCCAACTTACAGAACAACTGGTGCGCCAGCAACCTCTTGAGGACTGCCCTGACATGCTGGGTATGCTCCTCTAAAGTCCTGGAGAAGATGAGGATATCGTTAAGATATGCCAAGCACCATCTACCCAGCATGTCACAGCATCTACCCAGCACATCATTAATGAGTTGTTGAAAAGGCACTAGACTGTTGCACAATCTGAACGGCATAACCAGGGTCTCGTAGTGTCCTGTGGGGGTGATAAAAGCTGTCTTCCACTCATCGCCCTCTCTGATGCGGACCAAGTTGTAGGTGCTCCATAGGTCCAGTTTGGTAAAGTAGTTGGCACCAGAGAGAGCGTCCAGGGCAGTGTTGGTGAGAGGGAGTGGATGACGGTTTTTGATTGAGACTCCTGTCTTTTTTCTTGACGAAAAAGAACCCTGCGGCCGCCGGGGATGAAGATGGCCTGATGGTTCCCTGGCAGAGCCCCTTGGCGATGTACTACTCCATGGCCTTCTGTTACCCCACAGAGAGCGAGAACATGCAGCCACGGGGTGGTACCGTGCAGGGCTGGAAGTCAATGGTCAGGTAGTAGGAGCAATGAGGAGGCAGTTGGATGGCCTGTTGTTTACTGAAGTCACCCGCCGGGTCACAGTACAGGAAGGGAATGGTCTCCAGGTCGATGTCGGGGTCCTCGGACTCCCCTGAGCATGTCTTGGCCTTCGTCTGCAGGCAGAGCTCCCAATTGTTTCCCGGACAGAGAGGACAGACTGCTCGTTAGTGATCAAGGGAGGCACAATAGGCGCAGAGGCCCTCGCCATAGCGTCGCTCCTTCTCCGCTGCAGACAGGGAGGTGTACGCTACCTCCTGCTGAAGGTTGACAATCTTGACCGCCTGCTGATTCACCATGTCCAAGAGGCCAGCGAAGTCCAGAGATAGGTAATGAATGAACTGATAGTTTGCCCAGTGTTGTGTGATGGAAGAGTCCAGTTGTGGACACACATGAAAGAGCTGGTAAACCACGCGTTTTATTCTGAGAACGCTCCAGCTAAGGAGTAAAGATTCCCACCAGGAACAAACATTCTCACACGCACACAGAAGGGTATATAAAGGGTTCCTAAGAACCAAAGTATCCACAGTACCAAGAGGTGAGGTCACTTCCGGTGCCTGATTGACGTCACATGACTGGTGCATGTGACAAGCTGTACTCAAGCCACACCCGTGCTGTCTTGGCCTTGCTCGATGGCAGGGCCAAAAGTGGGCTGCAGCTGAGCTGACTGCACTACTGCTTTTTGATTGGTCCAAAAATATTGACAACAGATGGACTTTGAATGAGGCTGTGCAAAAAAAATCAACAATAATGCAAATACAAATTAACAACTAGAAAGTCGATGAAGTTCAAGCACTACTATCTGCTTGGGCTGAAGATGAATTTTATTAGGATGTGCAACTTCCGTGCCATCGCAGTACAATTTAGCAACAACACGGATCCTGTATACCTATGGAAAAGTGCCTTTAGTTTCAGTTGGAGAATGGACTTGTGTGCTCTGGCCTACAGTATAGCGTGCTATACAGAAATATCCATGATGACAAAAAAAAACATCTCCATCATTGCTGATAAAAATGAGTTTGCTTCCCAAGGGAAATGATGGCTCCGCTTCTCTAATTGGTTAAGCATAGCCTGCTCCCTCAGAGAATGGCAGAGCTGAATCACCATTTGCCTGATTCATCTCATTCTGTCATAGGCAGCCTGTCAGTCAGCTTTTAAACTATTACTACTCCCTTAGAGAAGTCCCTACAAGACTCAAGCTCAATTTTCTGCCTTTTCCTTGCTTATTACAGATATATTGAAAGAATGTGAAACATGAAGGTGTCCCCCTTGCTAATTTATGCTGGGCAGAGTCCCTGTCCAGGATGCCTGCCTGAATCAGAGGGCTTTGTAAAAGCAACCTTCAGGCAGTCCAAAATAAGTAGAGGGAACGCTCACCAATACAATACACGTTATGTGTTATTCAAGTTAAAATCGTCAAAGAACAGCAGACGGCATGTCCCAAACAAGTCATTTATCCTCAGCGTTTTTATGGAGGAGGGGGCTCCAGACCAGAAAGACACAAAAGAGACCATTGGGCGGAGTGGAAAAAAAGAAGACAGGGATGGCAAACCTGCATCTTATCACCAGGTCTGTTTAACAAAAAGCAGACCACCATCCAGCAGCAAATTAGGATGGTGAGCTCCAGCCTCCCTGTCACAGAGCAATGACACAGTCCAGCCCTGTTTTCAAAGCCTGCACTGGTGTGTGTGGACAGTGATAGGACAGGAATGTCTGGTGGGGCAGTGGTCCAACATGAGGGCAGCACAAAACATTCCCAGCATTCAGCACTATCTTGGGCCCATTTCATGCTGACCTGCTGACCTGCTCATATGATCACACAGAGCAGCATGACCTCACTATATATTTTTTATCTGTTTAACAAAACCAAGTGGCTCCCAAGCCTGATCCTGGAAGACCCCTCCTCTGCTTATTTTAGGGGTTATGCAAGCAGTCACCAACATATTCACTTCAGGTCCTTTTGGGTAACTGTTATTACCAGAAGCAACATGGTGTAGTTTGAAATGAATTGTTTGTCCTTTGTAATTAATTATCCAGAAATTGTAGTGGAGAAATTCTGTCAAAAGTTAAAATTCTAAACTTTAAATCCAAAGTAAAAGGTGGTGTATGTTTTGAATGAAAAGTTTTTGTAATGTCTCGCAGAAAGAGAAATTATTTTTGCATTTTGAATGCTAGAAACATGTGGGATGAATATTCTAGGACAGCATGTCTTCAAGAACAGTGTGAACAGGAGTGAAAATTCTAGAACAATGTGGATTGCGGAGAGCATTTTGGAGCAGCGTGAACAGGGGTTAACGTTTTAGGAACATGTGAACAGAGATTACCATTCTAAATCAGTGTGAACTGCTGAGAAAATTCTAGAACAGTATAATCAGGGATGAACATTCTAAAACATTGTAAACAGGACTGAACATTCTAGAACAGAATGACCAGGAAGAAATGTTCAAGAACAATGTGAACTGGGAAGAACATTCTTTGTTAATGTAAATTAGGACAAACATTCTAGAACAGTGTGAACAGGGGTAACATTCTACAATAGTGTGAATGGGGTGAACATTCTAGAACAGTGTGAACAAGGGAAAGCATTCTAGAACACTGTGAACAAGCATGAACATTTCAGAATGCTGTAAAACAGGGCCAAGCATTCTAGAGGGAAGAACATTGTATGTTTTGTGAACAGTGAGATTTGAATTTTTGTTCTCTTGTTTCTCTCAACATTATTGCGTAGGCTACATTCTCAGCTCTTTTGGACCCAGTCATGTACAAAATGTATTACTGGCGACACCATTGTTTAAAGATGCTGCAGTGCAAATGAAAAATGCATTTTGTGTTCAACTCACTAAGTTCTTCAATCATAAAATTTGATGTTTCTCATATAAGCATCAATAGACACGTCCTGAAACATGCTAATTCTGTCTTTATTCTCTTCTAGACATTTATCTACCTCCACACTCAGCCAGACATTCAAACTCTGAGCTCTTCCGACATTCAGACATTCAGATATAACTCATGTCGTCTCCTTGGCCTGCTTGGATCACCTAATGTTCTCTCTGGGCTTTGAGCAGATTCTAAATTTTTCAATTGTCTCATCAGAAGATGAGACAATTTGTGTTTTGAATGTAAAGTTGTTGTCTTGCAGAAAGAAAAAGACTTATTTTTGCACTGTGCATGCTAGAAAACATGTGACTACAAATGAATATTCTAGTGTGAACAGTGTGAATTGGTGAGATCAGAGCATCCTACAACAATGTGAACAGGGGTGAACATTCTAGAACATTGTGAACTGAGCAGGACATTCTAAAACCATATGAATAGGGCAAAACATTCTAGAACAGCATGAACGAGGGCAACTATTCTTGAATAGTGTGAACAGGCCCAGACATTCCAGAACAGTGTGAACAGAGGCGAACATTCTAGAACTATGTCAACAGGGCCAAAACTGGAAAACTGGATGTTGGTCATTTGGGCATCAACAGACTTAATTATGTACTAAACATGCTAATTCTCTCTTTATTCTCTTCTATACATTTATCTATCTAGTCAGGCATTCAATCACTGAGCTCTTCAGACTCATGTCGTCCCCTTGGCCTGCTTGGATCACCTAATGCTCTCTCTGGGCTTTGAGAAGAAGAGCTCAGGCTGGACTTTGTCTATGACTTTCAGATGACCGTCTGAAGGCCTCAGTGTCCAGACAGAGCTCCAGGCCCCGGGCCACTTCCCCCCTGACTCTCCGCCTCAAGGCTCCAGCCCAGCTGAACAGTGCTCTCCTGACTTTTGAAGGATTTAATTTACACTTCACCCAGAGCGAGCACACAGGGAGAACTCTGTGAGTCACAATGTTACTCTTGGACACGATGAGGTCCTTTTTCTGTGAGCCGTCGAGGCACTGAGCACCTACAGTCATCTGGCTTCACTCCTGCACTCTGTTTGTTGGAATGTTAATTTGCAGAGTGTTGCATTCAGGGCTTAATATCAAAGTGCATTTGACATGGATTTGTTTAGCTTTGGGTGTTGTTTCTCTTTAGACACAAGGGATGAAACAGCAACAGAGGGAAACCCTTAGGACCATCTGTGCCTTTAAGAAAATGCCAAATGATTTTTGGGAACAAAATATGCATGTGTGTCATTTTCAAGTCATCTTTTTTCATCGCACCATGTTTGGTGTTAAACTCCATCAGTATTGTAGTGTTACTCTTATTTCAAGAGTTTTGGGTGGAAAAAAATTGGGTTCAATTCTTACCCCCTTTCTGCAGGTCTCCTTGAAGTTATTGGGATTTGAGACATTTTTATTAATATTATCCAATCAAATATTTTAAGCCAAATTCTAATTAAAATGTGAAAAGTTTAAAAATATGATGAAAAATATAAAACATTCAAGGCTGAACTTTGAAACATGTAAAATGGGCTTAACTCCCAGCATTATTATGAACTCACCATGGAATTAATCAATCATGTCTTGATTTCCAGTTGGTGGGACCAGTTTTATGAAGGAAAAAGACTCTCTAGGCCTTCTGAAGGTTCTAGATACATCACTGACAATGAACACAAGTGGAAGCCAAACAAGATGGTAAACAGTGGCAGCTCTATGCTAGGTCTTTACTGAAGGAGTCAAATGCTACACACAAGGTAATTATGTGTATAAACATTTTACAAGTTATCTTTACCATGCTCCATATGTCAAAAATGTACATGTACCATTAGTTTAGTAGTTACATACTACTACAATTCAAAAGGAGCGCTAGCAGAAATTAGCATTATAGCAGTTCTTTTCACTTGTTTTTTATTTCATTGTTCTATTTTGTTGGTAATTATGGCCTGAGCTCCAGGAATAGCTCATAGCTTGTCACCGATTAACATTCTATCATTAGCTAAAGAAAGCGTATAAATTACAAAGAAATCATTCATGATGTCCTTGTATCTCCAATATATATGTAAATATTTTTACATCATTTGAAAATGTTAGCTGCCCATTATATTGTTTGAACATCTCATGACAAATGGACCCTCATTAACAGGCACATTAACAGATGTTATATTAACAGATGTCGAATTAAGAACATTTTTCCTCCACTTATAAAGTTCTGTAGTAATGGGGTTTTCTTTCAAGAGCAACTACATACTAACACAGCTGAAGATGTCGGCATGAAAAAAAGTGTTTTTGTGGATTCCCAGGCAGGGACAAATACTCTTCGTCTTTATTTCTGTTTGGCAGCTCACCCCAAACCCACAGATTGCATTTAATCCCCTCCATAAACAGAGTCTCAGAGGGCCCTTGGCGCACTCTCTCACAAACCAAGAAAGGCTTGTGATAAGTGTAAGATTTAAGCACCTGGTCCAGCCCCAATCTGCCTTTTTTACACTGGATTGAATGGAGAAGAAGACATGCCCCTGGTGGTCTGTTCATGAAGCAGTCATGCACTGTTAATTCAGGAATGCTGGAGAAGCTGCATTCCTGCAATTCTAAATCCTATATAATAATATGAGGAACACCTTGAGCAGTTTATGTCATATTAAAGAGCCCCATGTGATAAAACATTGTATTTGTCTCACTTAAGAGACTGATATAAACACACATGCATCATACATTCTTTGACAGCTGTTTATAGTACCCATGGTATCTTCATTGTTTTTTGGTCATTTTAAAATATCATCAACCTTTAACACAGGATCACATTTGAACGAAAAATTATCCTTAATAATTAAGTTTCTTGTTACATTTATTTGGCATGAAATGTGGAAATGTTTTTCCCATTTCTTTAATTTATATGGGACACATTACATTTTGTGCATATATGTACACACAAACAAACAAACACACAGGCACACACACACACACACAGACACATGTATTGGCACGGCATCATACATATACATAGATACTCATATCTAATATAATACAGTGGAGGAAATAATTATTTGACCCCTCGCTGATTTTGTAAGTTTGTCCAATGACAAAGAAAGTCTCAGAACAGTATCATTTTAATGGTAAGTTTATTTTAACAGTGACAGATAGCACATCAAATGGAAAATTGAAAAAATAACTTTAAATAAAAGATAGAAACTGAT
>JBBJLS010000140.1:19446472-19461311 GCA_037577275.1 Bryconaethiops microstoma | reverse complement strand
CACACACACACACACACACACACACACACACACACACACACACACACACACACACACACACACACACACTTCTATCTCACATGTATTTTCTCTCTTATGGACAAATATAAAGGATAATGATAATGCATAATGAGTCTTTTGTGTGTTCTGTATTCTGAATCATAGCTACAAATTTTTAAAATGGAATCTTGGTGAATTTTGAGACTCAGCGCTGTCAGTTTTTTCCATAAGAATCATTATCAAATGCTGTTCTCACTGCAATCTAAGTTGTGGTCATGACTTAATCATCTCGTTCCCACACCTTACTATGTTAGGACCCTGTTGTCATGCTTGAGCTATTCACAAGGGATGTCGCAGGTGGAGTTCCTTTGACATTTACACATCGTATACATACACAAGCTGCACTTTTATCACGTACTGAATATGAACACACAGTATGTCCTTTCTTTATGTGATTTCATTTATAATTATTTATGTTGTGCCTGTCATTCATGTCTACAAGAGTATTAACCACATGACATCTGTAACATTATGTTCATTTTGCATATCTTCAGACGGCACACAGCAAGGGAAAATGATATTTGATACATTAATCTGATCCTGGGTGAGGGTTTTATTGCCAAAATGTTCTTTCAATTCTAACCAGAAGTCAGGGGAGAGGGAGGGCCACCCAGAGAGTGAGGTTAATTATGCATTCTTGGCTGCTGCAGGACTGGGAATCAAATTCTCCAATCTCTCAACAACAGTGTCTAACCATTAGACGCATGCACCACTTTAACATTTAGGTAATAAGTTGTTTTATGGGCTAAAAATAGAACATCTGTGATTTGAGTTACAATGTTCAATCATAAAAACATACACACTTACCACCATGCATACATATAGAATGTAAAAAAAATTCAAACTTGTGCAGAATAATGTTATCAATTAAATTAGAGAACATAGTTAGATTATTATTACGAACTGTAACAGTTCTATTATGCCAAAATGTCACTAGGATGATTAACTTTGTGTGTCTACATTAGCTCTTTTCCCCTTGTTTAAGCTCTAAAATTCAAGATACATCATCTGCGTCATGACACAAACATTGGTGCGGACCAAGGCGAGGTTGTTGTTGGCGTTTTCAAATGTGAAAAGAGAATGAAGAAGTTGTGCTGCGCTATGGGTGTTCCAGTGTGATCTCAGTGTGGTGGTGGAGAACCTGTTAGTGTGCAGCTGCAGGAGTTCTGATGCATTACACTTGTGTAATCATTCTGCAATATCCTGCTCAGCCAAGCCATTCCAACATCACTCCAGCTCCAGCCCTCTCCATCACATTCAGCAGCAGCATGGGGCCCGAGCTGTTTGTTTAGACCAGACGCTATTAATCAAGCCCATAACAAACCGCAGCTGATGACTGATACCTAATAACCATAATAACGGCTTCCATGCTTACCACAGAAGTGACCTGAAAAGAGGGGGAAATTGAATCAAAAGAATTATAATGGCAGAGTCACGCTGAAATAAATGAACTGATGATATCTTAAAGGCGGCAGACAGTATTGAAACGATGCAGAGTTGTGTTAGCAGAAGTTACGGGTCTACGGTTATGGGGAAGTATTTGTGATTCGACCCCAAAGGCCTCTGTGGAAGGCACTGGATAGCATGTAACAGCTAAAGACTGTCTCCCAGCAGCGAGAGGCTGTCGGAGGAGTCGTGTTGAAATGCAGAGTTAATGAATGTAAACAGCACTGTCTGCAGGCTGGGTTTACATGTTTGGGCTGTAGACAAACAGGCTGCGGAGCGACGTTTGGGCAGCGTGCCACTACTCCAGGTGGGGAGGCAGCTAATGGCTGAGGTGATTCCATAACAAACCCTCCCTGATTCCTGCCTCCGAATTCACGTCTTACGGCTTCAAATCCATTCATTTTCCACATGCTGCTGAATCTGTGCAAACAGGCTGAGTGCTGATACTAGCATTGGACTGAAAGAACATGCGGCTGTGGTGAATCTGCATTTTGTCCCTGCTGTAAGAAAGCCTGTATAGGAGAAAGGATGTTAATGTTGATAGCGACGTTAATGTAACAAGTTATTTTAGACCATTTACATTGGTCCATTTGTCATTATATGTTCCTAGGTTGTAAAGTGCAGCCGGCACTTTCAAAAGGTGTTAAAAATAAACACACTTAAATGTTTAATTCTAAAAGGTTTTGAAATTAGCAACAATTTGCACAGCACCTGTAAAATGTCCTTAATGACTAATTACTAAAACTCACAGACCTATTACTTTCTTGGGCCCAATATGTGATAAATAGATGGGAAGCAATCCAAACTGAGAGTAGTTAATACATTTATTACTAATTTACAATTTTCCACTTTTCACAGATGTAGTTCATCAGCCAAGACATGTTTCAAGTCCAACTTTTGCTTCTTTAGTTTAGCATGGGAGCTATGAGGCAAACACTAGAAATCAATCAGTCCTTCTACTTGTTTTTGTAAAAGCCTACCACGAAAACGTTTCTCAAACCACATCCACATCTTTGATAAGGTTGTGCAGACTTGTTGCCGAAATGTTGATCAATGCCTTTATTACTTCACACTTAGCTTACTGTGATGCCCTAATGCTTGGTCTCCCAGTTGGAATGCTTGCTTGTGTTTATAATGCATTAAAAACTAACAGACTCCTAACTCACATTGAACATTCCTTTCATATCGGTCCTGTCCTCCATCGTCTTCACTGGCTGCCAGTTTCCTTCCATATTCAGTATAAAATCCTTCTATATGCTTTTATAGAACTTCATAGTCTCGCCTCCCTCTTCTACACAAGACCTGCTGTATCCCCACACCATGCCCAGTATGTTAAGGTCAATGGACTCCACTGACCAAACAATTTACTGACCGAACACCTTCTTCTATTTCAGAATGCAAGAGTCACCTTAAGTCACTCTTTTTCTCTTTGTGTTATGACTCTGTCTGTCTAGTCATCTTGTTGTGCAATATATGTTGCACGTTTATTATTTGTATGCTTGTTTTGTTGTCACACTGGAAAGCGTCCTTGGGTTTGAGAAAGGTACTATATAAATTAAAATTATTATTATTATTATTATCATTTTTGTCAGTGTTGCTTAGGACAAAGTATGATTTTCTGTGTGCTATAAAATGAACAAAACAGGTACAGGCAGCCATTTCAAACAATACCAAGGCTTGCAGTCATAAGGACTGAGGACTGATATTGGACCATATTTCTTTGTATTCATGATGGACTTTTCACAAAAACAGATTCTAGATCAGCATGTTAACTTCCCAGGTGGATTATGAGCACAGAGCTAATTGTCTATAAGTCATACTGCATCCTAAACCACACTTTAATGAACCACCACCTTAATGAAGAACTGGTTGCTTTTTGACTAGGCTGGAATAAGTGGAAAAGTCTAAAAGCTATAAAAATGAATAACTTAGCCTGGACCAGCTGGTGGTCCTTTTCGTTTAAGGAGTTAAACTCTTAAGAAGAGAAATATACCCCATATTTGTGATTCATATTTTTTTCATCTTTTATCTATTTGCGTGTAAATAAATATTGTTCAGTATTTTTGCTTTTATCCTTGCATGTATAAAGCACTGTGACTATTACCTTTGTTTATTAGATGCTCTTGCCATGCCTAAATGCAGTGGTTCCTCAGACAACAATGCTTAAAAATCTCCCCACCTCCCTCCCCATCTTTCCCCTCAGTAATGAAGAAAGGAGAGGGAAAAAGACAAGGGGGGGTGGAGAGAGGGAGAGAAAAGACAGAAGCCTGCTGTGCGGTGCATCACAGCGCCTCATCATTGGGCTAATTATGATGAGCATTCTCCCTGCAGGCGCATGGCTGTGGAAATGTACAGGCTTTGTTCTCCCACAGCCTGATGGAGCTGATGGGGCATGGCGTGATGCAGATGAGCAGCCCCCCAAATGTGTGCCACCACCAGGCTCCACACACACACCGAGATGCTCGCACGGCCATGAATGCACAAATCCAGACACAAACATCTAAACACTTGCACTCCCATATACACAAACACGCACGCATACAAAGAAACAAATTTAGAGAATTTGAGAATAAGCTTGCAAATAAATGTAGAATAAATACAAAGACATAAATGATTTGATCCAGCAGCCTGAATCATAGTGCATTCTGTATATCACCCTCACAATGTAGTTCTGCTTCCAGCCTCTGGTAATACATTGTGTATGTTGTAAGCATTGAATCACCTACAGAACGATGTGAACATTGGCCTTTGTATCTTATGCTAACTAATAGAAATTCATATTAATCATCTGTAAGAACAAAAAATAAAGCCAGAAAATAAAGTGCACTTCTACTGTGTTTGCAGGCCAGACATTACAGCAGACAGGCCATTGATTCTTAACATTAAGGGCTGGCCATAACTATCCTTTGATGAGCCGGTTTCTCAGACTCAGATTAGGCCCAGTAGACAAACAAAGTTTTTAAAGGAAAATCACCCCTGACATTGTAATCCCCTCAGCTCGGTGAAGACGATTGCATTTTCAGAAGGCCCGGATGACCAGACATGATGGTAATGTTCCCAGAATGGCTGCAGACATAAATTAGTACAATTATCATAGAATAAAGTTTCAGTCACCATAAGGACACATACATTATATAGCCGGCCATAGTGTGTATTAGTAATATGTAAAAGTAAATATCCCAAGCATTAAACATTATACCCATAATAATATGATTTAACCATCTTAATTTTAAAAGGGAGTTAATGGGACAAGTACTTTTAGACAATTTATATCAGTCCATTCATCATGAAATAGCAACACAGCATAAAGGGCAACCATTTTTGTTTTTCTTTTAAAAAAAAAAAAAGTATTAAAAAGAGACAAAAAAAGGAAATACAAGGTTTTGGCCTAACAGTGATATGTCCTAACAAACACTAGAAGTCCAAATCTTTTCCATAAATACATACTCATAACTTCTTAACCAAACTGACAATTCTGCATCACGTTATTGAAGAGCTGGATGCGATTTTGAGTAAGCTGAAAGATGAAGTGAAGTTTGTAGTTTTTATGGATAGTGCCAATGAGAGAGGAACAGATGTTCCAATGAATGAGAGGTGGTGAATGCTTAGTTCTCAAGCGAAGAGTCTATAAAACTGCCATGGAGCTCCAAGGGTATGCTATCTCCGGCTCCAACTACTTTGTTTACACACTTAAGCAAGTGTTCACCACGTTAATAAGTGAATCTCTTGAGGAACTACTACTTCTCACATGTGAAGAATGGGCTAATATCTCTTTCAGTTAACAACCTGAATGAATTATAGGACAAATATCAAGTGATATCAATGACCAATTGTGGACCCATCAAAGGCCCATATGCTTCGAATCAAGTGCAGGTGTAAAAGAGGCCTGGGCTTAAGGGCTTAGTTACTTCACCAAATGCTGACAAAGCAGTGCCAGGGAGCCTTTGTGCTTGGGCCATATTGAGTTTGAGTCAACGTTTTTTTCCCCCCATAATGGCAAAACCAAAAGCACATTCAAGTGCGACACTATGAAGTTAAGTGTCTTTTTCAGACTCAAAGGAAAGTCCTGGCTGGCTGGCGATGGACTGGGACTTCCATTGAGCTTGGTTGGCTCAAGTTGGCTCGCGGTGGGAGAGAGAGGGATTAGACTGCTTTTCAATGGGACAGGCGGCTCTTTGAGTGGGCTCATGACTGTGTGCATGTGTGTGTGTGTGTTAAGGGGCCTCGTCCACTCTCCATCTCCCTGTGGCAGCTGCAGGAGTGCAGCAGGTCAGGACGGGGAGCGTGCGGGCCTTGCTCCGCCCAGCAGCCTCGCTCTCCTTGCCAGTTCCCAGCACTCAACCGACACTGTTGGGGTGATTGTTTACAGGTCTTTTCATAGCCCAGTGAATAAGCCGTCCATTTTCTCCCCACGTCCCCCTGCTGCTAGGACCAGCCAAGCGGAGGGAAGTGGCCCTGTGAAGCCATAATTACATTTGGCAAAGCGTGCACACAATCACTCCCTGCCTCAAAATGCACGCAGAAATGCAACAGTAATGACGTCCAACTTTTCTAGACTGAGCACTGCTCAAACCATTTTGGCAGCAGAACACTGAGGAGGTCCACATGGCCAATAGATCTGCTGATTTTACTAGCTACAAGCTGTATCTGTCATACATGGCTTCTACACGCTATATACCAACACATGTGGCTTCAACAAAGGCCTAGAAAAAGGCTTTGGAGGCAGCAAGCACTGAACTGTAATGATGTTTTGAAACTAGGTGTGCACAAATCATGGGATTTCATGGCTAATTCCTATTCAGATTTTTTCACAGGTCAAACAATTCTAAATGATACTAATTGGTTTTTGATATTTTTAAGTGACAAACAAAAAAGACAATAGCATTATTCTTTACTTGCACTCTGTGGGTTAAATGAACACACTGATATTAACACATAAGCTGGTACATGGGCCTAACGTACATGGGCGTAAACTTGTTCTCCATGTTCTAGTACCATGGATCTTACAGCCTATTAGAATATATTATGGTCCTGGCATATTTCTATCACTTTATTAACCTAAGTAACAAAGAAAATGTAAAACGTTTGTGCGCTGACAAGCATAAATTCCTTTTCCACAGTAATCAAAAATGCAAGTTTAACCTGTCTCTCAGTTTACCCATGTACTTCCTATTTAAACTGAATATAGGATAAGAAACATATAAAGGAAATATGTTACATTTACAAGATTGGGGGAGCAAGCAAGTCAACATTTCTAAAAGTGTTTTTGTTGCTGTAATTAAATGCAATTTTTTGTGTGCTTATTGTGCATGATATTTTTATATTAAGGTATGAATGATTTTCATAGGCATTTACATCTCTTTTCAGTTCTCATTGCTCACTAGCAGTTCTATACATTTCTCTCTTTCTCACACACACACACACACACACACACACACGCGCACACACACGCGCACACACAGACATAGACACATGGGATCCAACAGCCTTATTTAAAAAATATTGTATCTGATTATGTAAATAAAAAATAGATTTTCCTTCCACAGCTGTATGGTCACTAGAAGGAATACAGGAATAAACTACACAACACGAATAAAAAAAAAAAAAAAAAAACACCTTTGGCAAAGAGTAGAAACTGCATTCTAATGTGGATATAATTAGATATTATTACATTATTTACATCATTAAAGTGTAACACAAAACAGCTGATTGACTGCTGAATAACTATTGATTGATTTTCAAAACAGAAATCAGAATCACACTGACAGATTTTTAATAATCTGTCTCTTTTAATAATTACACTGGAAATATAAACTGCACTAGGACCATTCAAGTGGCTCACAGCACTTTAGGCCCTTTTACCTTAGGATCTGTTGGTTAAGATTGAACTGATTCGTCAAGAGTCAACCTTTGAAGAAATTTGGGGTGCAGTAATGAGGTTGTGGCATGGCTTTGCTCTCCCAACACATTTTCTGAGCCTTCTAAACTGTCTTTGTGTCTGTGAACCTCTTACAAATGCCTATAATCCAGTTTCACTGAGAGATGCAATTTGGCCTTTCACAGTAACAACATTAAGGGAGATGAATAGGACATCAATGGTGCGCTCAAATTTGTGACGCTCGTTCAATCAAAATTGCTTTGCAGTTTCAATTGGGTAAACATGGATTTCATTTTCTTCCTCTCTCTCGCCCTTCCATCTCTGCTTTAACAAAGGGGCTTGGAGACTGGTAAGCAGAAATAGATGCAACATGACAGAAACAAATTCTGCAAACATTTCCCATGAAGCCAGTGCATTCTGTGGTGAAATTGCAGCAGTAGGAGCTGAATGAGCCTGGAGGCTGGTTCAGTGGGGCATTCATTGTCACTACAGGAGAGCGCTCATATGAAGCTGCGATGATGAGACCATAGTGTTTGTCTCTCAGTGACAGGCAGATATATTTAACTGCATGTAAGCAAATAGTCATACTCAAAAATCCACAGTTCGCAATGTGGGTTTCGAAGAGGACTCTGTGTGTCTATTATGGAGTGAGAAGTAAAGAGCATCCCTGGTTTCCGCCAACATTGACATTGACATTGAACATACACTGTGTGCAAAAGGATAGAAACGCCTTTACGTCCCCACAACACCAATAAGGCACTGATTATATTAAACACTATCACTATATAACACCACCAAGCTCTGCTGAGTTTGATCTCAAATAAATAAGTGTCTTACATGAAGAGAGCCAAAGCAGAATCTGTTGTAAAGTGTTACCTAAGGCGACCTGTAAATGAAAATAAAGTGACAAACTAGCAAATTATCGAAGCATATTAATCAGGGCACCCGACCATATGTCCCAAAATTATGGAATGGCACTTTCAGCTGAGCTCTGTTAAACACAAACCAGATTCTAAAGGTGAGTTTCACACTCCTTGGTGTAGGAGGGGGTGAAAAAAAAAAAGTAGGCTCGACACCCCAAAGATTAGTTTCTATGACAATATAGTTATTATAACAACCATGTTACATATCATTGCTGTCAGCTGTTTCAGTGTAAGTTGGTGGAAATGGATTTAAGTCATTTTGGACTATTTTTTGATTCGTTTTTATTTTCGGACAGTTCCGATATGATGGTAAACATGGCATATCTTATTGACGTAGCATGGCATACATGCCCAGTCAAGAAATCAACCCTGCATGAGGGGCAGTACACTACACTAACTGCTAGTCGTACATTTAGTACAAAGCAAATTGGGAATTGCTCAGTTTTCTGATTCTTAAGGGGCCTCAGACAGCTGTGGATGGATATTAGAGCACATATGGGTTTTACATTAGAAATACAATAATACATCTAGAGTCCAAGGAGTCTGGATCAACACGTTAGCTTTTTTAACACTAAAACCCCTGCCAGATGAAATCAAAAACACTGAAGAAATATGGCCAAGTGTAAGGATCTGAGCAACCCTAAGGGTCAGATTTAATGGCTAGACGACCCGGTCAAAACATCTGTAAAACGGCAGGTCATGTATGGTATTCTTGGTATGCAGTGGTCAGTACCTACCAGAAGTGTTTCAAGGAAAGACAACAGTGAACTGATGACAGGGTCATGGGGGGCCAAGGATCTTGGGAGAAAAGACTAACCCATCTGGTCCAAAGCCACAGGAGAGTTACTGTAGTACAAATTGCCTCCTGACTATGATAGAAATGTGTCAGAACACAATGGATCACAGCTTGCTGTGTAAGGGACTGTGTACTTGCAAACTACCACCAAAAGCACCTACATTGGGCACATTAGCATCCGAACTGGACCATGGAACAATGGAAAAGGTGGCCTGGTCTGTTGAATCACATTTTATTTTACATCGGTAGAGGCAGCATGATGCTCTGGGCAGTCTTCTGCTGGGACACCTGGAGGCCAGGCATTTATGTTACCTTGACATATACCACCTACCTAAACATTGCCACACAACAAGCACGCTCAGTCATGGCAAGTGTATTCCTAATGGTAGTGGCCTGATTGATGTATGTTGCTATTGTAACACAGAAACTGTAAAATTATATGAGCACTATGAGCAATAATGTTGTAATATATTTTGGTCATGTGAAGCAAATTTAAGCAAACACTTCTTTCAGTATGATACTTTCTGGGGGCAAACACAATAATAATATAAGATCTTGTACTTCTTTTAACAGTCATGAAGCAAAATGTTTAAAATCTTGTATTAGTGTTGACCTGCATGTAGGGAGAGAATCTGAACCTTTTAGCCCTCGTGAGGGTTACTCAGGAGGCAGGAATGCAGAGGGTGCAGGTCAGTACCAGTGTGTGATGAGGCCTGAGATGCATCTCCCCCACAGAGTGCCTGTCTGAGGGGTCAGCCTGAGGGGGGCCGAGCATTTACCAAGATACATTGACTTTTTATGGAGTATAGCTTCCCTCCTGTAACAATACTAGTAGTGTTTCTATGGTTTGAAATGGTTTATATGGCCCTTTCATCATAACATTTTCGTACAAAGTTAAGTTAGCTGTAACTTATAACGATTAATTTATGAGACTTTATTTTGACGTATATTTTTGAGTTGTATTATGAAATTGTCAGTTCCATAAAACATGATATTTTTTGGTTTAACTTTATTCTCATAATGTTTGAGCTCCTGATCTGCTTTACTGGTGCTGAAAGCTCTTGCTTTAGACTTTTTATATTTTAATTTTGTCTGAAATGATACAAAGTGAAGCACAGCTATTATTGCTGTTTATTGTTACTGTTTATGTTCCATTTTTACAGGTTTTTTCTTTGAGCTTCTTTTTTTTTGCTAGGCTACTTTTAGTTCTGTCTGAGTCATTATTTCATTGGCAGTACTTTTACTTGAGTAGGGGTTCAGGCTACTTAATCTACCCAGCAGCCCACTCCCAGGAGGCCGGGGCTGCAGCTCTAACCACAGGCTTCTGTTCTCAGGGGCTGCAGGTGGGGAGGCGGGAAAGATGTGAGAGTTCATCTCTCCCACATATCTCATCCATCCACACACTGCACATGTAAACACCACCGGTGTAATGATTTAGGGGGATATTATTCATCTTATTCTCACAAGGATACTGTGAGGAAGAGCAAAGATGGAATGACTGTAAAACGTTGTAAAAAAAAACAGTACATGCTGCAGCACGGTGATGTTGATGGACAAGTTGTCAATCACTCAGCATGATGCTATCCAAAAGGGGTCTCTGTTAGCTGATATAACAGAACTGACAGTTAGTGTTCTCCTCCAAATGCACCGAGCTGTCCAGTATTGTGTTGCAGATTGAAAAGTTGTGTAGCTGCTTCATGTGTCTTAGGGGACACATGTTCTAGCCTCCTAGCTCATCAGGATCATGTGACTGGGCGACTTGGCTAATCATACAGGACTCAGCTGGGAAGAATGGTATAAATGACATAATAATAACAATAATTACTAGAACAATTTGAGTTTGCTATCCTCTAACCTTTCATCCCTGGCTGGGTATTCTTGGTTGGGCCAGTCTGGCAGTGATACAGTCCTACCGCCACTACACACTACCATGTCACTGCCATGTCAGTGTCATGTCAGTGTCACGGCTGAGCTGAGAAATGAACACTATGCAAATAATATCTGGTCAACAATGGTCCTGTGCTCAGAATTTGACCAGTGATGAAGGTGGCCAGCTGATAAATGTGCATAGCAACAGATTATGCATACATATAGTTTGTCTATATAATGGACCTATTTGATAGGTGGACTTTATAAAGTGCACACAGTAAGTAGGTGTACCACAGTTTGTGCACTTTTTAAAATGAACTTTAATGTAACTTTGTGTGGGTTTATGTTGCACTAACTTTGTCGTCGCTGAGAAGCAAACTAATTGCTGCGATGTGAGCTCAGCAGAAAATCAATAATAAGGTCATAACGAGGGAGACAATAAACATAACAGAGTTGGATATGATGATCACTCTGTTCATGCGTCTATTATTTGAATCCAGATTCGGGAAGCTGAATAGGCCCATGAGGAGCGGTTTGTGCCAGCACTGGGCCAACGGCGGGCCAGTGTTAATGCAGTGTTAGTCTAGCCAGGCTGCTGATGAGCACATGATTGGGGGGGCCACAGGTGTGCTGTTCACATTCCCATCATTAGGCAGGAGCTGGGCCCTGATAGCTGCTTGGCTTGGCCGCTCAGAGCCCACCACAGCTGTCAAAACACATTACGGTGTGTGACTTCCTCCCCATCTCCGCTCCTCAGCCTGCACCATAAAGCACACGGTAATTACTCAGCTGGACAATCCACACCATCTCTGTCAGGAGCGCTGGGTCCACATCCAAGCTACCTGTTCACCGCTCAGAGGGTGGGAGGGGTGGCTACTGAGGTTAAAAAACACAAACATTTGGTCATTTTCTGTGTCTGGCTCAAAATCTGTGCCAGTTCATCTTAGTTTAATTAATGAGTATTGTGAGTTAAATTAATAAATTGTTGTTTATTGTGTGAGACAGAGAGAATGAGTGAAAGATTCCCTGAACTGATTTAAAGTAAACTGTGCTGAATTAAATTGAACTGCACTGAACTGCATTAAACCGAACTGAATTGAATTGAACTAAACTGAAGTGAATTGAACTAAGCTGAGATGAACTGAGCTAATTGAATGAAGATACATTGAAATTAAATGGAATAAAACAACATTAAATTAAACAGAACTGATCAGCTTTGAATTTAATGACACTGATGTAAACTGAATTAGATCGAACTGAACTGCACTGAATTCATATGCGTGAAGTGAGCTGCATTGAGAGAGAAAGAGAGGTAAAATGTAAAGAATTAAGATCTTATTTGTTAAACACAGCACAAAGGCTTTGAGCGCTCGCAGCTAGCAAAATGGTTCCTCAGCTTAAATGGCATCAAATAAAAGCCCTCCTCTGTATGTGTGTGTGTGTGTGTGTGTGTGTGTGTTGTAAGGGGTTGTTTGGGAGGCAAATGCAAATATAAGAGGCTGCTTTCTCTGATGGTGGGATGAGACACCTGTGCAAACTGCTGTGTCACCAATGCAGATTGTGTGGACTGAGCCTAGATACACACACACACACACACACACACACACACACACACACACACACACACACACACACACACACAGAGAACGCCTATCTACATTCTGTCCCTTTACAGTTTATATTCATCTATAGCCTGGGCTCATGCATGGGATCGGTGGACGGTTTTAACATCCTGGTGTTTGAGCCGATTGCCACCTGCTGTTTGATATTTCAGCCAATCATCTTTAACTCTTGCTTGAAATAAGCAAAGCATACATGGCTAACATCTAAAGCTCTAGGCTTATCCTTCAGTCACGAGAATTAAGATATATTATTCAGTAATTACTGACATATGAGGTAACCACTGTGTTATACAATATTCTCAGGAGTGGAAAGAGAGCTGAAATACAGCAGCTATAGAGAGAATTCACTATAAAAAGAAGTAAAACGTTTTACTAAATAGTGTTTTATGCCAGTAAGAGATATCTAAAAAATAAGTCAGTTTTAGTCACTTTAAAATTTCAATTAATTGATCCAGTGATTACATTTTCACTGGGTTCAATGGGCATTGAACTTCCCATTAGCTTACATTAGCTACAATAGCTAGCTATCAGGCAAATGCAATACAGAAAAAATACACATTATACTGTTAGTTCTGACTTTGCAATATGACTGGCTTTATCTCCCAATAATGACACTTCAACTGACATATGATTGAAGTATACTGAGGTTAAGACAGCTTCCTTTTGTACAAAACTATTATGCCAACCTGTACTATTGTATAGAGAAAAGCTGTATGACCCTTTTTCTAATGTTTGTCAGAGCATTAATTAAAATGCAAGTGCTTATAGGAAAACTGCCAGATTACAGGATGTTTCAATTTCATTTAATGTTTCAGTTTCAGTTAGTGTTTTTAGTCTTCTGTTACTGACACTACATTTCCAGTTTAGATCTTGTGATACTTCAGTTAGTTGCACATATATATGCAGCAGCACTATTTTTCACATACATAAATAAATATACATAAATAAATACATGCATCCATCCATCATCTGAGCTGAAGGGGTCTCAAGAGTTGTTGGAGTCTATTGCAATGTTCATAGGGTGAAAGGCAGAGAAACATCTCGGAGAGATCACCAGTCCATCACAAAGCATGTATAAAAAATGTTCTTCTTAATAATATATTTTTTAACACAGACATAAGGCCATAGTCTGAGATCAGCTAAAATTAGAAATATACTCAAGCAAGAATCTAATTTAACTGTAATGGGGAAAATGTGCACAAGAACCTTAACTAGAGCTACTGTAATTCATCAATTTCTACCTCTAACTAGCATGTAAATGCACTAAAAGTGAATTGTTGACGCACAATGCGCCATATTAAGGCTCTTTAGGGTTTAAGAGGTTCAAAAACCATACAGAAATGTGACGCTGAATCCATCAAAGACATAGTTTTCATTCGAACTGACAATAAGCAAATGTTGCACTACTCTGGATCACAGCATGATGACCTCAGAGCTGGACGTTACACTGCGAACTGCTGCGCTCCATTCAAACCTGCATCCTTTTTACACAAGCCTAATGAAAGGGCCTACTCATATACAAACTGCACAGAGTCCGCCTCTGGACATTACTGCCATGACCTACACATCTAGAATGACCAGTGAAAAGAAAAGAGTGGCGGAAAGCGGCGGGATGAAAAGCGTCTCTTTATTCTTTGAATGTCCTTGAGAGAAAATCTGTCCCTTTGACCTTTTCTGACCTATGGGGCTCGCTGGACCTGCTGGGACAGTGGTGTCTGTGTATAAGAGTGGTGGTCACTCTCTCTCTCTCTCCCTCCCTGGGGGAACGGCTAGGGACACGTTCAGCTCCAGCAATTACACACTCCGCTCTTGTCACGGGGCAGTAGCCTGCTTTTATGATGAGGGTCGTTCTCATGCCCCCCGTTCTTTTCTCTCTTTCTCCCCAGAGACAACACAGAGCCCCCACTGTTAATGGACAAGACACACCTCTTTGAGCCACCCCCCCACCCCCAAACCCAGGTGGAATGGACCTGTAGCTTCAGGGCACAGGAGGGAGACAGAGCTGTTGTCATAATGCAATGAATTACACTGTTAGACATAGTGAGCATATTTTACTAGTATAAAGAGACTGTACTATAGTTGCAACATATTGCATGTCTTGCATGGATCTGCTGCAGTCCCTGGTTTGTTCTGTTACAATATACTGCAATATCTGGATTTCTGGTTAGTTTCACACTCACACACACACACACACACACACACACACACACACACACACACACACACACACACACACACACACACA
>JBBJLS010000140.1:19358525-19376693 GCA_037577275.1 Bryconaethiops microstoma | reverse complement strand
AGAGAGAGAGAGAGAGAGAGAGAGAGAGAGAGAGAGAGAGAGAGAAAGAGAGAGAGAGAGAGAGAGAGAGAGAGAGTTAGAGAGTGTGTCTGTAAGGACAGGGTTAATCTGGTACAATCTGTCGGCTAATAATGCCCTTCATCACCAAATCAGAGTAAATCACATTTGGGGTTGACCTGCCAACATTTAATTATACAGAATTATTTGATCAGTGTCACAAAATATTCTAGCTTTCTCTGAGCTAATATACTACAGCTAGTGGCCAAGTTTTTATTATGCCAGAACATGATAAGTTTAAAAAAACAGCTTGAATTCAAAAAGGGATTCTTCCATTAGATATGAAAAAATAACCACAAAACAGTCAGTGCATTCAGTTAGAGGGAAATTGGAAAAAAATTAATATACCCAATTACTCTAAAGCTAAACCATCTGATCGTGAGCTTCGTACTTATAGGGTGAAGATGCATAAAACCCCTGGTGAGATTGCCATCAATTTGGCAATTAAGTGTTCAGAATCATAGAAGCATTTCTAGTCCTTGATTAAAAAACGTTATTATTCAAAGTACAATGAAATAATTATTATAAATTAATTAATTTATATGTATTCATCAATACAGATGGGTATACTTAAAGGTAAGCCATTGCTCCCTCAGAGAACATGTATTGTAAATAATTTTTAAATAAATAATTTTTTGAATACATGTAAAAAAATCCTTGGTCCTTGACAACATACAGCTCTCACTGACTGAAACACAGATGTGCTCTCAAAACAACACATATGTAACTAACAGTTCCAAGGTTATCCAGTGTAACTGCCAGTACACATAAAAGGCTTTTCCTAGAAACACACAAGATTAAAAACCATGTAGGAAGCTTTATTTTTAAGAGCATAGTAGTGAAACCCATAGAGACTCACAATAGGGTGGCAAAAAAAGATGTGTGACAGGAAAAGAAAAGTCCAGCTCCACTGACAGAGAGCGGGACACCCTCTGCTCGATCACGGGCTCCTCCAGCAGGGCACATCTGCCACCAGGGTCAATTGCAATTCCCCAGGCTCCGCAACACACGCTCCTGACGCTTGATACACACTGTCTGATTATTGTAAATTGGAGCACAAATAACACCTGTCGACCCAGAGAGCCTCAGTCTCTCTTTCAACTACGCTGAGCGTTTCAGCTTATTGTTGATGAAGAGTAACACTAAAAATATGATAAATTCTTCCATTTTTCTTTATGGGTAATTCTGCACTTGAGATGGATGTATTCATCACATGCATGCTTCTAGCTGAAGTTGGAACATCATTAAGAGAATTGTGAGTCAAGAGTGCTTTTAAGCCTCAACCATTAAAGTGGCCTAGATGGATTTGTAAAGCAAAAGTCTGAACAGCTTGCACTTTTGACTCCATCAGTACACTCTTAAAAAATGGCAAGGTTCTTCAGCTCACAATGAAACCAATTAAATGTGAAAAAAAGCTTTTATATCTTCAGAATATTTTCTCTAAATTCCTGGCAATATGAAGAACCATTCTATCACAGAAGTAATACCAAAGACATTTATTTGCACTGCAGAAGATGTTGTGTGCCACTGCCACAATGATCGAATCCATACACTCATGAGCTTGCAGGTTCAAGGTATTTAGGCTGTTGAAAGGTTATTATGACTCATCATGATTAAGTTGCCACATTTTGTAAGGAAATTCCACCTAATTTCTTAAAACATTCAGTGTAACATAGTCGTTAAGACAGTTAAGTCATTCAGAGTGGTTTGATGTCAGATGGGGCATAGAGAACAGAGATGGTCATGAGTTGATTAGAGTCTTGAGGCACTGGTTTGGGAGTCCGAATCAAGTCTCATGTCTGTGGCTTGTGAATCCAATTCGAATCTCAAGTCTTTGGACACATTAGCTTCAGGCATTGTAAAAATCTGTTGGTTCAAAAGGACATAATGAGTCTTTCATTACAGAAAAAAATTCATCTGAACGCAGTGAATGTAGTGTTTAAAGGAAATAGGTTAACCAGCTCCCCTCCTGATGCCAACACCTTATTGTGATGGAGGGGTTTGCGTGTTCTTATGATCCCAGGAGCTATGTTGTCCGGGCTTATGTCCCTGGTAGGGTCACCCATGGCAAACAGGTCCTGGGTGAGGAACCAGACGAAGAGCGGCTCAAGAGACCCCTAATGAGGAAGAAGACCTTTAAAATATGTTTTCCCTTGACCGGTCGCGGGTCACTGAGGTCCCCGGGGTCCCCCTCTGGAGCCAGGCCTGGGGGTGGGGTTCGATGGCAAGTGCCTGGTGGCTGGGCCTATACCCATGGGGCCTGGCCGGGCAAAGCCCGAAGAGATGACATGCGTCCCCCTTCCAATGGGCTCACCACCTGTAGGAGGGGCCATGGGGGTCGGGTGCAGTGTGAATTGGGTGGCAGCCAAAGGCAGAGATCTTGGCGGTCCAAACCTCGGCTGCAGAAGCTAGCTCTAGTGAGGTGGAATGTCACCTCTCTGGCAGGGAAGGACCCTGAGCTGGTGCGCAAGGTTGAAAGGTCCTTGGAGTCCTTTGAGTCGGATTCAGGAGGAGCAGTGTGTTTTTCATCCTGGATGTGGAACGGTGGAACGGTGGAGGGTGCATGGGAGTTTGCCCAACCAGTCTACATGTGTTTTGTGGATCTAGAAAAGGCATTTGACCGTGTCCCTCGGGGACTCCTTTGGGGAGTGCATTGGGAGTATGGGGTGCCAGACACCTTAATAAGAGCTGTTCGGACCCTGTACAACAGGTGCCAGAGCTCAGTTTGCATAACTTGGTTGGACTCCACCAGGGCTGCCCTTTGTCCCAGATTCTGTTCATAACTTTTATGGACAGAATTTCTAGGTGCTGCCAGGGTGTTGAGGTGGTCCGGTTTGGTGATCTCAGGATCGGGTCTCTGCTTTTTGCAGATGATGTGGTTTTGTTGGCTACATCAGGCCATGAACTTCAGCTCTCACTGGAACAGTTTGCAGCCGAATGTGAAGCATCTGGGATGGGGATCAGCACCTCCAAATCTGAGACCATGGTCCTCAGTCAGAAAAGGGTGGATTATTCTCTCCGGGTTGGGGATGAGATCCTTCCCCAAGTTTAAGTATCTTGTTCATGAGTGAGGAAAGGATGGAGCAGGAGATCGACAGACGGATCGGTGCAGCATCAGCAGTGATGCGGGCACTGCATCGGCCTGTCGTGGTAAAGTAAGAGCTGAGCAGAAAGGCTAGGCTCTCGATTTACTGGTTGAGCTACGTTTCTACTCTCACCTATGGTCACAAGCTGTGGGTAGTGACCAAAAGAATGAGATTGTGGATACAAGCGGCCAAAATGAGTTTCCTCCACAGGGTGGCTGGGCTGTCCCTTAGAGATAGGGTGAGAAGCTCAGTCATCTACGGAGTAGAGTCGCAGCTCCTCCACATCGAGAGGAGCCAGATGGGATGGTTCGGGCATCTGGTTAGGATGCCTCCTGGACGCCTCCCCGGGGAGGTGTTCCGCACATGTCCCACCAGGAGGAGACCTCGGGGAAGACACAGGACATGCTGGAAATGACTATGTCTCTCGCTGGCCTGGGAACACATTGGGATCCCCCTCGAAGAGCTGGACGAAGTGGCCAGGGAGAGTGAAGTCTGAGTTTCCCTGCTTAGCCTGTTGCCCCTGCAACCCGGCTCCAGTTATGCGGGAGAAAATGGATGGATGGATGGAGGTTAACCAGCTAACCAGTTTTTGGAAGGTTTTTAATGAGCTTAGCAAAAGTGATAGGGACACATATAAGATGTACTTTTTTCATTAAGGTTGCTTTTCAGCCTCGAGTTCGAGTCGAGTCAAGAGTTAGTTAAAGACTAGTCTGAGTCGTGAGACAACTCACCATGCAGCTTGAGTGCAACTTCAGATCAAGTTGTGCTACAATTTTTAGCACCTTAAATGTATAAAAAGTGAAAATTTGGAGCTATACTAAATCAAGAAGCATAATGATGGACCTGACTGGTTAAACCATGGAGTGAGACTGCACCACACTAAAAGTAATCGTTCAAATTGTATGAAACTGGGAAGAATACGACAGTGAAAAGACACATCTTTTCAGTCTTCTACTTGAATTGTCACTGATCGACTCTGACATTTATAGTGTGTATCTAAAATACTGGTCATTACAGCGGAAATTACACATGGTGGTTATATATGGAATCCTTAACATAAAGCACTGCAGATGGAGTTCAGTCGTTTAGATTAAACTCTAGAGGAAAAAGGAAAGAAAGATCATGGCAATCCAAGTGATTACCATAAAGTGTAATATATAAGAGATGAAAAAATGATGAAGGATTGCCATTCAAATGGAGTGTGATATCTCATCTATGAACCTCTCCACCTCTGGAGTTTTACTGCACAAATTCTTCTCTTCCTAGCTCATCAATCTGGCTTATGCAAATGATGCTTCTTAATTGGGTTGAGTATAGTCATGTGGGAGAATATTGATTATCTTAGTCGTGGATGTGTTCAGCACAGTTAACCAATAAAGGAGGCCTATTATGTCAGCATGGCATGTTATGTAGAGTGCAATGCTTTTTAGCATAAGCATTCCATAGAGGCAGCAATGCACACTCTTAAAAAGAGAGGTTCTTCAAGGATTCTTTGGTAGCAGCAATGTACAGTATATAGAACTGTCAAATGAATGAACCACTGGAAGGCACAGACGGTTATTTGTATAGTTTGAATCCAGGATTTTCCTAACTGGAAAACCTACTGCTCATGGTTCTTTTAAGTAACCTTTGAACAAGACTTGGCAGGCCACGGTATTTGTTTCACAACCAAAGGCCATGGTACAGGACTAAATATATTGCATTATTTGCAGGCTGACAAATTAACATACCTGCCCACAGTATCTAGTAGAAACCTATTCAGAATTTTTACCAGACTCTCTTTGTCCTTAGATACACAAATTCCAAATCAACCCAAAGATCCAGTTTGGCTGAGGTCAGCTCTCTACACAAACAACTGGACTTCCTCCAAACCAAAGATCTAAACTGCGCACAGGCGCCCAGTCTTGCTATGACAGGAAAAGGCCTTACCCAAACAGTTGCCACAAAGTTGGAAACATATAAATTACTAAAATGTCTTTTTATGTCTATATTGTAATGCTGTTGTCACTAAGGGCCCAGACCAATCCCTAAAAAACAATCCCATATCATTATCCCCACCTCCACTGAACTTTACGGTTGGCACAATGCATTATGGTAGATGACATTCTTATCCCCCTGCTAAACCCAAATTATCCCATCATACTGTTTCCACAGAGTCCAGTGGCAGTATGTTTTACAACGCTCCACACATTTGTGCAGCTGCTTACCATAGAAACCAATTTCATTAAACTCTCAACACACAGTCCTTGTGCTAATGTTACTTCCAAAGGTGGTTTGGATCTCCATAGTGAGGAAGGCAACAGATGATAAACTATTTTTCTGTGCATCAGCACTTAGCAGCCGTGCATTGTAAGTTTGTGTTGTGTACCCCTATGTGGCATAGGTGTTGTTGCTCCTAGAAGGTTCTATTTCACAATTATAGCACTTACCGTTGACCAGTGTGGATCTTGCAAGGCAGAAATATTAGAATCTGACTTGTGGCCAGGTGAAATGCCCATGACAGTGTCTAAAATGCTATGACATATACAGTCTGCTTCACTCAGGTGAATGGGTTAAATGCAAGGAGAAATTTCACGCTGTTCACACTGTGTGCTGTGCTGTGCGGTGGTGTGTTCCCGTGTGACAAAAATTACTGCTAGTGGTTCTTAATGTTGCTTACATTGTTATGTGCTTGGAAAGCATTCTATCTAGATACTTCGTAATGGCTCTCCTAGTACAAACATGCCTAAGATGTAGTTACAGAAACAGTTCCTACAGCAGTTCCTATTATGTGGAGCTGAACTGGTTCAGTGAGCATAAATGATTCTCTAGGTAAAACGGAGCATTACTGGAGGTGTGAGTCGCAAAAACAAACTGCAGGTGGATGTTTGTGAGGAAGGCCATAAACACGTAATCCCCTAAAAATGTCAGTAGAGCTAAAAGTTTGAGTTACATGGCAATTAGACTGGCCAATGCCCTCACTACCCACCCCCCTCCAGCTCCCACAGCATGAGCTAAATCATTACTGCACACTGCTCTGCAATTAATGAGTGCATTACACAATGTTATATGCCTCGCTTCTCTCCTTCTTCCATTTTTCCCTTTCCTCTCATTTCTTTCCCTTTTCTTTCCACCGTAAGACGTAGTCAAGTGACCGGAGACGAGCAAATTCTTTCTCTCACACTTCCATACAAAAACATAGACACACACTTGTTTTCATTCAGGTTGTCAGGATGTGGAGTCATACGTACATAGACTGCTATGTGTAATAATATTTCTCATATGTATTGTCCAGATTGTGGCCATTGAGACAAAGCCTTATATCTGAATTCTTATCATATTGAATTTGATTTTAGTTTTTACATAACTTGTCCTAACAGCACTACTACTACTACTACTACTACTACTACTACTACTACTACTACTACTACTAATAATAATAATAATAATAATAATAATAATAAGATTAGGCATTTATAATTAGTAATAGTAGTACTAGCTGAAGTCCTAGGTGGTTACTTGCCATAGTTACTTTCCAGAGTTCAAGAGCAATAAGGCTGGGCCTTAAAGGGGTGTGTGTGTGGGGTATGTGTATGGCCGTGAAAAACAGAGATTAAAACAGCGCAGAGAAAAAGTTGCTGTCCAGTAAGATCGGCTCTCATTCTCAAACTAAAGCACTTCAGTCAATTAAAGGATAAAAAATAATCACATTTTTTAACCCACAGCGCACGGTCGAAAACGAGGGGCACGTAGGGGTGCTACAGGCATGTAACAGCTTAAAGAATCAGAGAAAAAACTCCATTCAGCACAAAACTCGCTGGCTAATGTATCCTGTCATACTACCACACTTCGCAGTCCTTCAGACACATTTTTACCCAGAAAAGATATGGCCTCAAATTGGCTAACTGAGCTGGCTAGCAGCTTGCTAGCAAAATAGCAGTGCTAAAACAAGCATTCACTGTCCGATTATTTTCTACAAATCACAACAAACAGTGGTACACGTCTCTCTTTTCATGAGCTTTAGTGTCCGAAAGGCTGTTTTATGAGCCTGCTGTTGTTTTATTATTAGTAGTAGTAAATAACAGTGGTAGTAGAATCTTTATTTTAATGTTTTTTCATTGACATTGAGGGCACTGACAGTCGCTCTCTCCCCACACACTCTCCTGTTCATTCCTCACTGTCAGTTCTTCTACTTTACGAAGCCACTATCAGACGTATTTATCGCTCTGCTTATCTGCACCCACCACTCAGCTGCTACTGAGAAACATGAGCGCTGTTCGCCATATGTTCCTCTCAGCTTTGACATCCTGCTTCTACATTTTACATCAAAATATGTGTCACACAAAGCAGCTACTATTAAAAGACAGGTCAGTGAGGTGGAGGACATAAGATATTCATGTGTAGGAGATCCATCTAGAAATGTGCATCCAGAACGATGTCATCAAGCCAGGATGTGCATGATGTCAAAAAAGTAAAAGAAATGAATACACCATTCTATATTTTTTAATGCTTCTAAATCTGCTTAATCCCAGGCCTTATCACCAAACATCATCATGACCACAACTTACCTTAACCCTAACTAAAGCTTAAGTCTCATTACAAACACAGCATTAACTCCATGAGACCTAATTAAAAGACTTTAGCCCATTTTTCAAATTCTTATAAATACATCTGGTCAGTTCCAGCACAGAAATACAAGTGCACAGACTCACACACACACACACACACACACACACACACACACACACACGCACACACACACACACACACACCCAGAACCCCATTACTCACAGCTTTAAAATGTATTTACAGATAGGTTGCATATCAGAATAAAAACATGTCCAGTGTATGCATGTTTCATTTAATGAAAGACAAGCAAATGATCTCACTGAAGGATCTTAATAAGGTTAATGCTCTTTGCGTGCCCAAACACTGCCACAAAATCTTCAATAATCGCCGCATTTAAGTCTTGGGTGTGTCCCTGACCATGAATGCCTTTCACTTGAGGTGTTTGTTTGAGAGTGGCCCGTACTGGTTAGAAGCTGAGAAAGCATGTTTTAACAAAGTATAGGTGATAAGAAGCTTCCCTGTGCACAACCAGGAACCGAGGTCAGCCCTTTCAGTTTTCTAAAATGAAACATATCACTTTTGTGCAATCAATCAATAAATAAAGATAGTATAATAAATATATATATATATATATATTTATATAACGCACAAACAAATCGCGCATACACACACATACAACTCAAAGTGCATGCATTTACAGCATCAGTCCAATAGAGGGCATAAAGAGTGGCCAGACTGGGTTTTGACTCCAGAACCTCTTTTCTTGCTATACCTTTACTTCAATAGTGGATCTCTTCAGAAAAAGCAGGCTCACTATGCTGCACTTTTAAACAGAGTGGCTACAGGCCAGGGGAATGATAGAGCTGCAGCGGCCCGGGCTGATGATGCTTTTTGTCAGTATGCTTCAGTGATGATCTGAGCTTAGTCTGTGTTTCTCTTTCAAACCACTAGGCTGGAAAAATCGCTGCAAGACAACTCCGTCAGGCTAACTCATTTCTTCAGTGAAAGCACAGCAGGGCGCCGTGGTCACTGGCTTTGTCTCTGTCTCTCTGAAGAATGACTGTCGTGCCCTCATAAAGGACGGAGCACAACTGGGACAAAAATGGGAGGAGAATAATAGAAGAAAGGACGACAGGGTTAATGGCTCAGCTGATAATAAGAAATATGACAGACATCATTCATCTTCATGAAAGGAAATTTGATTTTTTTAATATATTTACACTCCTTCCAGAGCAACGCACAATGCACATGCCTGGGGCACTGATGTGTTGGGATTGGTCCACTATCCAAAATATATATGATCCTATGGTGGTCCCTTTCCACTAACTGACACTAACTGTAACATGCATGACCACTGATGAACAAGGTAAAAGGGACTAAAAAATGAACTAATAAATTTATGATCAGTGGATCTATAAATTATATGGTACAGGACTGGTGTACCTACACCGGCAGCATAGTGGCACCTGTGACTGAATTGATCAAACAAGGCATTACACTATTTTTTACATAGTCTTGCAGGCCTCATATGTGAATATGACATCAAACATGCCCCAGCTGTACAATGCTAACTTGTCTCAGACTCAACTAATATTCCTAAGTCTGACCACCTGGAATAATGTGCATACGGACGTCACAGGATGTCTCACGTAAATGCCCCCCAAGGACCCCCTTCCTCTCCAGATGTTTTTAGTCCGTGAGTGTGTGTCCAGCTGATTTCCACATGGTCTGCTAGTTGTACTGCCCCTCTACATGTGTTTAATGAGGTGCATCCTGTAGACAGTGAGGCTCGGAAAACACCCCTAAACTCCCTCTCTGCCAACAGATGTTGCCCAGAAAAACAAGGGCTGGGTCCAACACCCCATACAACGTCCATAAATACTACACACACATGTACCTTACTACACATACAGTACTGACACATACAATATCCTTACGATACATACTATGCATACAGTACCTTACTGATGATACACACAAGACCATACAATACATACTACACATACAATCCCTACTAATGATGCACTCAATAATATATGATACATACTATACATACAGTACCTACTGATGATACACAGAATTCCATACAATACCATTTGATACATACAGGTACTTACTGATGATACAAGCAATATCATACAATACATACTATACTTACTGTACTTTACTGATGAATGTAAGATGTAAGGTGGTATAATGTTTCATGTTGAAACAACAACACAATGTAAGATTATAAAGTATATATATGCAAAATAAGTAATGTTAAGTATGCAGTTTCATTTTTATCATTATTTACCTCAGGGAAAATATATGATCACTAGTAAAAGTATGATAAAATAGACTTGTCCTGGCTTAACGCAGCATATCACTTAATGTATTGCATTTATGTGTCAACTATACTGTTTGGTAGAGATCTCAAGGACGAAAAGAAAGGCACAGGTGGATATTTAGTGTTTTTTGGCCAAAAAGACACCCAGTCTGCTAGCCAGCAAAAATGACTCAGTGTAGTGTGAAAATAATGGGGAGAAAGTCAAGCAGAAGCCAGTCGGGGTCAAGACCAGGGCAGCTTC
Source organism: Bryconaethiops microstoma (assembly GCA_037577275.1). NCBI lineage: Eukaryota > Metazoa > Chordata > Actinopteri > Characiformes > Alestidae > Bryconaethiops > Bryconaethiops microstoma. The sequence continues at coordinate 19,366,432 of JBBJLS010000140.1, read as the reverse complement.
ACCACGTCAAAACACATTTAGGCATAGCAATATAACGACAGCTGGTAAAAATAATTGTGCATGGACACGGGACATATACTTGGCTGCTCTGTGTAAAACGTGGGCCCTGATTTAGAAAAATCCAAGATACGCGCCTGACATTAGCAAATATCCTAACCTTAAAGGACTAATGACTATATAATGACTAGTGTCACGATGGAACATTGAGTTTACAGTATAAAATGCTGCACTGCAGAGTTGGACTGTGTTGGAGCTCACTTAAATTAGTCAAAACAAATTTGCCACCATGCTAATGTTAGCTAAATCCCACTACAAAAATACTACACCAAGTCTGTCCTAACAGTGTGAATGGGATCCAGGCCAGTGTTCTGTGAAGTTTTTCCAACTTGGCAACATTTGCTAGAGGACACATTTGTGGGTGAAGCATGTATAGGCCATTTGAACCGATATGTGCAGTCATATATTGCATGTATATGGAACAATTTACAAAGAAACATGGCTCAGCCAATCAGGTTTTAGAACCATGGCTTTCCATTTCATAAATTCCCATTAAGACTCCTGTCAGAATGACCTTTTCTCTCTTTTTTATATCACTAGTCTACAAGAGATGGAAGTGGGAGATTCGAGACAGAAATTAGTGTGTAAACTGAACACTTAACAGAAATGAATGGGACAAATCATACAAGTCCCACCTGTTATCAAGTGCCTTTCTTATACCATATGCTCATAGGCAGACATTTTCCATCTTCATTAGGATTCCAGTCACACACTCATATTAACATACTGACACACACACCGCTTTCACAATGGGTCAGACTGAAGATGGGGGTTACTATGGTTGCTATGGCAACACATCCCGATCCATGTGCCGCATGTTCTGAGGCATGCTGCTGCAGCAGAGAGACGGGGGGAGAGAGGGGAAGGGAGAGATTGGGTGGGATCATTCTGCAATCCGCCATTATTTCTCTCATCAGTGTGTTTCCCCACCCTTCAGTCTCTGTAACCAATTATGGTCTTTTATATTTAACCATAACCCTTGTCTCCCCACCCGATTACACTTTACTGACTCATATCTGTTATAGGTGGATATGAAGTCTATATTCACACAGGGTAAATCTTTGATAACGTATTTTAGCATAATATCATAAAAGCCACTTTATTAGGCACATCTACCTCGTATATAGTCTTACCATGTGCAGTATCATGTGAAGTTTTCCTAAATGGATGTGCAATATCTTATTATGTGCAATAGACACTACTGATACAATATAATATATTATGATCTCCACCATGTGCAATAACATAGTCCTAACTACCATCTGTGTCATTAGGAAATCACTGTAAGTTACTTATCTATAGTATTTATACCCCAGCATTTGTGTATATAGCAATGTATTTCATATCGAGGTTTTTCTATAGATTCTTCATTTAGACTTTATATTTAATATTGTTGTTGTCTCCGTGTTTCTGTGTGTCTGTGCAGTCGTAACGTACCCTATTTCTTCGGGAACCACAACGTTTTCTGATTCTGATTACAATCAAAGAACATTTTATTAGCTTCACTGACTTGTCTGTTTCTCTACATCATTTGTTACCCCTTTACCATGTCAGGAGCTCCACAGAACCACCAGTGAGCTGGTATTATTTGGATGGTGGATCTTTCTCAGCACAGCAGTGATACCAATACGGCAGTGGCAAATTAGTGTGTGTGTGTGTGTGTGTGTGTGTGTGTGTGTGTGCGCGCGCGCGCTGCGCAGACTGGAACAGAAGTATTTATTTTCCTTAAAACCACCCACAAAACGTCTCTCAACCCACCCAAAGTACCTCCAGCTCTTTATTAAGGTCTGCAGACTTGTCAGTGTGGTTTATGACTATACTGTGAGCTACAGCTTAAAAATGAATAAAACTTCACCATGTACACAAACGCTGCGGGCAACTTTTACAAACTACCTCAGGTGTGGATCTGTTGTTCTGGTGTCAGATTTTGTAGCAACAACCATCATTAACATGGATCAGACCTCTTTGGTCCTGCTTTTGCCTAAAATGTCTGCTTTTTAAAAATTTTACAGCTCACAATAAGTCATACTGTATATTAAACCACATCAAGAGCTGCAGTTTGATTGGTGGATAGGCTGCTCATGTCAGTACAATGTCATGTCATAAACCATTTTATATCATCTTTTGAATACTGCAATACACCATTAACCCACAAGTATTGCTTTTTAAACAGATGACAGTGTCATTAAGTCCTTATGTAGGTATTTTAAACACTGATGCCAAATTATCTTTATCATTGACTATAAGAGATTTTTTTACATTTTATAGTTGATCGATGCAGCATGATTTATGACATTTTACACACTATTATGCCAAGTTACAAACACGTAATTGTTTAGTTTGGCTGTGATACGTTTCTGCAGTGATAAGTTAAGAGGATAGCGGGTGGGCTGTTATTGTTGCATGCTCTGTTTAAAGCATTAGCTCACTCCATCCATCAAACACACTGAAAAAAATAAAACACCAAACAGATCACTCCCTTTCTCCCAGTGTAAGAGAGAGGTGGACAACAGGCAGCTGTGTCCAGGCCAGACCTCTGCTCTCTTTAAGTGTCCAAATGCATAAACCTCAACTGATAAATTAATTCAAAAGTGTGCTTAAACAGTGTCTAGAATGTGAGCAAAGCCAAAAAGGGCTCGTTCATTTTCTTTATACAGAGTCTGGGGAATCTGACATGTACACAGAGTGTGTCTCCCAACACACTTAAAGCCAGTGTGTAAAAAGTGAGAAGTAATGTTTCACAGGAAACAGGGGCGGACAGGACAAAGAGCAGCGCCTGTGTTCAGGTGGAGTCCAGTGTAAAATGATATGAGTCACCTTTAAAGGTCACATGCTGTACTTTAGAGCTAAATGCCACATTCCACACTGACCCACCAGTTAAGTGGGGAGCAGTGGGAAATAAAGCAGATGTGCATTATGTCTACATTTTCCCTCAGAATGGGAGTTGGATATAACTCAAAAATCCAGTCAAGGTCATGTGGCCAACTGGATTTACTGATTTATGCAGAGTGAAAAATAACTGTAAAACCATCGATGGGTTTCCCTTGAGCTAAAGCCAGAATTCTCAGTAGCTAACTTCTAGCTCTGGTCTATCAAACCACAAGTGTTAAAACTACTTTTATAAAGACATCTGCTTAAAGAAATACTCACAATCAAATAACCTGTAACTCAATTACAACACTAAGAGATCGGCCCTGGACCCCAAAATTTGTTTCAGTTTTCTATAGGCACAGAGCCCCTGCCCCTTTGGCCTCAGAATGAACAGTGCCCTAAGTGATGAGCTCTAAATGCTTAATGTCACTCTTCAAAAAGTCTGGGTAAAATTTTAAATATTTCTATAAAGAAAATAGTAATTAAATGTCTAGTCATATTTAAATATATGGTTTAAAATATAAGTTTAAACACTTCTAGGTTTATCGAAATCTAGTGAAGCTTCATGACATTTTCAGTCAATGCTGTAGCTTAGTTTGACCAAAACTTTCCTAACATTAAACAGTACAATAATGGTTGAATAAAGAGTTTGATTGGACTGCATTAAAATATTAGACTAGAATTGTGCTAATTGTTAGTAGGTCATTTAAATGTGTTAACTTACTTACTGCCAATTCCACCAGCTAGCTTAGTTCCCCTTATCACATGATTCTAAGCTGGTAGCGTGAAAGCCACCATTCATTTCCTCCAAAATGCATAAAGTAAAATGCATTTTTTCAAACAGTTACTGATGCAGATATTGGACAGCTTAGAAGAGAACATTAACTGCTAATTCTGTTATGTTGGCTGCTAGGCACCCACATTGGCAGCATCCCACTGAGTGATGTTCGGGGGGGGGTTCATTATTCCCTCTCAGAGAGAGCAAGGACAATTATTCTCTCTTAGACTCCCAGCCATCGATGACTGTGGGATCACTGGGGATCAAATTTGCAATATCCCTGATGCTAAGACAGTGAAGACTGCAGATTAGTGAAGATTCACAAAGGAGACAAGTAACCTTGACAGCTGTGAGGACCTTTTGCATGTTGCAGGAGTCGAGATGCCTTTGTCCATGATTCAGAAACTCATTAGTGTCGATCTACTGCTAAGCAAGGCCTCAAGGCTAAATGGATACCATAAGGTACACGGAAACAGAAGAGCATGTGTTACACGTACAGACTTCTTCATTCCATTGTTTACTTAGACCAGCAACGCTCGATAGTCATTATTTATCTGTCACAAGGCTTCAGTTTCAACCCCCATCACCATTTTTATTGACCCTCAAACTCTTGCATGGGAAATGCAAACCTCAGCAGGCTGCCAAGTTCATGACTCACTTGGACTCTCCGTTGGGCTGTAATGTGGCAATATTCAGTCATGTTCCACAGCTCATCTCAGACCTCCCCGCAATGTCATTCCTGTCCATTTTTACAGCTCGGACATGAAGTATAGAGAAAAGCCAAAACTACGGGCATAACGTTTCTATTACACCAGACCCCTAAAAGAAATTTATTTGCTTCTGTTGGTCATAAAACATTTTGGAAACGTCAGGCACTAACCCACATTACAGAAGCAATTTCCCAGCAGCAGAAGAAAATCGATTATGGGAGGTCGAAGGTGCAGTTAGAAGTGAAAACTTCACCTTTTCCCTTCATTTCCTTATATCTCATCACCAAGGTTACCACAAAGGATTCACGCCTCTCAGCATCGGGGGAAGCTAATCTTTGTCTGACTGGTTCTACAGACAGATCAGCCAGAACATCTGCATAACTTTAACACAGAGCTCTGTGGCTTAGTGGACATCATCATATTTCCAGCCAACACGTTCTACTAAGTGATGAAAGCGAGCAGGCTAGATGCTAATATTAATGCTAATGTGAATGCTAATGTGTCGACTGGTAAGCTAACGCTAGACCTCAGGCGGGGGGCCGGAGGTAACTGTGCTGCTTGGCTGACCTGAGAGCAGGTGGCACACAGCAGGTGCCTCTGAGGTGCTAATGGTCACCATGGCAACCGCCTGAGGTTCTGCGGGTGGCCACGAGGGACTAAATGGATGACCGTACACATCAACAGGCTAATATAATAGTGTTACCTATTAAACTGCATGCATGAAAAACAAATTGAGCATTAGCTGCCATGAAAACCGTGTATGTTTTGCATGTTCATCGTTGTGCCAGTTCTTTCAGCTACTGTGCAAAAAACAGTTCAATGATTTTAATACACAAATAAAACAAGGAACGATTTTCATTTGTATCTGACTTTAAAACTGTGTTGTAAAACAGAGACACCCCCGGCAGTGGTTTTCGGTGAAAACAGTGATCGAAACAGATGGGTTCTGGGCGTATCCCATCAGAGTGAAGTGAATGGAGGGGGCGGAGCTTATACTATGCACGCATTCACACTCAAAAGACTGGACTTTTGTGTCCTGGGTCTTAATTTGACATGGTCAAACCAGACTGAGCTACATCAAAATAAAACATTTTTAATGCTTAAAATATCTCAAATCAGTTAAATCTTTGGCTTCAGAATTTGAAAAGAATGAACCAATGTGTATATTGGTGCTGGCCTAGTGGTTAGAGCGTTTGCCCTGCACTCAGGACGTTGTGGGTTTGATTCTCAAGACAGCTAAACACCTCTGAGGTACTTTTGAGTAAGGTACCGTCCCCACACACTGCTCCCTGGGTGCTGTGTTCCTGGCTGCCCACTGCTTCACTTGGTGAATGGGTTTAAATACAGAGGAAGAATTTTCTGCTGTTCACACTGTGTGCTGTGGTGTGTTCACGTATGACAGCTTGGTCACTTTTCACTTTCATATTGTTACATCTGTATTAAAAAAAGTACAAGAGTTATGTATCTTAGCTCTCATAATTCAGAAAATATGATGTATTAACCAATCTGAAGCTAATATTTTAGATAATATAATACCTTACGTAGAATGAGAGTGAAGATTAAAGTGCAGGGCCACATGCAGATCCTTGCAGTGCAAGGGGTTCAAATGAGAAAATAGGGTGGGGTCCTCATGCCATGATTTAATGAGAGAAGAGAGGGAACAGAGTGGCTGTGAACACCCTATTTCATATATTTAACATGAGAGAACAGGGTGGGATTAATCACTCAGTGCCATATCCCTGGTATAATAAAACAGACAGGGTCACACCATCCAATACCAATCCAATATCTCCACTTTTGGTCTTTTAATTCCCCAGCTTTTCTGCCAATTCTCCTTTTACTGCTTTCACTCTACTTTTTCTCTCTTCCTCTCTCTGGGTCTGATCCCCTGCTGTCATGCAGCACTTTCTAAATCCCACTGTATGAATGCCTTGGATAAAACTCCTTTATTCCCCAGTAGAGAACTGCCCTGGATTCTCAGTTAAAATATGTGCGTGTGCTTGTGTGAGTGTGCCTTTGTGTGTGTGTGTGTGTGTGTGTGTGGAGTGGGGGTGTTGGGGAATATCAGACTGTTTTATGAAAGTGAAACACAATACAGGTTGAAAGACAGTGACAGTTAAATGCTTTCCTGAAGACAGAGCTGCAGCCGCCAGAACCAGGACAACACAGCTGCAGTGACAGCAGTAGCAGAGCCAGTGATCCTGTGCCACAGAGAAAGAGAACAGTAATACTCGCTAACTGAGTACAGCCACCTGCCGCGCTTCCCTCTGCTAATCTGGGCTCCTGCAGCCAAAACGAGGACAGCTCAAGGTCATCCTTCTACCTTCCAAATACACAACAACACACAGCGTGGAAACGCAAACTTCTTATTACACTACCTCTCTCCAAATGTTTACCCATTCACTACAAATGTGTATATATATATATATATATATTGTTCACAGCAGTAGTGATAGGAAACAGATGTCTAAGGAGTTGAATTCCTAAAAATGATATAAACAAACAATGGCAATAGAACAGTGCCCACTGAAGAGCTCACTAACATGTGGCACTTTTTCCACAGGTCATCTTGTAAAATTTCTGGCCTAGTCAATTGTAAGTGCAATTGTTGTAAAACGGAAGCAGCAACAGCTCCGCCATTTAAGCAGTAGAACTCATCTATCCTAACCAAACTGCATCTGAAGCAACACAAGCACAAGAACTGAATACCTTTGGGATGAACTGGAATGTCAACTGAAAGTCAGGCATTCTCCTCAAACACCAGTGCCTGACCTCACAATTCTTTTCAGATTTACCACTATTTTACCCTTATCAAGATTTAGTGGTTGTTTTGTATAGTAAATAAAATTATATATTTACATTCTAGACACTGTAAACCCAAATCCAAGTCCATATGACTAAAGTGCTCCATTTCACTTTAAACAACTATATCCCAATGATTGAGAAATTTTGGAAAAAAATGAATAAATGTAAAATAATCTACAACCACATTCTTACACAGCTATAATATAGACAACAGGCAAAATGGAAATAATACAAAGAATATTTAAAAAACATGTTTTCAAAAACTAATCACAAAATAATCTTATTTCTTGGCTTTTATAAAACATATAGATGTGAAAACTGGCAACAGCTGTTTACAGCTAAAGTTAGTGCAAGTTAGTGCACTCCCAGTAGGTTTAATGCACTGTAGTTTAAGGCCAGGATTGAGCCTCCTTCCTCTCCACAGGCCTCTCTGTTAATGAGGCTGATTAGCATGCTCTCTGTGATACACTGCACTTTGATGCCTGATATTTTAGTGCTTTTACATTAGCTTATTACACCACACTGGGGCTCCTGGTCCTTACTCAGCTTGGGCTGCCACACTAGTTTGCTGAACTATTTCCAAGCTGGAGCACTACACACACATAGTATGTAGTGCATTTATATATATATATTTATATATATATATATATATATATATATATATATATAGCTCCATAGTGCTCTAT
>JBBJLS010000140.1:19340493-19358425 GCA_037577275.1 Bryconaethiops microstoma | reverse complement strand
TATAAATAAATATCCCTGACCCCGAGTGCAGAACAAAGGGGTAAAAAATGGATGGATGGATAATATATAAATACATAACATAAATAAATATATAAATATTTAAAAATGGCCAAAAAACTTAATTTAATCCCCTGCATTTTACACCCCTAGAAATAACAGTGGTGCTTAGAACTCTGTGTTGTGTGGTTGGTGGAAATGCCACCTCCACTATCTCTATGCTGTTAACAGCACGTGGGCTACACCCTCACCTGTGGAGTACAGTACTGCCGTCATCAGCCAATCCTTCCTGTTCTATTGTCTAAAGCAATATGTTTAAATAGAGCAGAATGAGAGCAGTGTGTCTGAAATTAAGAACATTTTTAATGCCTCTGCTTCTTCATGAATGTTTTTGTGACATCTATAATAAACAAAATTATCCCAATAAAAAATGTTTAGATATAGCATAAATATTTCTTATTCATTTATTTATTTAAATGTACCCTATCCATTTATCAACAAATATTAGGCACTGATTTAAAAAAAAAAAAAATTCACATTGGATTGAAGAGATTTGCAGCCTGTGCGTAGTAGGGTGTATCATACTAATGATTTAGACAACATTGTTTCTAAAGTCAGCCTGATTAGAGGATAACTTTAGATTTAAAAAGCACATAAAATTACTTGTTTTTGTTCTGTGAATATTTTTGGCTCTTCTGATGCATGAATGTACTTTTTTCATTCTGTCTTTTTGAACAAAGTTCAAATTGTCAAGCTTCAATTCTGAAAAGTTCATGAAGGCATACTTGGACTTTGCTTTCTGTTTTTCTGTGAGGTGACATAGCATAGTTGTGTATTTGCACGAGCAGGTGAGGGGCTCCTCCTCTCTTGTGTAAACTTGCCTCTGTTGGCTGTTTTCCAGCTTCCCTGTTCAGCTTATGGTTCACTCAGTTCAGAGAGAAAACCTCTAAACTTCTGGCCAATACTCTGTTCTGTGTCAATTCTGTGACGTACCCATATCATTATCTGAATTTGTGCATCACTTGGAGGTGGCTGAGCAGGCATGGGCATAAAATTATTATTATTTTTTTTTGTACTAAAAACAGTTCTGTTGATTTACATTTATAAATGTTTGTGTCTTTTGGTTACATCCAAGGTATCGTCAACAGTGCCAGTGCAGGAAATAAATGGTGTTTTATTTTGGTTTGTGTATGTGGGTAACTGCCTAAGCTCAAAGTTGTAGTCTCAGGTTGTTGTGCTACTTTGTGTACCCTAGCTTTAACATAATTTAATTGGAGTGGAAGAATGCATCTTGTTCATCAGTTAGTCAGTCTTTATTTGCCTTAAATGTGAGTTTGTGAGGGTGTCAAGCAAGAATTTGTAATGGTTTAATTCCCAAAGAAAATTTATGCAGTTCGTTCATGCATGGACGCAAATAGTATTCTACGGAAGTATGCCCTCTTGGAACTTATAATGTGCATTTGTGTAAAGATATTTACTGAGATTAAAATGTATATTTTGAACGATCGAGTCAGATGCACACTTGTCACAAATCACTACCATGACAGTGAAAACACTGTAAATGTAAATGTAAACCCTCTTCTTGATTTTACCAAATTATTTTTCTTTGATGAAAGTGCTTGTTATTTTTTTCTGTTATTCTTTCACTGGAATATTTTAGTTATTGCTCTCCTCTCAGGCAATAATAATGTTTGTGTAATTTTCTTTTGTTTTAGGCAAAGTCTGATTGTTGAGGGGGAGCAACATCCCATTATCCTGAACACTCATTTCATCCAGAAGGTATTCTCAGAAATGAAGCAATCCAGCATTGTTACCTGCCCAAGAGGTCCATCCCCAGAAGTGAAGACTAGACCCTACCCTTTAATCCGGTGCTTATGGCAAAGCAAGGAGAGCCTTGAGTTTACTCAGAAATCTATACCTAGAGAACAGGTGTGTGCTTTGGCCTTCATCATCCTACATCAAATTGAAACTATAACCAAATTTTGAGTGGAAGGATGGCTAAATACACAGACTGTTACTTTTTGATTTAAATAGTTTTGCTAATGAAGTCTTCAAGATATTTTTAAGATTTGTCACCTGTCATTTTAAGGGGCATCACCATCTTTGGGCACAGATTAAAGCCACACCCAGACAAAAATGAATTTTTAGTGTATAATCTCTTGACTTCATTTAGGCTAAACCTGAGATTGAAATAGCTTTTTCATCCTCCCAGGTATGTTCAGTAGACAGAAGTGCTGCAGAAAGTGCATTTGAATCTCTTTTGGAGGCCATAGAGGCTTCTGGGCCATCTGGATCTCTCTCTGGGGCTGTGGAAATAGTGGTTCAGAGGGTCTATTTCTTCTCTCTCAAAGACCCCTGTTCGACTACCTCATTTGGACACAAAACTGTAAGCAAGACTCTGCCTGGACCAGCACGACAGCGGCATGTTGACAGGTACCATACTCCTTATTTACTCACAGCGCATATCACAGCTAATATCACATATGGTTGTAACTAGCCTTTCGTATGCTTATAGATAACTAAAAACTGAGCCGAGTGTAACCATTATACAGGCATTTACACATAGACACTACTATGAATGGAACACACACACACACACCATTTCTCTCGTACAACCAGTACAATTTTGCTTAAATATTCGATGGTTGAGCACCTTTGGAATTTCCTAAATATTAGCCACTCAAAAAGTCAGTAGCAGCTCACAAAGTCAATAGCAGCCACAAATTCTTGGATAGATGCGAGGACCAGGCCTGAGACCATGTTGTCATTTGAAGGCCTGTCATATCAGATTAGCCAACAAAATAATTTGGAAGTGACAGACGAATAATCCAGTCTAATGGATAAAGGATGTGCCAAGTGACTTCTATACATACTAATTTCCCGCTATATATAGGCCTAAGTGTTAGGTTTTCATTCATCTATGAGGAATGTGAAGACATCCGTCTTGTTCTACATTTATTAGCTACTGTAATTTAAAACTAAATGGTGTGTGAAAAGCAAATACTGTGCAGATTGTTTAGCTGAGATAGGTAGGCATATTATTAACGTTGGGATTAAAAGTTACATTGCACCAGGATTTACACCAAGGTATGTATGAAATAAAAAGTTAAATAAGATGTGTTTTGTGTAAGTTTTTTTAATTATTTTATTTATTTATTTATTTTTTTAACTGAGCGTGCAGTACTGAACCAGAGCAGTGTTGAAACTGATCATGCTTATAGTTTTCTACCCTTATTATGAAAAAATATGTGCATGAAAATAAATATGACTATTAAATATACATTTTAGTGAAGAGAGGTTGTTTTAAACACTATGAAATAAAAATATTAGTGAAGAGAGGTTATTTCAAACACTGACATTTATTTTGAACACAGTAAAACTGAAATGCATTTTATTTTTAAGGCATCTCTAGTATGTTTTTGAGGAATTCTGTTTAAAAATGTAACCATTTTGCATAGGGCTGAGACAATTACTTTAAAAAAAATACTTTAATCCAAACGCGATTAAAATATACATGATTTCTCTGTTATTTGAAAAGTATTTTACAGTTACATGTTTTGTTTATCTTGAACAATTTGTAAGGCCTTCGTACACATTTCATACATATGCTGTCTTTCACATTAGATCTAATGGTTGCTCTTGCAGTTACTACTCAATTAATCCATTTTTTCTTTCTCTGAGTCTTCAAACCACATTTTCTGTGTTGAAAGTACACCAGACCTGAAATGTGTAAAATGCATGGAAATCTAAAAAACAACCTGTGATTAAGCATAAAAAATGAGTTGCACCATGAAATTGGAGTCATGTTGAAATCAATAGACGAATGCTTAATATTGTATTTGCTGTACTCTGGAAGATCAGAATGTTTAGGCAACTCTGGGCTTGAGTGCTAAAATGCCTGCGTTTTATTCATTTTACTTGATTGGTACTCGTTTACATATACAATCAAGCATGTAAAGATCAGCAGCTGTGAACTGATGCTTTGGTTACTAATATGTAGGTTTCTGTCTGTTGTGGGTGTGTGGTGGCTTACCAGTGTGATATTTTTCAGCCTTTATATAGACTCTTCTTTTGGTGTATTGAAGATCAGAAATGCTGCTGCATTCTGATTTTTTTTTTGTGGTCTTGTCTTCAGAGGGAGTGGTGTGAGTGTGAGTTACAGTAGTCCAGTCCTTAGATGACAAGTGACTGGACGAGTTTCTAAATGGCATCAGTGGTGAGGAATGAACATATTCTCATGTTATAACAAAAGTACCTGCATGTTCAGGAGAGATTGTTGAAGTGAGGGGAAAACAAGAGCTCTTCATTTGAGAAAACACCTAGATTTCATGTTTATTTTCTGGAGTGATGACAGCATTTCCAAAAGTAAGGACTAGATCGGGTTTGCGGTTGAATTCCCTGGTATGTACAAGGTCTGGGTTTTAGCTTCAAGTGATATGCTGTCATCCTTTAGACATGCAGAGATCCAGGCTGAGATTTGAGTCATTGGGAGGAAAGGGGTGGACGAGTTGAGTGTCACCAGGACAACAGTTGTAGTGGAGACCACATGATGATATGAGAGAAAATGTATAAGGAAAGGAGAACTGGGCCAAGCACTAGGCCTTGGGGAACACCAGTTGTGAGTCTTCGTGGGGCAGACATGACACTTGGTAACTGCAGAACTATCACAATGAATCATGATAGTTGTCCAAGATCTGTTACTAAGTACATGATTTCTATAGTATTTCATCTGTTTCATTTATGTGACGGTAATGTTGATGTTTTCATAATTCTGTTTGGTAGACAGTTATATAGAATGAAACTTTAAATGTTGAGTGTATTATGTTACTATTAAGACTAGAGCACAAAGGCAGGACAAGGATGATGTATAACATGAATGTACTGGTCTGCTTTACTTGGTACAGGTTTAACTCTATAAATGTAAACTATAGGTAGAATTTATCTTTTTTTTCCTTGTTTTGTTAGCTTGACCATTTTGTGACCTGATATTTTGGTCTTTTTACTTCAAACATGTGCTCAGTGTGTAATAGGCTCACAATGATGATTTTTGACCGTGCTGAATGACATGAGTAATGGGTTTTACTGGTAGTGCATTCTGGCTACTTGTGCTGTCACATACTTTGTCAGTTTTGCGAAAGCACCCATTAGAAACAGTTAAGGAAAACAAGTCTTATTTATTTACTTAAAACTGAAGTAAAATTACAAGTTTAAAAAAATCAATCTTGAAAGAGATTAAAACAGCAGAGAAAAAAATCAGCTTGAGCAAAAAACATCTGGTTCAGTTAAACTCTCGAACTAATACACATTTGGCACATTCTAATCACAGGGCTCATCTCTCCAAACGCCATGAATTTAGCATCTGATTTCTCCTTCTGCAGTGTTTAAGGTCTAAACAGAGAGGTTCGGAGCAGGTTTGTTGAGAAAAAGCTGCAGCGGAGGAATCATCCGCTGCAGGTTTGTTGAGAAAATGCTGCAACGGGTTATTTCTCCTCTGCAGCGTTTTCTCAACAAACCTGCTCTGAACCTCTCTGTGTAGACTTTAAACATTTAATTATGGGAGGATTTTGGAAATTGAATTTCCCTTTAAGAGGGATGGAGTATGCACGTGTCCACAACAGACAGAAATTATAACAGCACAGAGAAAAGGTTGCTGTCCAGCAAAACGAGCTCTCATTCACAAACTAACGCACTTTAGTCTCAAGAACACATTACCCAACAGTGCATGGACAAAAACGGGGTATGCAGATGCTACATGCGTGTGTGTGAAGACAGAATGCTCAGAGAATCAGAGAAAAATCACACTACTACACTTCACTGTCCTTCACCTTCAGACATTTTTTCACCCAGAAAAAATCTGGCCTCAAATCGGCTAACTGAGCTGGCTAGCAGCTTACTAGCTTACTAGCAGCGCTAAAACAAGCATTCATAGGACAGTTATTTTTAATAACCCAAACCAAACAGTGACACGTCTTTCTTTTCATAACTGACCTTACCTGATCAAAAACCTGTATAAACCAGTCCCCCCAGGATTTCACGATTTTTCCCTTTGTAAACCCCATCCACGGTCTACATGGGCCTAGTAAGATCTACATGGGCCTAGTTTGTATTTCCATTTGTGTCTCTACTGCTCCTATAAACACTCATGAAAAAAACATCCATCCGTTTTCTGTGAGTCAACTGAAAGATTTTGGTGTCAGGAATCATGTGCCTCTATGAGCCGTTTGGACAGCCCCCTTATCCTGATGTCAGAATAGGGAAATTTGCATAGAACTGCCCCTAATCTGTCGAGCCCCACCCACAAGATTAGTTGAAGATCCGCCATTTTTGTCTGCTGGTGTTCCGAGCATGGATAAGACGCCGAGCACTGTGTCTACAGGCAAAGGCAAGTCACTCATGAAGTGATATTGCTTTGCTTGGTCTTTTGCAGTGATAAATGATGGTAAATGGGACTTGCCTCCCTCCTATTTGCTGGCCATCATTGATTAAAATGGGGCGTGTCAGCAGAGCAGTGATCGTGCATGGGAAATACTGCCACCAGCAGAAGTTGTAGAACAGTTGTGATTTTACTTTAAGAATTTTTTGCGAAAATAATACGACAGAATAGAAAATATTTTGGCATCGTGAAAATATGTGGTAAATTGCTGATTTCACAGGATTTGACGTGATAGCAAAATCTCGAAAAACTGGTGGGACTGGCTAGAGGCCGCCAAGGGTTGTTGTTTTTGGATTCCTGAGCACACCAGGTTTTAGCTAAGCAATTATTTGTTTTTAGCTGCCGGTGTACTCAGGAGTGAGTGTGTTTAGTATTTAACTTCGGTTTAGGTGGACCTTAGTTGTTGGTCCACCGTCAGAATACTCTGAAGTTTGTGTTTCTCCCGACTCCTTTGGTTTTGGAAGTGTTGAGTTTTGGTTTTTGGCCCTCATGCCTTTTGTTTTTCTTTGTTGTTTGACTTTAAATAAAATACTTGGACATGGAAGTCTGTATTTGCGCCTGCCCTCATTTAGGAGAAAGGGGAAGACGTGACAATGTGCCATGTATATACAAAATGAACCAAAAGAAATGATCCAAAATCACATTACATATTTACGTAATTATTATTTTAACTTTCAATGTTTTTTTTCGTTCTCTTCTATATGTTTGTGTTCTGTATGTATGATGTAAGCGTATACATGAATAATCCATATGTGGTAATATTATGATAATAATAATGATTTATATAATTTTGTTTATGCGTGTTGTTTCTGTCAGAACGAAACCTTATATCTTCAGAAATGAAGCTTTACATGAGAGGGAAAAACATTCTTAAGTTAACTTTATCTAAATGGCAAATCAAAAATGGCAAAACAAATATTTAGGGTGTTGCTAGGTGACAGTGACAATGTGTGCAAGTAATGAAAACATGTAATAAAAAAGCCTAATTGTAATCTTAATCTTATCCTTAACTATAAGAACTACATGGATTGTACCATTTAAATTTTGCAAGTGTATGAAAACACACATAGCCAGAAACAGACATGCACACACGCACAGACACACACACATAGCTGATGTTCACAAGGTCATGTGATGGGGTCTGTGGTGGCCTAGCTTAGCCTGACACATTCACACTTCACTTGTCAAGCCTACAGAGAGGCAGGGCCTATTATTATCTGGCCCTGATAGTCCCTGGCCTACTAGACGTTCCATCATGAGCCCAGGCTGCTCCTTTCCCCCTGCCTGCCTGACAGGTATCCCCTTTTATGGCAATTGATCATCCATAGGATGGGCTTCATCCCTCATTGGAGTGGCAGTGTGCGCTTGGCTGGCCAGTGTAAAAGGTAGCCAGCAAGAGGGAGCGGCAGATGAAGGGACAGCAGGGTGACCTCTCCAGGTGCCCACACAGGCTGCTCCGCACCACTACAGCTGGCCGGAAGGAGACGGGCTCTCAATCATAGATGCACAAACATAGCATGATAGTGAAACACATAAAGACAGATTATATAGGGAACCTCACCACTTTTTTGCTTCAATCAATCAACTGAACAATAAATGTAAAAAAAAACACTTTCCCCAATATTTAAAATGTAGCTAATAAACAGCATTTAGATGGATAGAAGTGTGTTCTCTGAAATGGGGGTTTACTTTTTTTTCATGAAATCCCCAAATGGTTTTTACCCTAGGCCTTTAAAGTTTTGCATATGACTGTATAGAATAATGTATATGTGCATAAGACAAGCAGATATAGTTGCTAAATAGCTGAGTCTATTAAGAAGGCAGTGAAGAAGTAAAATCAAGATTATTTGACAATTGTCTCCGTCTGATTTATTCCAAGAAAAAAAAACAAACATAAGCCAAATAGCTTAAAGCAGTAAATCACAGCGTGTTTCCAAGTAAATGTAATGTCTATGTTTCATAAAAAAGGAGCACTGTAATAAAGAAGTGTGCTGAAACAACAGTAAGTGTGATTATTTTGTCTAAAGAGGATTATCCTGACCACCAAACCATGCCCGAAGGCCTTTGTGAACACAATCCCATCTATCAAAGTCAGACTCCCTGCTGTAGAACATCTTCATAGGAATGCACGCAAATATTTGTTTCTTTGAAAACAGGATGGAAGATCTGAGCACAAACCAATTTCGTGTCATTGCAAATACAAACACACACAATTCCATGTATGTGGTTACAGCAGCATTTCTGAACAGCTTGTCATGCAAACATTTTTCATCTGCATACAACGCAAGCAAACTTCAATATATACAGTCTCTAATAACACTAACAATGCATGTATCAACAATGTATATACAGGTAGATTATTCAGAATTTTTATAATTATTCCTATTATACACAATAAGTATTCTAATGCATAGTCTGAAAACTGAAGTTGACATGCATATGCTCTGCTGTAACACAGTTGCAACAGTGAACCCATCACAACTAGTGGCATGCATTGTTAACAGACCTTTAACAGAAATTAGGACCCACTGTTTAGGTTTCTGGGTCCGTCCAGTCAGTACTCTGTCATTTATACATATATACAGTAAACGAAATCATTCATACCCCTGGCAAATTTTGACTTAGTTACTTTTATTCAACAAGCAAGTTTCTTCTTGATTGGAAATGACACAGGCGTCTCCCAGAAGATAATAAGACGATGTACAAGAGGCATCGTTGTGGAAAAAAACATTTCTCAGCTTTTATTTACATTTGAACAAAAAGTGGCATGTCCAACATTAGTCATACCTTTGCAAACCTGTCACAGTCTATGGGAAAACACCAGTGGAGACGTGCAAAAAGCTCGTCAGCAATTATAGGAAGCTTTTGATTGCTGTAATAGCCAAAAAAAGGCTTTTCTATTGATTATTGAGATGAATGAGGTATGAATAATATTGGACATGCCACTTTTGTTCAAATGTAAATAAAAGCTGAGAAATATTTTTTCTCTACAATGATGCCTCTTGTACATCGTCTTATTATCTTCTGGGAGACGCCTGTGTCATTTCCAATCAAGAAGAATCTTGTCAGAATTACTAAGTCAAAATTTGCCAGGGATATGAATAATTTCATTTACGACTGTACACAAGTTAACTAGTAAATTACTTCAGCATTAATTTCATTGAACTGTGCTATTTATATCCACCCCTCTTACTGACCATACCATTTGTGTGTATAGCATAGTGTATTAACTACAGAGTATTTTTACAGTATTTTCTGAAGAGTTTTATTTTGACATCATATTATATTTGATATCGTTCTTGTCTGTGTGTCTCGGTGTCTGCGCATTCATGGTTCAAGCAATTTCCTCTGGAATCCATACAGTTTTCTGATGCTGATTTCTGAAATGCATGCAGCACATAAGAAAAACACCCACATAGGCATACACAGCCATGAGGACACACACGAGACACAAGTGTAGCAAATAAAAATTTGTGTTTTGTCTCCATTCTACATGGAAAGCCATTTCTGTTCAGTAATTACCTCATTTCTTGGTTGAAAAGGCTTTGTGTGTGTCTTGTGTGTGCGTGTGTGAGGAGTTAGAGAGAGAGAGAGAGAGACAGTATGGGTCTTTATTGTCTCTGTGTGATTGGGTTAGATCTTATTGGCTGAGCACAGCCTCAGACGTGTGAAATAAGCTGGTGCTAGCTGAGAGCTAGCCGCAGGGCAGCCTTGCTCTCATCACTTCCAGCACCCTGCTGGGGCCGCCAACATTAACTTCCCTAAACACTGGGGGTAATCAGACACCCAAGAGAGGGAGAAAAAAGGAATAATTATCACGGGTGATTTCCATAACTGTTGTCAGCAACAGACATCTACCCTGAATCTAATCAAAAGTTAATCTGGTAAGAGATAGTCAGCACCGAGTGACAAAGCAACTACGGCGAAGGTGGCTTTGCGCATTCAGTGTGGGTCTTTTGCCGAAGGATGTTTCTTGCTGTGGTAAATGTGGCTTTTTCAATATCTCATAAATCGTCGCTATCCAAAGTAAATCAAGTATCTCAAATGTTTCTGTTTTTTTTCTACAGAATTTGAATAAGCACCTGCCCTTTACCCTTTCATGATTGATGAATGAATGAATGGAAAAGATCCAAATGACTTGGAATAAAAATGCCTTAGGTTAACTCACATCCCAACAGATGTTCAATCGGATTGAGATCTGGGGAATTGAGAGGCCCCATTACAAGTTAACACCTTGAATTCTTTGTCTAATTATTCCTGAACAATATCTGCAGTATGGCACAGTGCATTATCCTGCTAAAAGACACCACTACTTTTACGGAATACTGTTGCCATGAAGGGGTGTACTTGGTTTGCATCTACATGAATTCTATATACAATTGTGTACAAGGGCAATGGTGTTCTGTACACAATACATGAATTCCATGTACAATGGTGTGTCTGTATATATGATTCTACAAAGATAAAAAAAATAGTTGTTTTATTTGATACCATTCAAATCCTGACAACAATGTTCCAACATGTTGTGTAGGCCTTCCCAGAAGAGCAGAGGCTGATGCAAACTCTCTATTAATGCCATTGATTTCAGAAGGAACAGTGCATGAGCAGGCGTTTACAAATTTTCAAACTTGCAGTGTATGTTACATGTCATACATTAATGCACTCAAAACAACTCGTTTGTATGTGTAATAGGTTTCGAATCAAAAGTGCGGCTGAGGGAGCAGCAGGATCAAACTCTCCACACACACTCAGTATTGCTGTCAGGCTTTTGTCAAGAAGAGTTTAGAGAGGCAGCTCCCCCAAGAGCACAAGCGTATTTGCCAGAGACAGTAACACAAAGCAGGATGAGAGCGAGTTAGCAGAAAAGAGAAGCTGAGTGCATGAATGCATTTGCCCTGTTTGTCAGTGTAAGTGCTGCTGTTTGAGACAAATGCTGGAGTCAAAGTGAGTGGTGTTTTGGGTGTCCAGGTAATGGCAGTAATAAGTCCATTCTCCAACATCTCATGCATTTCTGGCCTGAAAGAAAACAAGTGTGGCTTTCAATAAGGGGCCACCCTCAGACTCGGATCAGCCAGCGTCTCTGACTGACATCAGAAACACGTCGGCCAAGGTGCTGC
Organism: Bryconaethiops microstoma; assembly: GCA_037577275.1. Classification (NCBI taxonomy): domain Eukaryota; kingdom Metazoa; phylum Chordata; class Actinopteri; order Characiformes; family Alestidae; genus Bryconaethiops; species Bryconaethiops microstoma. The sequence continues at coordinate 19,346,878 of JBBJLS010000140.1, read as the reverse complement.
ACTCATAACGCAAAAGCAAACACATACGAGCGACAGCGTGTTCCTTATTTCTTTCCACTTCCAGCTCGTCTGCACCACGGGATAAGACAAATAGAGTCATCTGCAAACTAGTGAGGTGCATGTAATTTGTTTGCCTGGCTGTAATATTCTGTTTCTCTCCAGGTTAAAACACAATTACTTCCTTGGAAACACTAGCAGATTAAATAAGCCATGTTTGTCCCTCCTGCCATCTGCTCCTTGCTTGCTCTATGTGTGGCTGCACGACTAAATGCATGATTCAGAAGCTCTGTGTGAGAGTCATATGTCTTCCCAGGCCTGAGTAGATCCCAATGTGCGTTTCAGTCCATGTGTATCTATGTCCTTCTCCCAGAACATAGTGTATTACATCTACTATCCTTTCACTACTTAACCACTACTTTCACTACTTAACTTGTAAACCAATTAGAAGAATGACTGGACATATTGAAAAGATTCAGTTGTGAAAACCAATCAAAGCACAGCAGAGTACAGCTCCTAAACTTAAAGCATGTTTCTTGCATGTCTTATTGTGAGGGCCTGTTTGTCTGAATAATTGAAAAGTTATCCTGGGTGTTTGAAATATTCACTATCTTTACTTTCTTTTTAAGTACACTGCTTTTTTAAAGGGCAAATAAAATCACATGTAATTAAACAGTAATAAACTGTGTTCACCTTTCAGGGATACTAAACCACTTTATTGGTAAGAGATCATCTAGGAAGCCTTTTAGTGTAATTATCCCATCATGAAATGTATATACAGTTCTTTAATCCTTATGCCTGACACAGTAAACAGAGAAATGTGTAAATAATGTGTACTAGCAGAACACAGTGTGATCAGTTTCCTCATGTGTAATGCTGTGCTTTTTGTTTAAACAGATTATTTCCAATGAAAGCCATGCTGACACAAGTATTTTCAAATTCCAATTTTGGATAAACCAAAAAAAAAAACCTTAAAAAAATTACTTAAATAGTCTTTCATATTTCTAATTTTCTTGTGCTTGTACAGTAACAGTACTCTTATTTAACAAAGAATCGTGTTATTGAAATTATTTGCTGTCTTTTTGCAAGAAAATCTTTTTAGTTCATACATTTCATATAGACCTTTAGAGTGCTCTGTACATTTTTCTCTCTGGTCAGTCAAGGTCCAGTACATTTCAGAATATTGCTCATATTAAAACATACAGCCAAATTCATTTCAGTGTAAAATGAAACTGCTTACTGTTATGCCAATTTGTCTTTGCCCAAAGACCAGCATTAATGATTAGTGATTACCACACGACACCTCATCACACCTCACATCAGCACTCACCACAAAACAAAGAGAATTTCATTTATTTGTTAAATTAGGTCATTTCCATTTGTTTCATTATATTTAAATGACTATTTTACTTTGACTTGAGTATATTTTTGGCTCCATATTCCATATTGTTTTATTGAGCAAGGTTTTGACATAGTTGTTCAGTATTATTTCTCTGTCCTTTTTGTTAAACCTGTATCCCTCTTTTTTATCTCTCGCTCTCTCTCTCTCTCTCTCTCTCTCTCTCTCTCTCTCTCTCTCTATTTGGATTCACTGAAATAATGCATTGTACAAAATTTGAGTAAACACATGTCATTTCCACATAAATTAAATATATTACACCAGCACAGTGCTTTCAGTTAACTTGCTTTGATGTAGTATTTATTATATAGTTAATGTAATGTTATTGATGTGCACATTCAAATCAAGTAAACAAGTAAATTTAGTACATTGCTTCATAAACCCTTTGTTTCTGTCTGCCCCTCATGTCCACCAGTGCATCCTAACACTGTTCTGAAATCAGAATATTTTTATAATAGTGTCTTTATACAATATCTATTAATCTTTAAGCAAATATTAATGTATAAAACAATTTTTAAACACAGCAATGTCTTCATGCCACATGTTTACTATAGTGGAGGAAGAGAACATGAGGTCCCAGATAATAACAAATGATAACAGTATAAGACGGAGCACAGCTTGTGCGAATGTTTTGAGATTAAACAAATAACAAAACTGAGGTTTTAAACCTGGCAGATGTCTGTAAATACAGATAAGCTCATATATGTTTGCAACTGGAAAGTATTATAACCACAAAATTACTGAAAATGACATGGGTATTAAATTCTTGACTCATGTCAGACATGCTAAGAGTGGCTGGCAGAGATGCTTTTGTTTCTATACAGTGAGGGTCTTTGCTTATTGGAGCACTAGTTACAGCTTTCTGAGTACTTTGTCTTGATGTGAGCAGAATCTGACCCTTTCACTTCACAAATTATGCATCCATTTGCCTTGGCACATGATGAAATTTAATAAATACGATATGCAAAAGCATGTCTAAGCTAATTAAAGCAGGCAGAATCACAATGAGTGATGTGCACAATTAATCAGTGGCTGAAGGTGGGGGCATCACTGGGGGGTGACTATTCTACAATTTGGCTCTTTGTACTCAGCATCAAGCCCCCTTCTCATTTATTTCTGCTAAAAAAGAACAGTGTTGCCTTGTTCAGACTGCACAAAAAATATTTTAAATATCTTTTTTAGTTACATAGGCTTGCAAAGATGCATCCAAAACGCATTACAAGGCTCTGCCCTGGGATGCCACACCAGCTTAGCTAAACAGGTTGCAAGTGTTTAGTTGCATGTGCATTGCAACCACATTGTACTACCACAACCTTGTTAACATCACCTATCCAAATGCACTGTCCTACAGTTTAAAACACACCTAGCATCTCAAACAATGCAAAATATTTTCTTACTTTACTCATATGTGTTTCTTATCTCTTTATTGTATTTACCATTGGTTAGATCACTCTTTATATGTTGCTGAGCTCCACATTGTTAGTTGTAACATCTTTCTCCATTTTCTCTGTTTATTGGTTTGTGTGTATGTATATATACAATTCTGTCAGCGCTTCCAGTTTTCTCCCTTTTTCACTTTGCTTGGGTTTGTGGACTGGTGCACTGCTAATCAGCCACAACAAAGATGATGAAACCTGGGATACAGTGAAGGAAGAGAAGTCTGGATGGCTGGGAGCAAGCCCAAAAAGCAGAACTCTGGCAAAATCCTTCCAGTCAAGCAGAGATCCCTGAGCCAGACATAGTGATCAACATGTGACTTTCTCACCATGCAGTGGTGGATTTTTTGGAGGAGAACCTGAGGTCTGGCAACTTCTATCCTGCAAGCACCAAAACCAGCCAGATCTGATGGAACCCCTCAACCTGACCCAACCTCAGTGATGATGACAGCACCTGTATGTTTTCATTTGGCACTCCCTACACCAACATCCTGCAGTAACCACTACTCAACAAGACATCAGCCTTCCTCCATCATCAGCTAAAATGGCTTTTCATGAGGAGCCAAAGATGCCCACCTACCAGCAGGGTGCAAACTTTGATCCCCTGTGTTTTGAGTGCATGGCTTTATCTGATGCGACTGCTGAAGGGAGAGGCACTGGAGGCATACACAGCTGTGGACAAGGAGAGGCCAAAACCTGGGCCAAGGAACATGAGCTTGACAATGAACTGGCCCTGAAGAACCCGAATGGCTGCCAAAGGGGCCCCAGGCAACTCCAGCAACTTCAGGCAACACCTAGTACAACTGGGACAATAGGGATAACCCTGTTGGGATTGCATAGTATTGGTATGATGAATGATTAATAGTATTAATAGTATTGGTATTGGTGAATGATTAATCAGTTCAAGCATTTGTTGACACTGCTTGCCTATTACCCTCATAAAAAAAGTTTAGTCCCAGAAGGTAGTGCAAATTATGGCAGGAGAAAAGTATAGTATGAATAGAATGAAAATTGAGATGAAAATGTATTTGTTGAAAGATGGTGCGGTCGAGGGAAAGCCAGCAGATATAGTCTTGTCCTGGATTTAATTGTCCTCAAGAAGGATGCAGCCCTAAAGATATATGTATGTCCCCAGGTTTGACACATACAGAACATTTCATAATGATGACCTGTTGGAAAGGACTGGGAAGACCAATTTTTTTACAACCTGCTAAGTGTCCTGTCAGGTACCACTGGAGGTGGAGCCTTAGGGGCATACAACCTTCAGGAACTCCCTTGGGCTTTTTCCAGTTCAAAGTCATGCAGTTTGGCTTACATGGCGCTCCAGCCACCTTCCAGCAGCTCATGTGATGCCGGGCTGTGAAGACTGCTGTGCAGCCTAGCTGAATGATCTTCAGCTGTTCCTGAGAGGACCATCTCTAGCTCAACAGCAGGATCCTTCTGCAAATCCAGAGGATGAGGCTAGCGGGCAAGGCCTTAAACCAAACACATGGATTATTTGACTGCCAAAGGAGTCCAGCCTTAAGCGGACCAGGTCAATGCAATCTGTTCCTGCTCCAGAAAATAGGTCAGGTCCTTCCTGGGATTCATTAGGTGATATAGGCAGTTCATCCCCAACATTTCCTTGATTGCTGCTACCTTGACTATCCTCACCGGCATAGCTGCCAAAACTCCTTTCTGTTGGACAGAGGAGTGTTAGATGACAAGAATTATGGTGCAAAGAAACAAGAACCAAGCAGAGGTGTTGCAATTCAGGCAAATTTTTTCTGTGTCCAAGTTGCATCTGTGTTTGTGCAACAAAGCCACAGGCCACTTCACCAGCAAATGGGTTTCAGATTAAAATTAAATGAACTTTTTGAAAATATGGGAAACTTTACAATAACAATCTGTTTAATGTGCAATATGCATGTACAGTGTGATAGTGCATTTCAGTTGTTGTGAACTACAGTATTATGGTAAATTAAGCAGCAGGTATGTTTCAGGGGAGGGGCTTATTTAAAATGGGGTTTTAGTAAGTGCGTGTTAGAGGAGAGTAAGGACACAACTTGATGGAATATAGCTGTTAGGATTTAGATCATTTGGTCATTTCTTACAAACAGTCTTTCAGATTAACTGTTAATTTGACACCTCTTTAATAACACTCTCAATTGATTAAACCCAATCGGACTTGTTGGCAGAAGCTGAAGGTTGGTTAATGACAGAATCTTGCCAAGGTTTAGCACTGAGTCATAGTGGCAGAGTCTACTCCCTAATTGGAGTTCCAATGGGGTTTTTTAAAGGACTATTATCATAAAAAAAAGAATTTTTCTCACTTTTAAATAGATGTGTTTGATGCAGTTCATACACACTGGTAAATCATTGTTAAATCTGGGGCTTAATTTGTACCAGAACAAGACAGATTCAGATCCAGCACCTCCTAGACTGGATAGGACACCTCAATCACATATTAAATACATTCAAACAGTATAAATATACACAATAATAGCATTTCAGTCAGCTCAGTATACTGCAGTACTTCCTCAAAACTTGATGTCAAATGCCTCAAGAAGAACATAGTGAGTATGCATATTGCACAGTTAAAGATTTTCAAAAAATTACATTACAAGCATTTCTAAAAAGTTTAAAAGTGAAAAAGTACTTTTTGCCAAGGATTGGTGTTGTCTCTAAAATGCTGAAACTGAACTGTAGAGTTCTTTTTTCTAAAATTAGACTTTGATTGATGATCAGGTCATTCATCTTCATAACCACTGAGTTATTTTTTAATACTTGCAGCCCATTTAAAAGAACTGAGTGCAGATTATTCTGACACCTTTACACACTATAATGTAATGACACAGTTCAATTTACTCATAAACATTGTATCAACCTTCAGATTGTCAAGAACAGAAACAACCCAGAAGCCAGTTGTATTTCAAGCAAGAGAAACTGAAACAACCATATATTCAGTTTTTCATAGTGCTGCATTTCACTCATCCATACAAAACCTTGAAAACAGAGATTTTAAACACCTCTACTCTGGAGAATATTCTCAAAAATGTCAGTTTTCAGGGACCTAGAACCATTTACAAGGGGAGGAGAACAGGAGACACGAGGCCAACAGGCAGAGAAAAATATCAGGACAACCTATAAATCTACCACAAAGGCACACATTTTGTTTGACGTACTTAGCTAGCTAATCTAAATAATAAAATAAAATTGAAATAATAAAATTTTCTATAGTGGAATTTAAAATTAAATGACAGTTTGTAGCTAATGGGATTATTATTTTGCTTGTTTGTTTGTTTGTTTGTTTGTTTGTCTGTCATACAGGCAGGCATGATTGCAGAGTATGAACTCCTGACCAGTGCTGGTTCAGGTGGGCTTGTCTGAATACTGAAAAAATCTCAATGCGTATTATCCTCTCGGACTTTGTGTCTCCTTCAGAACAGCTCCACTGCCTCCTGTAGGCCTGCAGAGTCTGCCTCATCTCCTCTCCTCTCTCTGGCTTTGTCCTCCTTTCCTTATTTTACTTCACCTCACAGCAACCCCCCCCCCCCCCGCCCCCCCGCCCAAA
>JBBJLS010000140.1:19317235-19334397 GCA_037577275.1 Bryconaethiops microstoma | reverse complement strand
TGTGTGTGTGTGTGTGTGTGTGTGTGTGTGTGTGTGTGTGTGTGTGTGTGTGTGTGTGTGTGTGTGTTTGTGTACGTATAAAAGAGTGTGTGAGCGTGTGTGTGCATCCAATTGTATCAGGATAGACTCATTAAGCTCCAGTAGCCGTGATGTACTGAGGGCCAAAGGTGAGTACACGACGGGGCCCTTTCGGTTTGAATCCTCCTAACAGCCTTGGCTGTCCATTACCACACTGTACTTTACCTGCAGCACTGTCAGAGTCCCCATTAAAATTCAGCAAGCACACACTCCACCACTGCAACCACACTCGACTAACTAGCACACCCACTACGCACTAGTTCCAATCTTGCTGCCGTGTAGCTCCTGTTTAAAACCCATACAAGGCGAACATACCATGCAGCTCATTCCTACAGAGCTAATTGGAGATACATGCTACACCGAGGCTTTACACACTGGCAATGTCACAGCCTGCAGCGTTCATAATGACGCAGAGTTTATGGGTGGACCACGGAGGGCCGAGCGCATGCATGTTTCCCGAGGAGGGAGGAAAACATGGCAGAGTTAATAGTTTAATGCACAGCAAAGCTCCAATAACTCAGCATATGCCACTGCTGGCAGACTGACAGATGACATGAGATAGAAGACACAGAGGACATGGAGAGATGTCAGGACTGTCAGAGGGAGAGCAAGAGAGAGAAACTGAATTATTGGCATGCACTAGGTACCCATCCTCAGTTCCTATTAATACTTCACGCGCACGACATGACAGCTCTGAACCCCTGTCATTTTGTAACATTCAGAGGTTATATCCGCAGCGTCCTTCAGATCAAATACTGTGCACAGCTCTCACAGGACTAATGACATCCCTGTAAATCTTCCTTCTGATTGAGAATTAGCCAAGTGCAATCCCCCCTCCCCCCCCCACTACTACCACACACACGCACACTAGAAACAAACAAGTTATTAAAGGAAATTGTGTGGGGGGCTAATTAAGGTAAACAAAGGCCATAAATGTATAGTGAAGTGAGTGCTGTGGTGTGGGCAGGTGTTTCTGTCACTTATGAATAATGCAGTTGGCCTATGGCTGTTTTATAGAGAGAAAATGTGATCCATCTTGGGGATCATCATCAGCATATGTAATATTTATGACTTTATTCCCCTCGCCCCGCCTCCCCCAGCCCCCCGGCACGCAAACATCCACCCCGTGGCATGTGGGCTGGATATCTGACAGGCAGCACAATAAATTGTTAGTGCTCACACATAAAAAAGCGTTAATGCAACAATAGCTTTGATGTGAAGCTAATCTATAAGGCTATAGTGCCACAGCTTTTCAGTCAAAGATGCGTTTTTAATTTTTTGGAAATTGTTTTACTTGTGGCCCCCTTACAGTGTTTTCTATGGGCCAAGAAGAGTGCATACTGTCATATGTTAATGTTACAACCCCTCTATTCACCTAATTAATGAGGAATTATTATATAAATTACTGAGGCTGCTGGGCCTATAAGGTCCCTGTCAGAAGTAAAACATGTTCTTAACTTTGAAAGGAAGTCAGAATATTAATAGGTGGAACCAAGTATTGTTTATAGCCAGAACATTTATGGCATTTCCAGGTGCTCTTATCTAGGACAGCTCATTATTGAAGCACATTACAGAGAAAGGTGGAGGTAGCAATCAGTGTCCTGTACAACAATTCTTACTGGTATAGAACGGCATGCTTACCTGCACAGGGCCCAAATTTGGCTCTGGAGGGCCGGTGTCCAGCACAGTTTGGTGATTTCCCTCCTCAAACACCTGTTTATTGGGTTTACTCATTGTCTTTAAGAAGGGAAACTACCAAACACATATTTAATTCAGACTACTAAGGAAAAAAAGTAAGGAAAACGCCATTTAACAGCATCGTGGTTAACCACAGAAAAAAATGAAACGATTCTTTTGCTTTAGCCAGAAAGTTTAATGTTCTTCTACCAAATTATCCACTTCAGTACCTCAGACTGCAGTCACAGCTCAGTTTGAAATATGAAATTTTAGCATCAGACTCTAATTTTGAAAAAGGAAGGAGTGTTTGATTTCCTTGTATATGGACTCTTTAAATGTTTGTTTGTTAATGACTGCAAAGATATGAACCAACCGACGTCCATGTAGAAGTTACATGCGAGATCAGAACACAGGGGCTTCTCCTTCCTTACAGCTACATGCAGGTTTGAAAGAGCCTGAGAGAGAAAAGAGATAACACAGCACGTAGCCTGGCAGAGGAGGGGGGGGGGGAGGCAGCGTGTGAAGGCCACAATCCAACAGGTCTCTGATGACAAAGAAGACAGGACAAAAGAGCTCTTTTTCTTATTTTCTCCCTCTTTCTTTCTCCACTCTCTTCCAGCACTGTCCTCTACTCTGTTCCACTGCCCATCAACGTTACTCTTTATCAAAAGCCAAGGGCACTGCATTCCACCCGAGCCACCATGCTATTTTATGAAGTATGAATGCCAAAGGGGGGGGCACAGAAAAAAAAATGGAATGAATAAATAAATAAAAACGCCTTTAGCACGGTGACTCCTGCACCAGTATGGTTTACTCCGGAACACAGAGAAGGAGGGAAAGAGACATGCGGGGAGGGATAGAGGAGGGATGCAGGGAGGGATAGAGGAAAGGAAAGAAAGAGTTATGTAGAATGGGATGGTGGGAAGGAAATAGGGATGCAGGCTTATGCATCTAAACCAGTATATATTGCAAATGTTCTTTTGTATTTATTTTGTTGCACCCTGACAACATATAACAATATATTACATTTATATTGAGGGAGAGAAGGAGGAAAAGAGGGATACAAAAGTAATATTGCAACATATTCATATTCAATTTACATATATTATGGTATATTACAGTGTATTCTGTTTCTATTCTGAAATATACTAACAATAGTATATCATACGGGGGAGGAGAAAAAATGATGGGCCGAGATAATAATATATAAAAATATTTTTTTATATTGTATTGTCAACATATAACAGCATATTCCCTTGTCATAGAGGCAGAGGTTGGAAATGAGGGATGCAGGGACAGAGGAAAAGAAGTAAAGGGGGATGCAGAGAGGGAGGGAAGGAGGTAAGGGGGGACGCTGGGGCCTGTGCTGCAAAATCAGTCCCAAGTGGGCAATTATTCATGTGTAGGCAGCGTGCGGGTGCTTTCTGTGGGTGGCAGAGTGCGCTGGGTAAATGCTGGCTCCTCTGAGAGAAACACCACTCCATTAGGACTGAATCCATCACCTGCAGCGGCCTCTTTACAAAAGAGCATGAGCAGGACTATCGCTGTCAATGTCACACACACACGCACACCTCACCCCACTCCCAACAAGGACAGCAGCAGACGCCCACTCTCCGGGGGCTCCTGTTTGGTGCTCTTCTCCCCCTTTTTTCTGCTTTTTTTTAGACACAGAGAGACAGTAAAGGGCGTTCAGCTATTGTTCCCTGCTGGAGTCCATCTGAAAAGAGATGAGAGCAAACATGGAGGATACAGCACATGAAATACACCAAGTGGAAAAAGTGTCAAATGTCGAGTGGCGAGTGCCATCTTTGGTGGACAAACAAAAGAAGTGAGCCTGCTGAGAGGCAATTTTGTTAGAAGCTGGACAATATGCTGCTGCATGTTACTTTTTGATGATAAATTTGCATGTGGGAGCTCTACATGTTAGTGTATGATAAGGAATCTTAATGTTACTGATTGATATATTGTTACTGTATATATTGCAGTATGATGAGAAAATCACTTCTGTAGAAATATTGTATCTCTGAAACTGTAACTTGAGAATGAGTACATATTTAAGTAATGCAAAGTGAAGTAATTTTGAACACGTTCCATTCGCACAATGTTAAGGACCTTTTTTTGCAAATGATGCAAAAATGAAAAAAAATGAATTTTTAATGCGACAGCGATTAATAGGTTCTAAGACTTTCAACATCATGAAATCTTCAAACGCTGATCCTGCACCACAAGCAAAAACATGTTCTTAACCTCAGTGGGCATTGATAAAGAGAGATTTAACGTCAAGTTTGTATCCATGAAGTTTTGGTCCATTCCTCATTCAATGTTCACACAGTGTAAAGGGCAGCTGGCAAATTTAAAAAATGGAGAGGGCAGTGAGAAAATATTGGACTACACAGTGGATTAGGATACAGTGGCCTATTGTCCAACACGTTGTCCAAAGTGTGCGTATTTTGTGTGTGTGACTATGTGTGTGACCGTGTGTGTGTGTGTGTGTGTGTGTGTGTGTGTGTGTGTGTGTGTGTGTGTGTGTGAAGGCTGATTAGCTCTCTGATCAGGCTCCATGTTTTGTGTGTTTGTTTACAGGAATAAGTCAAAGATCCTCCATCCAACAGAGACATGAGCCTCACACTCATGAACATTTCAGAAGCCCTCAGAACCTTTGAAACAGTTCCTTTAGAAGCCAGTGTTTCTATTCATATTTCATTTCTAACACTGTGAGCTTGCTCCGTGAGCTGAGAGGAATTATTCATACGGTCCGGCCGTAGGGGTGTGTGTGTGTGTGTGTGTGTGTGTAGGTGTGTGTGTGTGTGTGTGTGTGTGCGCGCGCGCGCATGTGGGTGTGTGCGTGTCTGTATGTGTGCGCGTGTCCCAAATTCTGGAGGCGATTAGTGGGGCAGAAGCCAGTGCAATATGTATTAAACTAATTAAATGTCTAAATCAAATCATTAGTCGCAGGCCCTTTTTTTATCCCTACACTGGAGCTAAAAGGAGTTAATCTCTCGCAGTGCTGCATACCTGAGTCCAGCCACTCTATTTCATAACCTAATGCAATGAGCGACATTGGCACACTCCCAGTCCTGCTATTCTCTGGCACTTGGCACAGTGGGCCATTTGTATATAACATTGGCATTTGCGCAAACAATCCAGCAGCTTGATTTTGTGTGCTTTCTTTCCAATCAGCTGCCTCCAACCGAGAGTATGAGCTCCTTTTGTACTGTATAATTAAAACGGTGGCAAAGCTACACGAGTGTAGGAGTAAAAAAAAAAAAAACTGCTTGGGTAACACTCAGGCTGCTGGAGCAGCATCTGGTGACATCCACTTCAGTGTGTCTGTGTTTGTAGAGGAACGCAGGAGGGAGGCGTGTGTGTATCAAGTACATACACAGAGATATGGCGGGACACATCTGCATTAGCCATTCCGGCTTCGCCTGGTGTCTGCTCTCGAGGGAGGCTTATTTTGCCTACTTGACATCTTCTCAGCAGGACCGGTTTGTATCTTTGGCCAAGAAGCAGCACTAAATCCCCCTCTGCAATCCAGACAGAGCCACAGTGCTTACATATGGTGCCACCAGGCCTCACAGTTTTACTTTTGTATGCCATGCTTATTTCATGGCCCACAATAAGTGAGCTCATGAAGTGAGATCAGATGATGACACCACCCTATCAGAATTAAAAGAATAGTGCCAAAATTTAGCTTTTTAATTAAATAGAATTGGGGCAATGAGGATTATGTTACTAACAAATACTAGAAATCAATAGTCACACAAATTCTTTCCACAATACATCCTCAAAACTGGCTCAAATCACATCTAGTTCTTTATTAAGGGAGAGCAGTTAATGTCAACTGACTTTTGTATTCACAAAGTACCCATGAGGAAGATCGATCTTGGATCCGATTCCTCTGTATTTACGTTGCTCCAGAAGCTCCTACTCCTGAGGTAGTTTGTAGAAACATACCCTGTTGCTGGAAAAGCCTGCAGCATTTGGTTACATGTTGAAGTTTTGTTTAATTTCATAACTCACTGTAAGTCATACTATGTCCTGTAAGTCAACAATGACAGGTCTGTACCATGTTAATGAAGAGCTGGATATGGTTTGAGCAGGTTGAGAGAATTTTTGGGGCGGCATTTCCAGAAATAAATTTGGTGATTATTGACTTCTAATGTTTGTTAACAACTTTAGTCCGGAAATTGTCATTGTAAACTAAAGAAACAAAATTCGGACACTATACGTGTCTTGGTTGGTCGGCTACATCTGGGGTTAGGAGAAGAAATTTCAAATTTGAGCCATTCCTTAAAAAAATGCATTCAAATGTCTTGGTTTATTTATATCGAGAAACTAAGGAGCTCATGTGTCTTGAGAGCGATGGAAGGATTCTATAATTTAATGAGAGCACAAGAAAGGGGTAGAGTCAGGGAAGGAGGGAGGGACTGAAAAAAAAAAAACATTTGTCAATTAGTATGCAAATGCATGCGAGCGACTCCTTCAGAAATCCAATCAGGCTGTCACCTCGGCAGGGGGTGTTATTATAAAGTCCCTATGAAGTGTGGCTTGCAAGTTGCCATGCAAAATAAGCCACGTCCACAGACGAGCAGACACAGTGGGGCTGGCGCTGGGTCTGCAGGCGAACGCGAATAACAACACACACACACACACACACACACACACATACACTCACACATATACACTCACACACTTTTTTAAAAAAAACTCTCGCTGTATATGAAATGAGCAAAACTGGTGACACACATCATATGGTGCACTTCTGTGGCCTCGGAGCCCAGGGTGCTTGGGTGAAGACTGGAACGCATGAACCATGAACTCCCCACACAAGATAAAACATAATGCTAACATTAAAATGCATGCCTGGGCTGTGTGGATGCCTGGCTGCGTGTCATTAGTTTCTTAACGGTGCATGGTGTTCCAGCTTTGAAATAAAAAAGAAGAACCTCTTCTCCTCAGCTTTTGTTCTTCATGGAGGCTGGAGGATCTGGATGGGCTTGATGAACCATTGCAGATGTCTTGCTAACTACTTGCCAGTCTCTGTTTTTCAACACAGAATATTAAAACAAGACTTATGCATGGAAACACATTCAAAATAAAGATCACACCTTGTTATTGTGAATATACGAGAACACACCACATCATGAACAGCACAAAATTCCAACCTCTGTATTTAACCCATTCAAGAAGTGAAGCAACGGGCAGCCAGGAGCACAGCGCCCGGGGAGCAGATCTTGCTCAAGGGAGCCTCAAAGGTGTTTAGTAGTCTTGGGAATCAAACCTACAACTTCCTGATCATGGGACTCATGTCCTTGCCACTAGTCTACCAGCTGCCCCACAAACACAGAAGCAGAGGCATTTTTGGCAGGACATTTTTGTCTAAATGAGTATTTATTTGTTGTCTACGGTTCACAATTGTATTTAGAATTTAACATTATGGGAAAAATAAAACCGTTTACCACACGTCCATCTTTGTATTTTTTAAATTTGTTAAATTCATCAAAATAAGAAGTAATGATGCATTAACATTTGCTGAGGTATTTAATTACTTTTTTTTTTCACTGCTGTGTCATTTGACCAAAAGGCGCCAACACTTTTGTATCACATAAACACAGTTTTGCCTTTCACTTGACTTACTGTTTGTCAATTAAATAATTAATATGTTCTACATTAAATAATACATCGATGTACTATATTTTATTGATGTGGAAACGATGTACACGTTTGAATCAGGAAAAATTAAATGCAGTTACGAAGATGAATGTACCACGCTCATTACTGAGGGGAAGAAATGTAATGACCTTCATTTCATTTTGTAGCCATTTTTCCCAAGGATAAGCATTCTTTCTGCAGCTTACTCACTCCCCTCACTTCAAACGTTACTATAATAGCATTCCTGACCCTGCCAGTGACCTTGACCATTACTATACACCACAGTCAAAGGATACACTCACTGACAGAAAGGGTGATAGAAAGATTGAGCCATTAATGGAGGTTTACAAATTCAGGACATGCCTTCAGCATGTAGATGTACGACTATAGGAGGGGAGAGAACTCTAATACCAAGGACCAGAGTTTTGAGCAGCTTCTGCATAATCTAGAAAGCAGAGGTTTTAGAGAGATAGAACTATGGAACCAGGAGGAGATGGGGTGTGAAAACCTAGGTAGAGCTGCAGGTAGGGTCCTCCTCCTAAACATATGTTATTTAAACATATTATACAGAAAGGATTTTTTTTTATAATTAATAATAAGAAAAAATATATATTTCTGAGTAAAACTGCACTAGTACTTATTTTTACATTCTGTAATGGTGGGTGTAATCTTTTTTTCACAGTTTTTTGGACTAAATTCTTATCCTTATCATCTTTTCCAGACACACTGAAAATCTCTTCAAAAGTGAGGGCACCATCAGACCTGCTGGGGATCATGAGATCTGCCATGGTGCAATGAAAAAGTGACATCCTGGTGACCCTGATCAGATGAAATGAGAGTAAAGAAAAGAAAACAGAAGAAAAAGGTTGAAAAGGACACTCCATCAGTGAAGGAGTCCATGGGCCAGGAAAAATGAGGAAGACGTTCCTTTCCGATATGAAACACTCAGCTTGGACAAAACAATGGCAGAAATGATCTTCATGGAAGATAAACAAGGCATTGTTCTCACTTTGTCAGATCCTGTCTTAAAACAGCTCAGCCAGGTGAGTAAATATTTGTGTTAAAAACAGCAGGGTGGTCTTTGGTCATCAGCAGACACAGGCAGCGGGCTTCTCCAGATCCATCATTTTGATGTAAGGCTCTTAAACATCATGCAGACAACATCATGGAGCGTTCATGTGTGTGTTTGTGTGTGTGTGTGTGTGTGTGTGTGTGTACAATGGTCCAGCAGGAAGCTTTCTTACTGGTATACCACAGCTCCCCCTGCTGGGGGTACTTAAACCATTTCTATTGTTGCTGCGTTATCTGTTGGTTTATTTCAGTGCACAGTCAACAGCGCAGGTCAACATCACATGGCAGAGAGAGCTGGAGAGTCTATTTCTGCAATATTTTAAATAGCATAAGACGTCCCATTTTATTTTCATAATGGCACACGGTTTGCTCCCTCTAGATCTCTCTCTTTAGATCTTCTCCTCCTCCCAGTGTTAATCCAAGCTGAAAATGAACTGTACTGTGCTTTCTTCGGAGACACTACATCGTGATGAGTTTCCCGTTTAAAGTCATTAAGCACAATCATATAATATATAAGAGACAGTTTTGTCTTTTCTGTAATCTTCATTAAAAGTGTAGTGACTTTTGCCTTCTTCTCAAGCTTCGCCTGATTTTTAGCTTGACCACTGTGCTCCAGTGAGTGAGGAAAATATGTTTACATCATCACCGAGCAAAAATCCCTAGCTAGGTCAGAAACCTTCTGTGATAACTAGTTACACTCATTAGAAGGTCATTGTGCAAAAGGAAATTATGTCGTGAATCACACAGACGTCATAGTCTTACTTTTTATATTGAATTTTTACAGTTTTCTCCCTAACCAGTTTCACTCATTAGTTATCGCACACAAGATACTATCAACTCTGGGCAGTTGGAAGACTAGTTATTTATTTATAGGATTGGTACCCCTGCTTTTTGTTTAAGATTGCGTGTTTTGTACACAGTATTTTTCTGCTTTGGCTTTTCTACTTTGAGTTTTAGTTTGACTTTTATTTTAGACTTTGTATTTATTGTTATTCTTGTCCCTGTGTCTCTGTGTGTCTGTAACATAAGCCGTAGCATAAGCAGTTTCACCCAGGATCAGTAACGCTTTCTGATTCTGATCTGATGCCAGCACATGTTAGCATATCAAAAAAGGAACCAAACTGCTGGTAATGCAACATCACTGGATATCTCAACATGCTTGGAGGAGAACACGTACTGTTAATTCTATTACGTAAGCTAACAGACACGCCTGCTGGCTGGCATCTTTCTGAGTGATGGTGTGGGGGAATTACATCCTGCCCACCCAATAGAGTGAGGCCAGTTTTGCTGTATTGGACTCCTGATCATGGGTGGCTGTAACATTAGCCAGGATTGAACTCGCACTGATGGTCAACTTATAAACAACTGCGCCACTTCTGAGCCTCATATTGATCCGTTACCAAATTAGGGAGGCTGAAAAACAACAGCAGTGAACATGCCACTATGCTGACAATAGTTGGATTAGGCTACAGGGAAAGAAATCAAGTGATCAGTATACTATCAGTACATAGTAGATAAATATTATTTAAAATAATAATACAGGTCTTTCGAAAAACACTATGCACTGCATTTCCTCATTGGGTTGGATGGTACTCTGTCAGGCTCGCCCAACCTGGCAACAGTTTTTATGAAAGAGCTCATTGGTGGGCAGAGCTTGGATGGGCGAGTTGACCACACTTAACAGATTTCCTTCCAGTGTCATTCAGCACAGCTGTGAAGTCCATTCTCTTTCACATGTGGAGAAGGAACGACACAAGCCCTGCATTTCACCTTCTGATGGGGAGGAAATAAAATGCTGGATTTACATTATGGCTTCTCCAGGCTGCCCTTCACAATGGCTGCAGTGTTAACGGGTGCTCACCTGCCATACAAAGCCATGTCACTCCATTCAGATTTACGGTAAAGGGTGACTAGATATGTGAAAAAAATAATAATAATAACTGCAATAGCACTGTTGGGAGAAAGCTGATCATCACAGCGTGCTTCGTCTTACACAGTAAAGCTAGACAATCAGGAAAAGTGAAATCAGGAAAAGTTCAAATATTGGGTTTAATTTATTTCTCACTTGTAACTCTTTGAAAAATGCAGAGAAAAGTTGTTGAAAATGAATTTGCTAAATTAACATTTGGGCATTCGTCCTGGAGGGCTGCACAGTCAGTAGATCCTCTCCTCAAACACACACAGTAAAGCTCAGAAATAACAGGTGAGTTGACCAGGTGTGTTTGAACTGTGAAATCACCAAATGGTGACACTGGCCCTCTAGGATTGGAGTTGAGGATCCTTGTATTTGGAAAACACTCTTATCCAAAAGAACTTACATTAAAATCATGTTACAGAATTAGACGAATATAGCATTAAGTGTTTCACCCAGTGACACTTACTGGGGTATCGAAGTGTGCTTGTGCAGAAGGGGTACTGAATCCCAGCCTCTCCTTAGGAGGGCAGCAGTGTTACCCCCTCAGCAATACCACCCACTGCCATCAGTGCCACTTTTGTGATTATGAGTAGAAGAGGATATACTTGTATTTATTTACTTATTTTGAGGAAAAGTCACAGTGTGCATGGCCTTGACCTGAGGAAAGAAAAAATATTAAAAAACATTTTTCCAGTGTACCGTTGTCCTAAAAGGAGTTTTCTGAATGGAGACTTATCACACTGCAAATTCAAACAGGCCTGCATAATACATTTACCACACTGCAATCTCTCTCTCTCTCTCTCTCTCTCTCTCTCTCTCTCTCTCTCTCTCTCTCTCTCTCTCTCTCTCTCTCTCTCTCTCTTTCTCTCTCTCTCTCTCTCTGTCTCTCTTTGCTGTCATTACTATTTTACAAGCAGCAGCTTCATTACCAAACCATATGCTTGGTAATCATGAAAGCTGTGGGTGCATCCCTTATATGATGTGGGACGGCTAAATTATTAAATGCGGCGTGCCGGTGAGGCCTGATTCGCATGTGGCAGTGAGCCCAGGAAAGCTCTCTCTCAAACACACACACACACACACACACACACACACACACACTCTGATACACACATGGCTGGAGCGTAGGCAGAGGAAATAAAAAAACTTCAAACACCTTTCCTGTGCATTTAGTGTAATGAACAATGCCTTAATTGAGATTGTCTAATTACCCAATTTAAAGATAATTAATATGATACTAATTAGCATATGTAAATGACACGTTGCATAATTGAGGATCCCTGTTTTG
The DNA here is from genome assembly GCA_037577275.1 of Bryconaethiops microstoma. Taxonomy (NCBI): domain Eukaryota; kingdom Metazoa; phylum Chordata; class Actinopteri; order Characiformes; family Alestidae; genus Bryconaethiops; species Bryconaethiops microstoma. The sequence continues at coordinate 19,322,713 of JBBJLS010000140.1, read as the reverse complement.
AATTAGACAGCTCTAAAATGAACTCGCATGTAAAAAGGTACAAAGCAGCCTTTCCTTCTTACGCGCCACTACAACCATCAATCAGTCCCTGTGCTCGGGAATGTAGTGCAGATCTCCGAGATGAATACAAGATCAGAGGCCGTTTATTTCACATACAGTTTCCTACACAAAAGTCTTTTAATCTTTCGTAATTACACTACTTACGCTGTAATTACCATCCCAAGGAGAAGAAATTGATTTCTTTGTCTTATTCTGCGTTGTGTGCCCATAATTTACAAATTTACATACCATTGATATGCCAAGGAAAGAGAGTTTTTTTGGATTTAGCGTTGGAATCTTACAAACAAATGTATTTCTTTTTAGCCAAAAATGATAAGGCTCATGTAGTCTTTACTGTACTGTCATCTTCGCCACCTTAGTATTACAGCAGCCTGTCACAGCACAGTTTATCCCAAAAATACAGCATTTATGGACATTTATGGACAGCATTTATGGAATGTTTACAAAAATTCCATTCAGCCTAATAAGAAACATTTAGCAGAATACCATCAGACAGCAATATTTAAGAACATAACGTCTAATCTATAATGCTGTACTGCCAAGCTGTTGTAAGACCGTGCAGCTTGAAAAAAAATTGGCATAAGATTAGCATGTTATGGGTGCGATCTTTCACACACACAAAAAAAAAAAAAGATTTAAAGTCAATACCAAACTCAGGCTCCTGTGTTGTGCTGCCAAGTTTTGGCTCTATCATCAAGAGTTCACAGTCTCCAGTGATGCTACAACCATCCATGGCTGGAAGTCCAAGACGGTATAACTGGCCTCACTTCTCTGGATGTGTAGGAAGGCCCTCCCTCTCCCCTCATCACTAAGCATAAGGCTAGTCACATGACTGCATCATTTCTGGGCTGGACTGGTCTGTTAGCTGACATAGCAAAAGGCAACAACATTCTCCTTCAACCATGCTGAGCTGTCCAATGACATACCATACCAGGTTCATATATACACATATATATGTATTTACATACACACACAAATGTCTACATTTTTTTTTTTGTATTATTTGTATAGTGTACTTATTATATTATACTGTTGTGTTGTATAGCTTTTATTCTATTGTTTTTATTCTATTCTGCTTTTACCTACGTACTGTCCGCTCTCTGCCTTAATAATGCAAATTTCCCACCTGTGGGACTAATAAACTTATCTCATTAGTGGTGGTTTGGGGAAAAAAATGAAGTGAAATATCTCGTGATCGGTGCAATCATATGCTAGCATTCATTCATCAGTATAATGTATTAAGGGGAGTCTTGACTAGCAGGTGGAGTTGTATATGACTAAGTAGGGAATAAACATCTGCAAACTGTTTGAAGCTGTTTTCGTCAGCATGTGATAGTGTGTCCTTCTGCTAGCAAAATATTTTGTTTTGTTTGTAAAAAAATTAAGTAATTGATATCTCATGAGCTGGTGAGGAAAAAACAGATTTCTCCTCGATGCCTCCAGTCATTGCTTGAATTTGTGAAATACCACAAGAAATACATTGATATATTGTACATAAATATACTGTACATTAATATACTGAACATACAGTCACTACTTACTATATAATGTTATGTGTGTTTGTTATTTTTAGCTTCATTTAGTATAGTTAGTAGGGCTGGGCACGTTAATGCATTAATTGCGTTGACGCATTATTTACTTAACGCTGACAATTATTTTATTGTGCGTTAACGAAGCGTTTTTTAAATCCTTTTATTTTGAAAGTTTGTTGCATTTTTGTCCTCGGGCTGCGAGCAGCACGCAGCGCTCTGTCTCGGCTGGTTTTTGCGGGTCAGGCGTCCCATTACTGTTATCCATACAATATATCATCATTATTTTTGTCCATATTATATGGACAAATGTAATGGGACGCCTGACCCCCATGAAAACCAGCTGAGATCTAAAGTGCTGTGCGCACAAAAGTATTGGGACGCCTGACCATTACACCAATAAAGACTTTAATGACACTTTCATATGGAGTTGATCTTCCTTTACAACTGCTATAATGGTTCCTCCCCCCATACTCTGGACTCTGAGGGGAACTTGTTTTTCTATAACAAACTAGATAAAACATGAATGCCCTGCAGTGGCAAATAGCTTTGGTTTTATATTAGATTTGATTACATTAATGTTTAAGTTAAGATTTACAAGAAATATTTGAACTGCAGCTGTGCGACTGTGTTTAATGGGAACACTGCTGTTAAAAAGCTCCTTATTTGTTTAAAGTGTTTGCAAACCAGATGTCATTGCACTTTTGTTCATATAGCAGTACTTTAAAAATGAAAGCGCGCAATACACTACTTTTGAATTAATAATTGAATTTTTATAACAATCCGATTAATCACAGTTAATCGCAGAAAACCATGTGATTAATCGCGATTTAAAAATGTAATTGTTGCCCAGTATTAATATTTAGTAATAGCAATGTGGGAAAAAAAAACACTCACTGGTCATCTAAACAGTTTTCAAATCTTATTCTCGCAGGTATCTAAGACTTTTGCACAGTACTGTAAGTATTTTGAAAAAAGAAGAGTTGCGTGCTGCGGCTTTTCATATCAGGCAACCACTGCTATGCAAAAGCAGTGCCATTTGTGGGTAGAGCATGGATAGGCCTGTCAAGGGCTCTTGATGTTTCAGGTGCACCACTGAACTGAACTGAAACGTTACTGGCAGTCATCTAGTTGTATAGCTCTTATAATCTGTGAATGAAAGTAAGTGAAAGTGAAAAGTCCTAATGTCAGCATGCTCTGAGTGTATGTTTGTGTGTGTATTGATAAGCAGTGAGCTCTTGACTGTGGCAGCCCGCAGGGTTGAAATTAGCTGGGCCAAAGTGAGAGGGCCATGTGGCACCTGGATCATACAGCTGCAGGCCTGTAACAGCTCCTACACTTACAAACCGACTACTCCTACACTCACATGCCTGGTCCCCACACACACTCATTACTCCGGCTCTTCCACCCAGATTCTCGAGCACACACACACACAGTCTAACACATGCTTCCACAAACTTGCCTAATTGCACACTCATGCATTCTGGCAGAGTGTCTGACAGTAAACACAAAATAAACAAATGCAGTCTGATAATCTGTCCAACGCATCACACAGTCACAAAGAGTTAGAAAGAGCTTAATGTGCACTTCAGGGCACCAGCAACTGCACAGAATTTGGCTGTGTAGTTCGGCAGACTGGATTTTCAAGTCAGCCTTACATCACTCATCACATTAAAAGATTAAAGGCTAAAATAATTGTTTTCTCTACGTTACTATTTGCCCATTCTGAAACATTTGCTTTTTGATTCCATCACTCTGTACCAATGGGTGGGCAAAAATAACATTAACCAGTTATATCATGGATCACCTCCCCCTCCCAGCTAAAGTAAAAACACTAAGTTAATTGTGTTTGTCTCAGACATGCATTGCTGTGTGGAAGGAATGTTGAGGGTTACTGTGGGATTAAGAGTAGAATATTTCAGGGTTATTTTTATATAGGGGTACTAGATTTACAGCTGTTGTATTTAATAACTCTAATGAAAGACCAAACATTAGTGGACAACTGTTTTTTTTGTTGTTTCTTGGACAGGTAAGAGATATTGCATCACTACTTGCAGCATAAAAGATCTAACAACAGGTCTAGAATTATTTCTTCATCAAATCAATCAAAGACAGAACCAAAAGAATTCAAAATTAACTGTTTAGTACATTGTACGCCACAAAAAAAGCTTATATAGATCTGGGACAGAGCATTATGGAGAAAGATCAGCGATCAAACGAAAAAAGTGATGAAAAATGGAACAGTTCTTGAACCAAACCCTTTCCCCATACAAGCAAAGCATGGTAGGATGGGCATGCATGCATTAGAACTGAACTGTTTTTCTGTTTAACTGCTCAGACCCAACAAAATGCCTCAAGACTCAGCAGATAGTGTTTCACTTTGCACCGAGGCAATGACCTCAAACAGCTAATGCAAATGTAGTGTTTTTTCAGGGCCAAAAAGGAGCATGTTCTTGACTGGCCAGGACTCTCGCCCAGAATGAACCACACATTGCATATTTTTCTTGCTGAAGTTCAACCTGAAGGCAAAAAAACTTTAAAATAGCAGGAACTGAAAAATGACTGCATTGCATGTTCATCGGTGAAGATACTCAGTCCATGAGCTGCAGACTTTGCAGACATCATGCCATCATTGACTGTAAAGTATACCCTTGTTTGTTTTTGGCCAAACATAAAATTCTCACATTATTTACAATTGTTATCTGAATAAATAAACAAATACATTCAGGGGGTCTTCAAGTTGCGATGGAGATCTGTTCCTTCGACAGTGATGTAACCTGAATTTTGGTGTAAGTCGAAACACACCCTAGCCTAAGTTAATTACCCATCCTTACACAGTTGTAAAATTTATAAACTGACAGAAAAATGGCAAAAAATTAGTGTAAAAAAAATTCATTCAGAATTCATGATAAAGGCCAAAAAGTGGCCAAACAAAGCAACAGAAACGGAACACTTGCGCTCAGATAAGCATACTCCCTCACTCATACGGCGCGTTACTGTATATTCTGTACATTCTGCATATTCTTCAGTTGTTATGATGTTCGAGGTTTTGCGATGCACTCACCTGTTGTGAAGCCAGATACCTCCACAATGTAAATTTACTTTTCTTTAAGCTTCAAGCAAATGCACACTGAAAAAAGTCAGGTCAAGTAGTTTTATTGTCATTTCAGCCATGGACACAGTACACAGTGAAACGAAACAGTGTTCCTCCAGGACCATGGTGTAACACAAGAACAAACAACAGAAACACCTCAAAGAGCAAAAACAAAACACCAAGACTAGATTCAGGTCACCACAAGATTACATTTACATAACTTAGACGTGTCAGTTGTTCACACATGAATATCATTTGTTGCATCAACACTTTTTCTGCTTGGAGAAGTAAACTGAAAGACAGCAATTTTTCTGATGTAACATATTTGACTAACGTGTGACGAGCATATTGGAATCATGTAAATTTCAGTGTCGATGGAAATAAGCTGAAATTAAAGCTGACATTATCAGTTCAGCTCCACATGCACGATTTCCTTTCACATCCAAAGTGCTGAAGTACAGAGAGAAAACATCAGAAGAAGGTGTCAGTGTTAATTTACTCTTGGACTGCACTGCATTTTTCCATTACATAGTCCTTTATCTTTCACATGAGTTACATGATATTCGAACCGATATTGCGTTGCTATGATCCCTTTTCCGTTTTTTTTTCTCTTCCTCTGTATCATGTCTGTTCTCATCGGGTTTGCGTTTGGTCTCTGTCTCAGATCTGACCCTCTGGAATGTATATGTGGAGGTCATATATAAGTCGAATATGAGTGTATGTGTGCAGTATGCTTCTACCCTTTGCTCTGGCTGTCTGCAAACCATCTACCCCCCACTCCCACCCCTACCAACC
>JBBJLS010000140.1:19295004-19312281 GCA_037577275.1 Bryconaethiops microstoma | reverse complement strand
GATAGATAGATAGATAGATAGATAGATAGATAGATAGATAGATAGATAGATAGATAGATAGATAGATAGATAGAAATGAATGGGAGAAGTACAGATATGTTTATTAGAAGCTGTAAAAGAGTTATGTAGATTAGTCATCATCATTATCATCATCTTCATTATTTTTATTTATAAAGAACCTTTCTCATGCACAAGGATACTTAACAATCAAGGTGCAAAAACTCATTAAAAAGAAGCAGCACATTTAACAACAAAGGACATGATATTGAGACTCATATTAATAGTACATTCCATAGACGTCATTTATGCTGGGGAGGCTGGAGACATGTTCCCAATGCTTTTTTTTTTGGCCCACTTCCTTCCCCCAACTTTCTTAAAGCATTTAGTTAGTGAATATTGAATATAATTACACCTTACATCATTAAGAGAGAGTCAAGGCCTACTGTCGTCAAGAGGAGATAAGTGTGCCTAAATGGGCAATGAGTGAAGATTGTATGTAGGTGTTCCTAAAAAAGCGAGTGCATGTAAAAATAATTGCAAGAGTTTAATTCTTGTCCGTTTGTGCATGTCAAATGTCAAGTTTAGCACCGCAGCAAATGTAGGCCATTAGGAACGCCATTGCTGGGCTTTGTGTTCCTCGTGAGGTTTCTCACCCAGGCTTCCTGTTCAGCTCTGTTGGTCGTCACATCTGCGAATGGACATGTGGTCATCCTGTACAGTTTCAAATAAGCTCCCGCTCCATCCACTGTCTGTCAGCTGATAGTAAAAGTGCTCACGAATAGCCGTTAATTGAATCCTGAGAACATTTTCTGGTCTGTTAATTCCATTAAAGCTGCAAACACAGCACTTCTTTCCCTCCATCACCAGCTGCTTGTCCGTCACGTTCATTATTACAGCCACTTCCAACTAGCGGCTAATACATCAAGTACCATAAATCTGAGTGCGGCCGCTGGCCCGGCTAGCAGCTGGGGCCATAAAGTGGATCGGCTGCTTTATGCTTACTGCTTGTGGATGAAGGGCGGGTGGGTGAGTGCTCTAATTTAAAGCAATAGTTTAACCAAAAATCAAATGTACACAATTTTTAACCAAGAAAATAGTTATGCACTGGAGCTTTGAGACCAACGTAACAAATGAGTAGCTGAAGGCTGATCAGTTACATCGAAGTAAAGGGGGAAATTGGAAAATTGAGCTTTGAAGATGGGTAGACTGGCATCAGGGAGGTATCCAATACAACACCAGTTGTGTGTGTATGTATGTGTGTATATGCATGCAGTAGTAGAATACTAAGGAAGAAAAATTAATGGATATTAACCCTGACCACTGCCCATTATCATCACTGAGTAAATAGGCCTTGCTTTCAGTCCCTGGTCATCCCCAACATCATTGTCTGTCAAATCAGCTTTAAATATGAATGTTATTATCCTCCGCCATTGACAGGGTGCATGTGAAGCTCCACAGTCAGACAGACAACACCTCGCAGGCATATTCAGCCACAGCCCACAGTTCTAATGCTGCACTGAGTAACTTAATGGATCACATATGTGTGACAGATGAAGTCTCAGATACGGCCGAATTCTCCTGCAGGGATGTGATGTATTACAAGTCAGTGGCAGAAGTCATGTTGTTGCAGATTTTTTAAAATATGTATCAACCATCATGAATAATTCATCACCATTTGCCCTCCTTCCATTAAGGATTATTAAGACTGGTGTTTTATTGACCAATAAATTGTTTTAGACATTAATATGCATTCAGGTGGTTTCCAGGTTCACTTATGCACATGCAGTTTAAATACACACATACTCTCTTTGGTAAACTGACTCCATTGCAATGAATAAAGAAACATTTATCCATAATTAGTTTAGTTTCATTCATATCTTTGAAGAACACGGCTGATTTCTTTATTTATAGGCTTTAACTCCCATGGCACGTACACATTCTTTCAGTATGTAAATGACTGGCACAATGCTAAAAGGCATGTTGAAAGATTAGCCTGCAGTGGAGGAGGGCTTTGGATATCAGTAACTGCCAGAGTCCTGGTGTAAATAAATTTTACGTTTGTGAGCTAGAAAATATGCACAGATGTTTCAGATGGCAGAGTGGGAAGAGCTCGCAGGTTTTCACTGATATACTGATACCTGTTGTCCCTCAATATAATCTGATTTACCTCAGGTTCCATTGTCAACAAGCTTTTGTTCTTTAAACTTCTTGTTTGAGTCCAAGGGACTGTATTAGAAAGTAAATAAATAACATAACATAAAAGAAAGAAAGAAAGAAAGTAAGAAAGAAATGAAAAACAAACATAACACATAACAATATACAAATTAATACATAAATGAAGTAAATAAAATAAATAAATAACATTTGCAAGAGTGAATCTAGAAAGAAAGAAAAAAGTGGCCAGTCCTCCCACAGAGGTCTTTATGATCTTATAATAAAGTTTCTCCACATCTGTTTGGAAACTGCTTGCTAAAAAGCAGTTCTAACTGTTAATCTAATTACACCTCATTATCACTGAAGCAGAGTCTAATTTTACAATCAGAAGCTTCTTTTCTTTGCTCTTCCTAAAGCTCAACACCAGGCAGACACAAAACTGCAACCCACCATCCCACATATCACAGACCGCTCTGACCTCAACACTCTCAGACTTACAGCGGCGATCCACGTTGTCAGGTTTTAAAAAGGAAACATGAGGAGTATGACCCCATGTTAACACTAAAATATGCAGCAGCTCCAGTTGACCCCTCCGGAGACTGAAACCACACAGAAGTCTTTAAAGCAGAACAGCATGAGAAGACAACGTTGGCGTCTCTGAGGGTTAAACCTAAAGCAGTGTTTTCCAGCCTGGACCTGCAGGCCCACAGCACTGCACACTTTAGTGTTTCCCAGCTTTAACAACCGCACTACAGCTCTGGGGTCAGTGAGCTGGTTTGTTGGATCAGGTGTGTTTAACATATAGATACTTACACACGCACTATATTTGTAGATACTAGCTCATCCAATATTTCTTCTGAAATCAAGATGCTATTGTTGAAAGACTAATCTTAGATCACAAAAGCGACTTCAATAGAGCCCCCTCACAACAGAGAACACAGTTACCACACACCCCAAAGCTGGGGGCTACATACCCCTCCAACAGATGCTTGGCATTGAGCATGGTGACCTTAGACGCCTGTGAAGCTGATTTAGACGTGAGGTCGTTGATACAATATTAACTATGACGCCTGACTCAAAATGAATTCATTTTCTTTCTCCTTGCTCTTTCTCTAATTGGATACTGTTGTACTTTTACTATAAAGCTTTATTCTTCCATTTAAAAGTGCAGATTGCTTTGCTTCTGTTGATGTATTCATAAATTGTTCATCAAAGCCTGTAATTAGCACTGATGTCAAACGCTGCCATTGACTTACAATGTGTCATTCTTTGTTGCTAACACGTGGATGTCTTTCTTTATTACATTGCAAACATATGGATGCAAACAAGCTTGAGATCTTTGGTCTGCTTAAGTTGAAAGAGCATTTATCTCTCTGAAGTCTCTAGCGAAGCAAAAAAAGAAAAAAGAAAAAAAAACAAATGTTCGATATTTCAATCCCAGACTCAAAGTGATGAAGATTGCCATATGCTCTTATTGATCGGAGCAGCGGCTATGTCAAGGCACCAATCAAAGATTCTTTTCTTTCCACGGCTCTTTAATACATCTGTGTGATCTTGAAAGGCCCCTCCTAGAGCTCAGCCCAAGGGGTTGCGAACCAGCCTTTCATACCTCACCGGCTCCGGCACACTTCATGCAAGGCTTTCTGGATATGGGTGGGAGATGGGTGTAAATCCCCGCCCCATATTATAATGTTTAGATTATGATTCTTTAGGACATGGTTCAATGTTCAGGATGATAAAAAAACATCTTGAATATGCAAATACGACTAGTAGAACACAGGCAATAAACTCAGCACTTTACTTACTTACTTATTTATTTATTTATTTTCCACTTGACAATGACAGCTACACCATGATATGTACAACTACTAATACTGTAGCTGTCTACTGCACTAAATGTTGTCATGTCCTGGTGTTTTGCTGCTCTTGTGTTTTTCTTGCAGTATTTTGTCCTTGAGCTTGAGTATCCGCAGCTGTGCAGTCTTGTGTTGTGTCTGTTTTTGTTCTTGTGTTGCACCATGGTCCAGGAGGAACGTTGTTTCATTTTATTGTGTACTCTGTGTATGGTGTTTATGGCTGAAATGACAATAAACTTCCTTGACTTGACTTGGGTTTCCTTGAAATTAAAACACTTGCATTAAGGGCTTGCGATTGAATAGAAAATTGAAAGTGCAATAAAAGTATAAATGTTTAAAGGCCGGAAGAGAAAAGTGCAGTTTTTAGCAGCTTTTTAAAACTGGCTACAGTTGATGCAGATCTGATACTGATGGGCAGTTTGTTCCAGCAGCGAGCTGCATAGTGACTAAATGCCATTTCACCACGTTTAACTCCATTACTGGAACTATACTATAGCTGCATTTGTCTATAACACACCTCATTGAAACTGCATTATACTGTAACATACTACAGTATATTTATAACCTACAGTTACTACTGCTACTTTTGTTGCTGTAAGATATGCAGCAGTCTTTGGGGTCTTTGTTTTGAGTTGTGCAGTTAAAGTGTGTTTTACAGTGTTTTACAAGAGAGTCAAGACAAGCTTATGTTCAGCAGATGCGGTGGGCCACAGTGTTCACTAGAAATGGAATGAGACTGCAGTGCCCTCAAAATCACTCTGGAATCCCACTTTATAATTGAACCTAAGATAAAAAGTAGCCTATGTACATAACTGTGACCAAATAGGGATCTGTTTTTGAATGTGGCTCCGCCATTGAAATGTTAGAAGTGGAATCGGTTTTATAAAAATAAGTGCACTTGAGTCACTGTCATCAGATAGATGGCCGATGATGCACTGATTTTTACATTCCTACTTACTAATCGCTTCTATAGCTGCTTCTTGGGCTCTAAGCTGTACTGGGCCCGTTTATGAGTGGGAAATATTGCACAGCACAGAGTAGGTTCCCCGTCCCAATCTGGTCTGTGAGAGAGCTATGCCTCCAGACGACTTAAGCTGACCTTGCAGGCGTGGTGTTGTACCTAGAGACAGAAATGAAAGCCCTGGGACCCCATCTGTTCCAGTGTAATGACTGTGCTATTTGGAGGCAGGAAAGGTTTGTCTGGAGCAGCTGGTATCTTTCCCCATGACCTTTTAGCATTCCTCCTCTCGCCATCTGACAGATGTGTCAACTCGATTATTTCAAAAGAGCCCCTGAATAAATAACTGATTGTGAGCACAGGCTCACCTAAAGCAATGGCAAATTGTGGCATCTCTCTCTCTCTCTCTCTCGCTCTCTCTCTCTCTCTTTCTCTCTCTCTCTCTCTCTCGCTCTCACTCACTCACTCACTCTCTCTCTCTCGCTCTCTCGCTCTCTCGCTCTCTCGCTCTCTCGCTCTCTCGCTCTCTCGCTCTCTCTCTCTTACTCACACATAAACATATGCAGACATGCATACTCTCACTGGGTGTGCATATGAAAACAGTAGAGAAGCAGAAAACAGAGGGCCTCATTAATAGTAATGTATCACAGGCTGAAAGCTTATACCACCCCAGTGTCGTACGCTGTTTCCTAATGGCTTTTTCACAGTGCTCAGAGTATTTGAGCCCCACCAAACAACTGTCTCCACCCTGATAACAATTCTGATTTTATTTCCATGCATATGTCAGCACGTATGACAGTATGTACTACATATTACGGTCATTTAGAGAAATAATCACTTCGAAATCAAAATCCAGAAGGAATAAACAGTACGTCTTCATAATGTGTTACAGTGTTATGTAAATCTGTGTCCTGTCCATGGTCAGTGGCCGCTAAGGCTGCTCTTTCTGTTTGTTGAACACCGACCGGTGTTTAAGTTAAGTGATTGTGTGTTTTTGCCTTTGTTTTGTGTACCGATGTCAGTCCACCGTCCTTTTGGTTTGGGTGTTCTGTTGGTGATCAAGGGTGAACTTTTGTTTGTTTGTAGGCCCTAGTGCCATTTTGTTTGTTTTGTTTGTTAATAAAGTAAAAGTTATGGAATCCTGCATCTGTGTCTCCGTCCCTTGGCACCACTATGTGACAATCTGTTACAGTAATATGTCAGTGTTATAGTAACACAATACAATGCTATAAAATGCAACAACATTATGTCATAAAGTCTAACAGCAATGTGTCATAGTGTTACAGTATGATGTCATAGTTTTAGTGAATAAAGTATATAATGTCTTACAGTGTTACAGAAATACGCTATAGTGTTACAGCATTGTCATAAAGTGTTGCAGTAATATGTCATAGAGTGTTATAGTATTATGTTTTAAGGTAATACGTCGTAGTGTTACAGTATTGTCAAATTGTTACTCTGCTGCTGAATGTTAGTATTTTGTCATAGTGTTACAGCAATATGGTAGAGTGTTTGTCCTACAATATTATATTAAGATATTATACAATGTTACAATCATTTTACACACCTCCACTCACCATCTGCCAGGTTGTCAGAGTAATATGTAGCGGTGGAACGAGTACTGAAAATTCCTGCTTAAGTAATAGTACTGTTACTCTAGTGATAATGTACAAGTATTAAAAAAAAGAAAAAATAATAAGTTGCTTTTTGAAAAAATACTCAAGTCATTACTTTGACTTACTCTTTTGCCTATACAATCACAATTTAAATATATTTTGGTTGGATTGGCAGTTTCACTAGAAACAACCTGTATGAAAAATAAAGCAAAACATGACATTTAATGGACTGACCACACACATCACACATCACGTTATTCACAAATCTCTCCGTTTACCATGAAAGGCACAGCGATTGTGTTAAACTGTGTATATTTCATCAGAGAATGATTGCATTAAAAAGGTTTCCTATTCATCTGTTTCCAACAAAATAGTTTAGAATTCCTGAAAGGCTAAACACAGATTATTAGTGTTTAATTACATCTGTTTTTTATTTTTCCTTTAAAACAGCAGATTAATTAGTGACAGCCTTACTGCCCGTTCGCTCCTAGAACATAAGCTCACAGTAAAGTAGTTAACTAACAGGCACCCACAATAAAATATAAATGACAGAGCTACACTTGTTATTATTAAACAAGTAGGTGAAAATAAGGTGAAAATAGTAAAACAATCCATTCACACAGAGATCTCGACCTAGGAGATACAGGAGAATCAGGAGAGATATTTAGCTCCTGGTAATTATGCTGTTTTCTTTACTTTATTTGAAAACAAACGAAAATGATAACTTGGATGAAGTTCCTTCTGTGTTCTGGTAATGTTATCTTCTGTCTCAGAGCATATCAGGGCTGGCCTGCAACATTTAAAAAACTGAACTCTGCTGTGCTTTGATTGGGTTTCACAACTGAATCTTTTTCATTTAGCCAGCCATTCTTCTAATTGGTTTACAAACTGAAGCACACACTTAGTTTTACTTAAACTGTGATTAAAAACCCAAGGGAAAGTAAAACTACTGCATTTCAATTCTACTAAAAAATACACCGAAAAATGTAGTGTAGTGTAAGGAGAGTAGAGGTCATTTGTTACTGTTCACTACTTGTTATTATGTCATACAGTACTAGAGTAATAGGTCTTACAGTGTTACAGTAATGTGTTACAACGAAGAATGTCATAACGTGTTACAGAACGAGTCGATTTGAGATTACTTAACAACTCAGGGTAGTTGTAGGCAGTTGTGTGAGGATATAGGCAGGCGGTTTGCACAATTGTAATTGTATGAGCTTCCGTTACTTGAGAGCTACTTTGCCAGTGTGCTTTTCTGACTAAATGGCTTTTTTACAGAGCTGGGTTTGGTGGACTGGCTTCTCAGGAGTAAAGGGGGACAATGGGGGTGAATTGAAAGTCGGTGTGCACTGTTTGCCTTTGGAGCTCCACTATTAGCGGCTGGGGTGGGGGTTGAGGATGGGAGGGGTAAAGGCCAGGGGGCCTCAGGTGTTGCTCGGTGGCGCTGAATGGATTCCCTCTTGCGGTGGGAGCACACAGCTGAGGAGGGTGCAGGCTGGGGCGAGGGCTAATTGACTCACTGAGTGATTGGAGGACTGTGAAGAGCCGGCCGCAATCAGCCCCGCTCTGATAGAGTCTGATGCCTCCCTAAATAGTTTTCAAATGGAGGAGCAGGTGCTGTTTTCAAGCAATCACAATCCCTCCACATGTGTGTGTGTGTGTGTGTGTTTGTGTGTTTGAGTAGGTGTGTTTGTACGGGTGTTTTGTAGGTGTCTGTGGCAAGGGTGCGGGTGTGTGTGGTGCACAGGTGTGTGTGTGTGTGTGTGTGTACGTGGTGTGGGTGTGTACACGGTACATGTGTGTTTTGACACGTGTGTGTGTGTGTGTGTGTGTGTGTGTGTGTGTGTGTGTGTGTGTGTGTGTGCATGCATGTACTGATGCGCAAGGTTGTGTCTCTACATGTATGGGTATGGGTATTAGCACTGCCAAACACAAATATGTTTTTATAGTTTGCTATTCAGTAATTGACAAATAATGGGTTATTGAGCCTGAATTTGACCTGTAAATGAGAACAGCTAAAAGAGTGGCATTTTTCTCAACAAAATATTGTAAAATGATGCAGAATAGCAACTTTCCTAGCATTTCTTACTGTATTGACTCTAACTTTCAAGAAAATAAAATTAATCAACATGCAATGCATGCAATGTTTTGACAAAATGAGGTACTATTTCCAACAGGGACTGAAGCATGTATCACTTTGTTTCAGACATCTATCCTAAACCTGCCCTTTTTAAACGCCTAATGTAGTAATAAATATGTCGGTTAACATACATCTTATACATAAATATTTTAAGGAAGCAGTCTGATGGAATTTCTTCTCTAGGTGAGCTTTGTGTGAAGGGTGAGTTGATGCTATTTTCATATGTGAAAAATATAGTTATAGAATAAGAACTAATTGACCAGTTTTATGTAACTAGATCATGTATTTCACACTGTCAAAGCACAAACAACAATTATTTCAATCATTTTTCTAAGTAGCTGCTAAATACCATGAAAAGAATCCATACAAGAATTTACATGACTTGAAATATTCCAGTGATTAGCATTTGTAAGAGTAACATTATCTTAGTCTGGTATAATTACAGTGTAAACTGCATGCAAGTATAATTCAGTATGGATGGTATGTCCCCAGAGTGTAGATTATTTCAGTTTTTCAGAACATCAGTGTGGAGAGAATGCTACTGTTCATGGACCATCTGGCTGCTTCAGAATCTTCACACGGATGCTTTCTTTTCAGGTGGTTGAAAGCTAATGTTGGACTCCCATGGAAGCCTGAGTCAGACTTTCATATGGTTTATGTGACTAATGTTGTTATAAGAAAATGCAATCAGTCATATAGATAAAACCCTTTAGGTTAATTGTTGCCCGCCTCGATAAAAAATCCTTGGCATTTTTTATTGTGACTATTTCATTATCTGTAATGTCCAATACTTACAACAACTCTATGTGTGTAGTGTGTTTGTGTGTGCTGTCTGCATGTGCAGTGTGATGGTATTTGCCACTTGCAGTTTAGATGTGTGTGAATATAAATCTTTGCTCTAAGCCATCTATAAGGCACTGTAATAGCAGATCCAATCTCCAGGGCTCAGAGACATAGCAGCCGGGGCATCACACTAATATTACTCTGCCACTCAGTATTGCTTTGATGTATTCAAGAAAAGCCCCTCATACCTCATCAGCCCACGTTCTGGGGCATTAGGGGCTCTGAGCACACAGCAAGCCCCAACCCCTCAGAAATCCTTTTATGATTTCAAAATCAAGGTGAAGGCTTAGTTTAAACTGATCAATAAAAAGTTTTTTTTTTCTTCACATATCCAAAATGTATCTGATCTTGTCTTTGATGTCCATCAAACAATCATCTCTAATTAGCTGAGAATTTACATTGTAGCTGCATTCATATACAAAGTCATTTAGTAAATCAAAGCGATGTGGAGAAAACTGCAGCCTACAAAAGCTGAAGTCATCTCATTTATTCTAAATATGTCACCCTCTGGCTTCAATTATTAGATTGAAAAACAGCTCAATATGGATGCAAACAATACTTTGATGAAAAACACCATGCATTAATTATTTAATATACAGTGTTTATTACGTTTGTATTATTTTAATTAAGGCCTACTGCTACATAATACTGTCATAAACCTGCCATGGTAGACTATGTCCATTAATATAACACTGTTACCATTGCCAGTAATTGCCACGCCAGATACTATGGTGGTTGACACTATGGTGTCATGACTTAAAATGTGACATAAAATGTCATGACAACAAACACTGTAGAATCTGTTATGACAGTTACCAGTAATAGTACACTAGTTATATTAAGGGCTATAATCGCTCAAGACAGCTCATGACAGTATATGACATCTGACATTACATGTTTAATTATGGCATGGTTATGTCAGTGTATTGTAGCCTGGTTCAAGTTGTGGCCTCCTTATCCTAAAAGTACCTAAAAGACAAGACACAGTTGGCTCAGCATTCCTTGTTTTATTTTGAATGGAAGCTGTTAGGCTAATGTAGCTGGTAAGTAATGGAAGATGATTAGCACAGCGCAAATTTCACTGGAATCCACAGATTTTTCTAAATTTCTGCGCAATTCAAAATTTGATGTGTTCTGATATAAGAGTTCACTAAAGGGAAACTTATCAACTCTAACTTTTTTACAATGGGTAAAAGGGAACTGAAATTCTACTATCCAAGTAGAGTTTTATATGTAATATTAATTAAAATTGTTTGAAATAAAAAATATGCTTTCTCTGGGTTCCATTCTGCCTTAAAACACCCTGCACGGACATCTCTAATGAGAATTGGTTAAAAAATACAACTTACCCAAAAGACTCTGACAACAAAAACATCTAAAGCATTAGACCATGTGTTTGTAAGCATGCAGTTCAAATGCAGCAAGATAAAGTCAAACTGTGAGTGTATTATTACTGAGCAATTTTAATGCACACATCTTTTAATTTGCTTCATAAGAAGACTATATTAATGTTATCATATGAGATAGCACAAACCTAGTAATGGTTATATAGAATCTGCAGTGTACGTGGATATTTAGAGAAATAGAAGTTGCAGCCTTAGAACTGATTGTTCAGGTCGGATGTTTCTGACTGTGTTTTGCTGTCTTACTCAGTTCTTCAGTAATGATATGTCATGTTCTGCTCATGTCATAGTTAATCAAAAGTTCAGTGCTTATGGGAAAACTACAGTGACTGCTCTGCTTACAATTGAACATTTAAACATTTAAATATAACTGGGAGATACAAGACAACTCATTTCATTGTTTCAGTGCTGTAGTTTGGAAGAGGCTATGCAATGTGTGTGTTATCAATAGGAGTTTTTATCTGTTAGTTACTGGAAGGTTAGCAAAATTCACTTAGTAGGATTTCTTGAAATAAGCAATAAATAAATAAATATCTAGATGTGTAGTGTGCACAGCAAATAACAACAAAATCATAGGAACTGAAATGGTCTAAGGCAAGAAATCTTTTTTTGTCTCTCTTCTACATCGTTTTGCCTATTTTGTTCATTTCAAGAAATATTACCACGAAAGTGCAATCGTTTTTTTTTTGTTTTTGTTCAATACATTCACAACATATAATTTATTTTAAAACTATCCCTTTGATAACCAACCTAATAATGACAGAATGAGCCTACCAAATTCTTAAATAAATAAATAATGGTGGATGTGCATATGTGTGCATGCGTACAACTCAAAACAGCATTTAACATTGAACACCTGATTGATAAACTAAGCTGAAAATTCAGGGGTTCTCAGCTGTTTTAACTCATTATCTACATTAATGTCATAGCCTAAAGCATTATGTACTATAGCATGACTGAACATACTCTCTGGGATTTGCCAACAACATTTTCTTCAATGTACTTCCCATATGTACTGACATTGCAGCACAAACACGAAGCATGACAATGTTCCCCGAGCCATAAAGCAATATCAATAAAGTTGATGTGACAGCAACAGTGAGAAACAAACAGAGACAGTTATCTTTACATACTCACACCAAGTTAACGGTCAACTGCAATTAAAAAATCAATTAGAACTGAGATGTTTTGGCTAGGCCAAGTTAGTCTACATCCTGTAAGACTTGTCCTTGTGAAGGTATGTACAAAGGAACACACTTGGGGTGGAGCACAGAATTATAACTCCATTCCAGAGTCAATCACAATCGGATCACTCTACAGAAAAACATACATAACCTCAACGTCCCCCTTGCGGAGCTCATTACATTGATCACGGTGCTTGAAGGGTCAAGAGAGGCCGTGGTTCAGTAGACTTGTAGGCCCAGGAGGACAGCTATGCTGCTAGGCCTTCCCTTCACACACACACACATACACACACACTCACCGGCCCTGGAGAGTCCCATCCAGGGCTTCCCACTCG
Source organism: Bryconaethiops microstoma (assembly GCA_037577275.1). Lineage (NCBI taxonomy): Eukaryota > Metazoa > Chordata > Actinopteri > Characiformes > Alestidae > Bryconaethiops > Bryconaethiops microstoma. The sequence goes on along the minus strand of JBBJLS010000140.1, from coordinate 19,299,792 downwards.
CCGCCTGTCAGCAGGGCTCCTGCTCCTCATTTGTCATTTCTATTGATTCAGGGGAATGACAGATGGTTATTATGGGAGGCTGAGACAGATCGCCTTTATGAGTGCGATTCATGAGCCAGCCATCTCTGCCACTGTTTGTGCCAGTCTGGTGACTGGCTAGCTCACTGTGTGTGTGCCCAGTATTGGGGCAGTGGCATGGCAGGCCATTCAGTCATTAATGTCTGCAATCTGGAGGCCTAAACACCACAGGCCTGCACAGTCAGTGAGTGTGTGTGCATTGCATCAATGTGGATGCAAGTGATTGTAACAAAACCAGATATCTTTAACATTGTCTAAAATAATTCCTCAATTTAATGTAAAGTGCGTTTATTCCAAGCAATTTTGGACCGTTTCTGTTGGTCTGTGCATGAAGTGTTTGCACAGTATGAAGGCCAGTTGATTTATTAAAATGTTAGTAAAAAAGAGTTTTGGAGACAAATAAAAGTAAAGTGGTCCCTTATAGTCATGCGTGAACACATCACAGCACAGTGCACAGTGTGAACAATGTGAAATTCTTTCTCTGCATTTCACCCATTCACCAGGTGAAGCAGTGGGCTGTTTGTGGGGATGGTACCTTGAGCAAGGGTACCTCAGTGGTGCCTCTAACAGTCCTGGGATCGGAACCCACAACCTCCCTAAAGACTAGACCACCAGCCGCCCCAGAATGAGGATGGTCATATAGCATATAGAACAGAATAAGAAACACAAAGTTAAGTGTAATTACAAAAAAAGTCATACGAATGATCTACAAATAATAAATAGAACAATCTTACATGATACCACATGATACTACATATCATAAAGTAATACTCGAGAAACTTTATGCGAGAAGTAAAAAATGTTTAATACACATTTATGAAACTGTATAACTGTTTTTTTTTTAAGCCATTTCAATCCGACCAGAAGGTATTTTAGGTGTAAATAAACCAGTGAAAAAGGAAAAAATGAGGGAAAAAATTAAGTTATGAGCTTTTAATGTGGCAGTGCCTAATTATTCTTCATATAGTATTATAAATAGGAAGGTACTAATATTTTAGGATATGTTTGTGTGTGTTATATTTTCAGCTTGCACTCCTGCTTTTACAGGCTTTTGTTTAAAGTCAGTCTGGCTCTGGAACATCTGTTTCCTCGAGCATCTGCTCCAACGTATTCCACTACTTTTCCCTTCCAAAGAAAAAAAAAAACTCATGAGAAAATGTGGGTCACTGACCCATTCAGCCATGTAATTTATCCAGACATTGTCCAGCTGTGGCATGTTTTAGGACTCGGATGCAATCTCACCAGCAGAGTGGTTTGTCCGATTGTAGGTGATACATATTGAATGGGCACTTCAGCACACACATCTTTGTATCATTTGTTTATATCAGAGATGGCATCTTCTAAAGGCTGTATCTGGTTGTTAAGTCTGATGCCACGCGTGATGTAATAGCCACTCCCGAGTTCAAATGCTCCTTCAGATCCTAAAAGAAACACACTGTACTGCTGCAGCACGCTCCAACGTTTGACACGATGCTCCTTTTATCATGCTGCAGCAGCTCTTGCTTTCACATGGGTGACTGAAATAGCACCCCCTCTATTAATAATCTCTCTGTGATGTCCGGTTATTACTCACTTTAGGCGAAGCTGAAGTTAGCTTCACATTATTTTTTGAGATATGTCTTACTTTGTGCAGCTGTGATGTTCTGGTGCCTGCACAGCTCTGTAACTGCTGCCCCATTTAAGGTGGAACAGAAAATTTGAACTTCAGAGACCCCAACATAAGGAAATGCCTGAAGTTTGGCATACAAAAAGAGTGCAATATCAATCTCTAAAATGACCAATGGAATCAAGAACCTTGCCAGGCCTTACAGCCTGAACGCAACCACATTTCTCGTCTGTACAAGTCGCTTTGTTGGGGATCGTTCACGCATTCTTCTCGTTACTTGTGTTCTCAAGGACTTGAAACATCATGGCTCAAGTAAAGATTCAAAGTTCTCATCTTGCCAAGTGAAAATCAAATATCTGGAGGTGTCCTTGATTTGTGTATTTCAGTCTTGTTTGGACTCGAGTGGCCACGTTTTCCTGAAGGTATTTCACACAACGTAGCCACAGTGGAGGCATAGGAATGTCCACATACTGTAACTGTACGTTTTAAGCGAACACCAACTGACTCGATCTACACACTTTCTTACGGTTTATTTCCTTTTTTAAATCAGCAAACAGGAGCCACAACTATCAACTCCCAATTATTTCACTTCACTGGTCTTTCTACTGGCCCACATTTTGATATATGAATATTTTCAGGTCTAGAGTTACACTGACGCAGATGCAGAAACATTAACACTATGAGAAACTTATGAATCAAGCTGGTTTATCTTCAGAATTTAACCGTTAGCAGTGGCGCTGGATAACTTCTAACACGAGGGAAGCCGAGCCATAATATGGCAAAGAAATCGAGTATTCATTATTATCAAAAATTCAACTATTATCAAAAATTATGTTGCTGAAAGCTCTCTTTTCTCTCTATATATATGTATATATTTTTTTTTCTCTCTCTTCCTCCCTCTTTTTCTCAAAACCCAAAATGATGATGTTTAAACCTTTCTTTCTCTTCCTCTCTCTCTGTCGCTCTCTCTCTCCCTCTCTCTCTCTCCCTCTCTCTCTCCCTCTCTCTTTTGCTCAAAACCCAAAATGACATTGTTAACCCCCCCTCTGTGAAAGGTCTATATTTAAGATCTACAACTAAGGGTTAATTGCTGCTCACTGTTTTATGTACACATACTCAGTGTAACTGAAATGATAGAATTATGGTTTCACTATTGTGAGTTAATTCTGGGCACTAGCAGATGTCACCACAAACATTCCAGCGAAGTATGGATTATGAAGAATGAGACCTTGAATAACAATGACATTGTGGTATAGATTGGCGATGGGCGAAGGGTCAACGCTAATTAAACTTTTAAATTAATTTATCTTGATTCCACTGACTGGCACACCATGGTTTATTCATGAACCTACCTTGAATCATGCTGCGTCAATACACAAGTGACAATAATACTAAATCAATACGTATCCAGTCTCCCCCAAGGGCATGCTCAGTAAAAGCAGGGCAGACAAAAGAGGACAGGCACTCAAATTTGTGGTCCTGTTACACGACAGGGGAGGTATACTACATTATAACCAGACTATTAAAAAAAACACTTACTCTAAGAGGATCATGGATATTGAGTGAATAATAATACTTCCCAGTCAATGACAGTTAACAAAAAAAAGATTGCTTTTAGTAAATTGAATTTAAATAAAATTTAAATTAAAACCTGAATTTAATTAGTATTAAATTCAAATTTAGTTTAGATTGAATTGTCTCCTTGTGGGACTCTGTGGCTGACCATCACAGCATTCAGTTGTATTTACTACACAGTCATACATACCATATACGGTATATGTATACGACACTCATTCTCAGATAATCATGTATTTAATATTAACTTAATAACTGAGATCCTACCGCAACATGGATCTCTCTCCTACTGTAATCGTGTCACTCTAAGATCACTTTTAACTTTATGCCTTGCTGTTTTCGAGCTACACAGTGAGATCTTATCATTTAAATTGCGTCTGGTGATGCAGTGCAGTCTGAGTATTTGGACCTTTTCTTCCTTTCTTGTCTCTAGGACATTCTGACTATTAAGATAAAGCTACAGACTTTAATTTGATGGGGTCTTTTTTCATTATGTTGAGTGAACTCCTAAAAGAATTTGAGACCTTTCATATATTCATGTTTCCATTTTAGGGATTAAAAAGTAACTGGCTAATTGGCTTCTCAGTTGTTTCTCAGCTGCACCATTAGGTAATATAAAAGCGAACACATGCCTGAAATTGATTCCAGGGGTGGAATTTGCGTGTGGAGTGCGTTGCGGTTATTTCTAAGATCAGTTCCAGTCAAACACGCTATATATTGAGATGCATAGAGCAGTCAATAAGAAACATAAACCAATGCATTAAATATGTCAAAATCAACTGCTAGATACATCGAAGTAAGAAAAAGAAGTTGAACAAATCAATAATGTTTCACAAGAAAGGCAGAGTTGTATCGGAAACAACAGAATACACCAGCACGACCGCAAATGATTTATCTAAATTTAGCTGTTTAACACTTGTAGACCTCAAACACAGAAAGGCTTCCTACAAAAGCTTTTCAGCACACTGTTGAAATTATACTGTGTGCATTTTTTTTCATGATTAAACTAGCAGAAAGTACATGGAGTAAAAATGCTTTACATTAACTTACAGTAGAAGGAAAAACATCTTCTGTCTTCCCCTATTCTGGAAATATGTATTTTTTATAAGGATTGTGAATCACACAATATGCATCATATGAACAAAATTAACTGATAGCTTAAAGCAGGGCACTAAGAGAAGCCACTAAAATAAGAGCCTTTATTGTAAAAAGAGGCTTTATATATCAATCTTCGCATAGTGGCATGGTTCTCATGGTGGCATGGTGTCCAGACTATATGTCCAATAACATTCACATTTTAATTGGTTTCTTTCATTATCTCAGGCTGACCGTGAGTTTAATGGAAAGTAAGGACGAAATAAGTCTAACATTCTGTCACTTAATATCATATTCTTTGTTTTATTTCAAAGGCAAAAAGAATAAAATACTGTTCAACCCGAAAGTCCATTTACATTACATTTACGGCATTTAGCAGACGCTTTTATCCAAAGCGACTTCCATTCCATTCCCTAACTACAGGGGACAGTCTC
>JBBJLS010000140.1:19251091-19283374 GCA_037577275.1 Bryconaethiops microstoma | reverse complement strand
ACCATGCCCACAAGACCCCGCCTCATGTGCGGGCTGTGTCTGAACTAGAGAGACAAGACGTGTGTTTATGCGACAAAGATAAATTGCCAAGATCTGGCGCACTATTTAAAAAGTAACATCCCGAGTGTCCGAAATTAACTAAACGTCACCTCCCCTTGTTCACTAATTAGCCCCCTATAGAGCAAACACTATGTAGTGAACGAATGCACTTTTCGAACACAGCTCATGTCTTTGGTCAATGTCCAGCAGTATAACTATACCCATTTCATTACAATAAAGTAGTCAATGCATTTCTGTCACTTCTTGAATCATAGCGACAGTTACATTATCAATAAAAGTGAGTGAATTAGAGGCTTGCATGCATAGCTATGCATGACTCAGCTTGTGTTTCTGATTATCAGCATTTTATCTTCCTCTCAGATTTTTTTTCTTCATGTAACCATTCCTTTTCTGTTCTCTCTCAGTGTTTCCTTTTTTTAAAGTGCAGAGGATAAAACAAAATATATAAACTAAGTCACAGCTTTGTTATTTATGTTCAGCACAACACACATAATAAAACGTACTCTTGTTTTTACTAGCCTGCCTAGTGTAAATATTTGGACTTTGTTGTTCCAGTACTTGTGAAGACATTGCCTATTGTGTTGTGAATACAAATGTTCTTGCATAGTGTCTCTACTTCTCTTCTCTTTATACATTTGCACACAAACAAGTGCATTTTTATTTGCGTTTTTATTCTTTAATGTCACCCTGTGTACAAACAAGAGAAAATGCTTCCAACGTTGGCCTTTCCTTTGAACCTTCCTTCCATCCACAGACAGACCTGAAGCTGACCCAGAGTGCTAGGAACCGAGAGGCAAAGCAGATGCAGCAGCTGGAGAAAATGAGACAGAGAAATCCCTCAGACAGGCAGATCATTGTATCCTTCCTGTCTGCTCTCTTCTTCTTCAAATTGTCTTGTTTACACCTTTGTGAGTTTCACAGGTTTAGACTTGTACTGCACTGACCTGGTGTTCTCCAATAAACTCAAAGCTGGATTTGTTTACCATACCTGGTTATTTGTTATTGCCAGGAAAAAAAGCATAACAATGTCAGATTATAGATTAGAATGTTCTTCCTGATTGACATACAAACCTACTTGGATCACTATGTCATGTTTTTCTTAGCTGAGTGAGGAAATTAGTGCTATAGAAGCCGGTTAGGTGATATGAAATGTGTTGGCAGTGTAGGCATGACTAAGGCTTTAAATAAGCTTTAGTGCATTTGGCACAAAACCAGCAATATTAGTTTTTTGTCAAAACCATGTGCTAGAAGAAAAAGAGTAACATCATCAGGTTTTTATAGTATATTACTCGTACGTCATTTGCAGAAACTATCAAGAGGGTTGAATCTTTTGCATGACTCTACTGTAAGTACCATACAGGTTGGTGTTGAAATGTAAATATTCTTCCTTAACACATTTTCACAGTCGCAGGTGGGCCATCAGGCTGTGTATTCTGCATTTCTTTGTAACAGTGCATTTTGCATAATTACTGTAAGACACTTGTTTATAGCAGTTTAACACTTCTCACTGGGGTGATTTCCTGTCATGACGTTACACAGTAAATGAGCAGACTGCTCTGCACAGTTTGTTCCCAGCATCGTGAGTTTCACTTGTGTCGTGACAGGCTGAGAGCGAACTGCAGAGAGCCACAATGGACGCAACGCGCACGACTCGCCAACTGGAGGAGACAATAGAAGTGTTTGAAAAGCAGAAAATTCAAGATATCAAGGTCTCTGAGATTGTACAATTTACCGGTTATGTGGCGAAAGCATTACATCAATTTGAGAAGGAGCTTTCTTTCTAAATTAATATTAACCCAGTCCTACAATATTTCATAGAGCATGGATGATATTTGAGTGTAGTCATAAGTACAGCTTCTCTGTGTGTATCTTAAATGAGTTTAAGGATATCGGCCATTTCTAAGAGAAGCATGCCTGTGTTTATATGCCCTTTGATGAATAATAGCTGCAGTTTTTTCTGTTATACAGAAGGTCTTTGGAGATTTTGTGACTGTAGAGATGATGTTCCATGCCAAAGCTCTGGAGGTGTATACTAATGCCTATCAGCACATCCAGAATGTGGATGAGGAGGGAGATCTAGAGGTATGCACTCATTCTGCTTCAACACAGCCTCCCCTCACCACATCAGCCGACCTGATGAACTATCTAATATCTGTTCTGTTCTGCTCTGCTCTGTTTCTCTTTAATAGAAATGTCATTATGACACTGAATGTCCTGCTTCCTGGAATGCAGTTCCTTTCATATTCTCTTTTATGTTCAAGAGGCCTCCTTTAAAACATACTTGGACTGGCTGTGGAGGTTTCTTTTTGGGAAATTATGTTTAAGAATTCCTCTTGACTGAAGGGGCAGCTTTTTCCTGTTTCCTCCATAGTTTGCTTTACAATTTAAACAATGTACTATTACATGCAGGCTACATATCTAATCAGCAGTATTTAACAGAGGTTAATAAAAGATCAGGTTGATAAATATGGCCTTTTCAAAGATTGAGAAGTATAATGGGTTTTAACATATTTGTCTACTGTTCCAGCGTTATGTTCATTTTGAAGGCATATTCCAACGAAAGAGCAGAAAGCAGTTGACTCAAGACACATTTATAATAGAACTCAGGACAAATAACAGAGTTACATTTGAGTCTGGTTTGCTGTTTCTAAGTGTAGAGAAATAATAGTATGTTCTTTTTTTTACTCATTTGACACAGAATAATTTCGACATGATTGATTGATTGAACATTGACTGACTCCTGTTGTCTTTACAGGTGTTCAGGAGCACCCTGCACCCCCCTGACTATCAGTCACGCTTGGAAATAGTCCGTGCTAATTCCAAAACTTCCTTGAATCAGACTAGCACAACAATGAGTAAAAGCGGGACTTTGCAGGTGAGTGTTATTTAAGTCTTTTACACGTTTTTAAAGTTTAGAGTTGTTTTGCAAGAGCTCAGATTCCTGTTAAGTATTTTTCACTTGTTTTCATGAAACAGTTCTTTTATTGTTTTACCGCTGTTTACACTTTCAGATTTATTGCTTCTCATAAGCCACTGATACATTTATGCTGAAAAGCTTCCTGTAATTGGTGCTGTTACTACTTTTAGCAGTTTCATATCCCTGTTATTGAACTAGTGCAATGTTTGCCTTGTATTACCAGAATTTCAGCAAATGATCGGCAGGACTTGCCGTTACTCTGTTAATAATGAACTTTATTATATTCTTTGGGTTCATGTTTAATCACCATGTAGTGCATTTTATTCTGTACCACTTTAATGCAATGTCACCTTCAATGGATTTTTGCTTTTTGTCTGAAGGTGAAAAATGTGAATATTTATACATTTTAAGAATAGCTGAATAACAAATCAGTAGACTAATGGAAAGCTGGTCTACAGATAAGTGAAACTGCTGTTTAAATATTTTCCAGAATTGCTAGAATGGCTGCCTCATGTTGCTAATAGAGAACCTGTTGTATATTTAAGTGTGCGGTTTTCTCCAAAAACCTTGTTGTGCTAAAAGTATAATAAATCTTGACTGTGCCTGTAAAAACCGAGAGAAGAATGTTAAAATCTGTCCTAATTTGACCACAGCAGTGATGGAAACATGGATGCACTGTGAATAAGTGTGAGCCACACACGTGATTAGAACAGCTTTACCTGACTTAACCTGAAGAAAAAGCAGGTCCAGTACTAGGTTGTCATCCTCATACAAGTTTCCTCATAGAGGAAATTCTTTTGTGTGTGGCAAATGTCAGATTTGTTCCATCTGATAGTGTAAGAATGATCTGATGACTATGACCTGCAAACTACACAGAGTTTTTGCCAGATGATGCTCAGCAAATGCGCCAGCCATTAGGACTTCGAACCATGTATCTGAAGACCACTCATAATGCCAAGCATCAAACATCTTACTTTAAAACATGACTACATTTTCTGTTTTCTGAAACAGTCAAGGACTCCAAAAGCACAGGGGAAGGAGGATGGTGATGATGATGATGATGATGATGATGATGAGGAAGAAGATGAAGATGAGGATGATGATTTGGAGGATGTTACAGATGAGGAGAATTAACCCTGCAAACCTTTGCACCTTGTGCCACAGTATTTTTACAGTAATTAGTATTTCTTAATTATACAGTGATCTTGTATGAAGCCAGCAGTAATTATTATTAGAGTTCAGGTTTGTGTTAATATTTTTCTAAAAATTATATCAAATGAAATGGGTCATACATTGGGCTGTTCTTGTTAAAGGGACCATACATTTTTACATTTTTTTTTTTTTTTTTTTAATCTTTTTTGCACGTTGTGCCAGTGTTCATTTTTGACTATGCGATGTTGAACAGTGTTAAAAATCAATATGTTGTGCTTTAATGCCTTACAGAATGTTAAGTGACCAAATAAACACATTTTTTATGGAATATTATAAATGCTTTGTCATCTTACATCATTTATTGCGTGTCCTACATGCAGATCTGTTGCTCAGACTGAGATGTGAGAGCGGAGATGCAGACCATGCGTAACGCAGAGACGCCCCTGTGTCAATATAGTCATGAACAATATAGTGACGATATAGGCTGTCGCCACAGTGGAGGCTGACCCACCCGGAGCTGTGCGTCATTGTGTCATGACTTTCATGTCAGTCATGCATTAGTCAGACACAACTATCCAGGGCTGCTGGTGAAATTAGGACGTGCTCTCTCCCCTCATGCCCTTTCCTGTGACACACCCACAACCACAGGATAGGAGATGTGATTAACCTGCAGTGTTTGATCGTGTAGCATACGGAAACGTATGTCTTATTATCTTCTGCATTGCCATTATCTTTCCTTGCATACTTATTTGCACAGTCTTTTTTGTTTGGTTTTTTTTGCTTTAACCCTGGCATGTCCTGTGCACCGTGCTCTAGTAGGGTCCTTCATGTCAATGGTGTATTGTGAAGTCAAATAGAATACGCGTGTTCAAACGTGCGTGCGAGAGAAGGAAAAGCAGACAAAAAGAGGCCGACCTTTGATGCGGTGACTCATCGACACTACATGTGTATGTAAGAGGCTGAGAGTGATTGACTGAATGAGTCACTGAAGCCAGCATATCAAGTGCCGCCCGACAGCCTGCATTCAGTATTTCACAGAGTGATTTGGTGGTCAGTTTGGAGAGACCACTGGAGAGAGGTGCAAACAGAAGTGTTCTATTGGTTATTAATACCTGCAATTATTAGTAGGAATACTTCCTATGACTAATAACCTTGTGTATATACACCATTGTAATTTTTTTCCCTTTTGTACACTTAATACTTTTGTGTGGCTTTTGTTTTTGTTTTTCTGTTTTTTACAAATGCTTGTTAATACACACATTAGCCTGTATACTTTGTCAGTAACATTAAAGGCGTTTATTTTGATTCAACAATATTATGTGCTAATAGTTTTGCTACTGCTGCCTTGGGAATGAATGCCAAAGCTCACACATTTTACCCTTATTGTCATGACAGCATTCCTCACCACTCAAACCAGCTGTTGTCTGAATATGTTTTTAACAGTTGTTTAGAAAGGAGAACTCCAATCATTTAGGCTAAATCTGCCCATACCAAGGAATGTACCTTGATAATGTCGCAAAATATACATAAGAATTTATTGATGTAGCACTTTTATAGCAAAGCTACAATTGTCTTACGGCTGGTTAAAAGTCAGAGTGTAAAAATGTGTCTTCTGTCGCTTTTTAAAAATATCAACAGATCCTGCCTGTTTAATATCCAGCGGAAGATTTTTACAAAGGCTAGGGACATATGCAACAAAAGTGCAGCCACCTCAACTTTGTCCTAGGAGTCTTTAAAAGGTCCTGACTAGACGACCTTACAGACCGAGTACCCGTATGACCAGTCAGCAATTCGGAAAGGTATTCCGGGGCCTCACTGTGTAAAGCTTAACAGTAAAATTTTAATATTAGCATTTGTTTTGGTTACCAAAACCTTTTCTGGTATTTTGATTATTTCTGAGTGCCTGTATACTGTGTGTTGTTGCATAACCTGCTTTCCAACTAAGTACATTTATGCTGAACTACCAGCAGTTCAGTAAACGATTCCTATCACAAGAGGGCATTGAGTGGTAAAAGTCAGGCTTTCCAAAGGTCCTTGTGTGATTAGCCAATCAGCATTGAAATTAGAATTAGAAAAAGAATGTTGACTGTGAACATTCACACATGAAATGAAATCATAGGCAAGGCATAAACCAAAGTCTCGGGAGTGACAGTTCTACACACGAGCTTGCGTCCCAGAGGTGGTTTTGAGGTCTATTTTAAGTCAAAACCCAAGCGTTTGTGACAGATGCACCTGTGTATGTCCATCCTCCTAATTTGTTTTCTATGAGGTCAACAAAGTCCACACAAAGACATGGATTCCTTCCTCATATGACTCATCCTAACAGAAGTATTAATAGGAACTAGTGAGTAGTTCTGTAAAGAAAAAATGCAAGGGTGTGTCCCCTTGAGTCACTAAGAGCACTAGTGATGGAGGGAGAATACGCACTCTCTCCACTCCACTGACTGGCACGCGGACGCAACTACTGACATTACAGGAACAAATCTGCTCGGTTCTGTTGTTTATAACTTCCAGAGCAGATTTGCAATAAGTCAAGGGCAACTAGAACATTTCAGGGGCGGAGAAGAAGATAAATAATACATAATGGTATGAGAATCAGAATCGGCGTCAAAAATTGCTTATATTATAACTTCACAGACACAAGAACAATATAAAACATAATGTCTAAATAAAATATATGAAATTCACTGTTATATACTGATGGGGTATAAATACTCTAGATAAATAACTTACAGTTAAGTGATCAGGGGTGGTGGGGGCCTAGTGGGTAGGATACTTGTCTCTGGATCAAGAGGGCATGGGTTCAACTCCTACCTCCAGCACACCACCACTGAGTCCATGAGCAAGACCCTTAACCCCAAGTTACTCCAGGGAGACTGTGAGACTGCCCCCTGTAGTTAGGGAATGGAAGTCGCTTTGGATAAAAGCGTCTGATAAATGTAAATGATTAGTGGTTTGGAGTTTTTCTCTTTGTCAATGTACACAATAGAGATCAGGAGGAGATATCCAATTGTGAAATAGGTGATGATACTAGTGAATATTAACGTTTGCTGTCTTCTAACGCACCAAATACAACTCCTAAAGGTCTTGGTCATTCGGTGATGTTTTGAATCAGGTCCTCTACACTGCTGTGGTTAGTCACCACTGATCTAAATGATGACTTTTCCTAAGTTCACCTTTCTATGCCCTGCCCATAAACATTTCAAAAGCAACTGTGAAAGCAACGAGCTTTACAGAAAATCTACCTGAAAACTCTGTTTTTGTTATATTACTGAAATTTGCTGTACATATGTTCATTTCAGGGGATAGTTTATTTTGTATAATTGCAAAGTAATTGCTGTCATTTCCAACCTGCATAAAAACGCTAGGCAGCGTGATGTTTTAGACAGGGAACTCATCTTTCTGAACTTGGAATGGGTTTTTCCCAGTGTTCTGTAAAGCTTGTCCAACCTCACAACAGTAGCTACAAAAGAACACAAATGAAATTAAAATTTCCGACTTCTCTTTATCCCTTATGCTGTGTTTATATTATGATGGGTGAATTGTACATTCCATGCTATTCAGTGGAGCCGGGACAAAACTTCCATCTCCATCAGCAACAATGGTGGTGTACCACAGTGGTCATGAAGAGCTCAACTTTTGCCGTCACGTGGGCAAGAATGCTACCGTTATTCCAGTAATGCTATTACCATAGCAATGTGGCTACATGGTCGCAGGCCGCCGTCTGTCATGTATTGAGACATGGAACAAGTGGCAGCATGTAAACACAGCCGTCAAATTAAACAGGTTGTTTTGGTGACCTTTAAGACTGCTGTATGTAAATGACCTCTTTTCTGACTGGCTGCACTGCATTCAGCAGTTCTGGATGAAACACCTTTTATAACTTCAAACTGCAAGGACAAGACTAAACTAATGTAGACTGAAATGGGGGATTAATGAAAGTGTACTGGTTACATTACAAAAGAAAATCATTCATATCTGAACCGTACGGACAGGAAAAAATTTTGAGAAACAATTTGTTAGAAACAGTGCGTTTAAAAATGAGGTCCTTTGGTTTTACATGAAATGGGCCCTTTAACCGTTTAACATGAACTAAGAGACTCTGTAAAGCAGGGCTCTCAGGTTGCAGTTGCCAATCTCTGTCACCCAGTGGTTGTTTTTGTTAATGGTTTCGACATCCACCTCCAAAGGCAGAGCGGCTGCCAAAGAGAGAGCATTGCGCAAGTGCTTATCTGATACAATCTGTCAGTGAGGCCTTGAGGTCATAAGCCCGCTGTTGGCGGAAAAGATGAGCCGAGCATTTGCTTGCATTGGCCGTGACCCATCCAGCTGTACAACAGGAGCAACAGCAGCACCTCAGAAATGCGCGTGTGTCTGACAAACAGAAGGAGATTTTTCATTCATAACGGTGGTGTGTTTGCTTGCCTCATGCAAGACTCATTATCCTTTCTTGTTTATCTGCTTAAGACACTGGATTAGCTTTGTCAAACTGAGTCGCTGAAGAGGCATAGCATTCATCACACTCAAGCTCCACATAGCAGGCAGAAACCAGTGGCTGTGTTTCTCAGAAAAGAACACAGGTCTACAGAAACCTGAGATGAAACAGAACACTAAATCTGACATCCCAAACCACAAACTACAGCTGGGTGACCAGCCTGAACCCACCCAGTTTCATAAGGTCTGAAAAATGACGAGAAAATGAGAAGGTGACAGCGACTTGCGAGAAAATGACCTCAGCCAGAGAAAATGCGGGAAGCTCTCAACTCGGAACTCATGACAGAAATTTCTTCTCTGAGTGTGCAAAGTGGGGGAAGGAATGCTGATTCCTTTACACTGATACTGTTTTAGATGGGGCAATGGTTCAAAAGAACCTGCTTCAGTACTAGTGAATGTACAACTAAACAGTACTGTGCAAAACTCTTAGGCACCTGCAAAAATAAGATTTAAAAATGTTAAAATGAGCATTGGCTGTTTTTCACATTAATATTCTTAAATATACTAAATAAAACTAAGAAACTATAAATACAAATGACATTATACAGTAAATAGTGATTGTATGTACAGTGTATCAATGTGTTCCTGTTACTTGTTTGAACTTAGTCTGTCCTTCATTAAATCAAATCGGAGCTGCTGATAGAACTTCACAAATTCAAGACATTCTACCTACCAGCTCACAAGAAAAACTACTTTTTTTTACAAACAAAACAAATCTTGATACTTTTTACTGCTTTCTTGTTAGTTTGCATTTATTCTAATGTTAACTTTGCTAACAGAAAGACATTTTATCGCACACTGAGAAAAGTGGCTCTTTTTGCACAGTATTGTACATGTTATATTTGTCAAATTACCAGAGAGAAGAAAATAGTTGATTTTTCAATATTCAAGTCAATGTCCTTTTGCATGATATTCTTGGGCAGTGGGTTTGTGACTAGAGGGCTTCGCCTTTTACTAAGTGACAGTTCAGCATGCAAAACTTCTAAAAAGCTTGTGTTTATTTGTTTACTTCTCCTGCATTTCGAGCTGGTTGACAGACAAGATGCCCTGTGACACACACAGACGCATATTTATGCTGCCATGCCCTGAAAGTGAATAGAGACTTCATCTCACAAAAGCTCTTCACACCTGTACAGGTTGTCCCTTTTCCTCTCTATTTTAATAACACAGTAAAAACAAGGTGACCCATAATGTGCAACCATAAAAAGCTGCTGATGTAACAAAACTTTCTTTCAAGGTGTTTTACAGTCTCAGAGGTGTGCATTCACACTGGCTAATCACAGCATTCTGTCTGACAACCTTGAAGAGAAAGTGTCACTGGGGATTTTAAAATTCAGTAAGTAAAGTACTGGACCTCGGCTAGATCCAGCTGGCAGCCCTGTGGTTAGTACGTTGGAGTAGTTAGCATTAAGCCTACAATTTTAAGAACAAATGACTCCATCTTCCTGCCAATTTTGTCTATCCATATAGGCCCCAAACAGGGTTTCTAATGAAGAATGATAAATTCTACTCCTGACAGGCCACTGCTCTAACATATCTCTCCTCAAGCCTTTTAATCAGAGGCGTTACTCCAGAGAAAGCGTTAATCTGTGTAGTGCTATGGCCCTATAGGTCTGAAGCTGCCCGTCTCTAGCAGAACATTTTTGAGAATATATTAATAACAGAATATATAAATATTATTTGTAATTTTTGACATTTTATAAAGGTGTTATTAAAGGTTTCTGGCCATTTTCCATTGATTTGCTTTGAAAGAAGTGACCCATCACTTGTTCCTCCACTTTAAGCTTGATACATTTCAATGGCATTATACAGCACGTGAGAATGCAACTGACACATCTCTTAACATTGAAAAAACTACAGCTATATCTATTGATAGAGTAAGTGTTGCAGGTTTATCATCCCTTACACATTTATTTTAAAAAGAGGTTAGAAAGTGACAGAACAGGCGTGCAGTAGGGTATGTGAACCCAGACGAGTTGTCCAGTTAGTCAACTCACTCACTTTTCATATACAAAAATGGTTCCCTGAAAAACTATCCAGTGAAGGGTTCTTCAGGGAACCAATTTTCTTTTGATCACTATTTGGTCACTACAAAAAATCATTTTGACACAATCATAGTCAAAATCTTTTTTTGTGAAAGCTTAATTTTGTAATAATGGCATCTGTCAAGGGATGGGATATATCAGGCAGCAAGTGAACAGTCAGTTCTTGAAGCTGTTGTGTTGAAAGCAGGAAAGAAGCTAAGCGTAAGAATACTGTATGTGTAATTATAATGGCAAGTCGACTGGTTCAGTGCATTTCCAAAACAGAAGGCAATGCGGGGTGTTCACAGAATGCATTGGTCAGTACCTACCAAAAGTGGTCCATGGAAGACCAATTGGTGAACCAGCAATAAAGTCATGGGCACTGCTGCACGTGGAAAGTGAGGGCTAGCCCGTTTGGTCTGATCCCACAGAACTAAAGTAGCACAAATTGCTGAAAAATATATTAACAGAAAGATATCAAAACACACAATACTTCACAGTTTGTTGTGTATAGGGCTGTGTAGCCACAGGCCAGTCAAAGAAGCCCATGTTGACTCCTGTCCACATCTGGAAGCACCTACAGTGGACACAGGAGCATCAGAACTGTGTTTTCTTTTACATCATGTAGATGGCTTGGTGCATGTTTGTTGCATATCCGGGGAAAAGATGGCACCAGCAGAGGCCAGCAGAGGCAGTGTGATACTCTGGGCAATGTACTGCTGGGTAATCTTGGGTCCTGGCATTCATGTGGATGTTACTTTGATGCAAACCACATGCATAAACATTATTACACATCAAATATATTCCTTCATGGCAATGGTGTACCATAACAGCAGTGGCCTCTATTAGCAGGATAATGTGTCCTACCGTACTTTGAGCAACATGACAAACAGCTCAAGGTTTTGGCGCGGCCTCCAAATTCCCCAGATCAAAATCTGATCGTGCGTCCGTGGGATGTGCTGGACAAACTAGTCTAAGGAACTAGACCATGAAGACCCCACCTTGCAGCTTACAAAACTCAAAAGATCTGCTGTTAATGTCTTGGTGCCAGATGCCATGGCACACCTTCAGAGGTCTTGTGGCGTCCGTGTCTCAACAAGTCTTGGAAGTGGGTGCTTATACAATATTAGGCAGGTGGTTTTAATGTTATTGCTGATCCATGTATATGTCTGTTCAGCCTGTAGCAGTTTAGCTCACACATTTTACGTTAAAATAAAGGCATGTTTCACCTTGGACTCCTTTTGAATAAGGCAAAACGGAGGGAAGCCAATTGGAATGAATGTCAATTATATATATCCATCTTAACACAGTAATAAAAAAGGGATATAGAGAAGTTGGAAAATGGTCACGTGAATCATGAACACATAAAAACTACAAAAAAACTCAAATATTTTGGACAAAGAGATTTATGGGGTATGGGCTCTTTAGTAGTTATCTATGTAGCATAAAGGTATTGCAGATTAAAAACTACAAGATCACTAAAAGACTTTGAGATAAAGATTTTGAGGCCAAAACATTTACGTAAAATTGTAAAATTGTAGTTGTATTCAAACATTTGTCTATGTGAGTGAACATGGGCAACACAAGAACTTTCTCATGGGTTTAGAGGTGAGGAAGTCTGTTCCCAAAGACCTCCTAACCTCTCAGCACTGAACCCAACTGTCCTCAGTGTGATCCTCCCACTCTCAACATGCCAAATCACTGCAAGTCTGGCTATAAAAGTGAAGTCCAAGTGTAGCTTGCAATGAAAAGGCAATACATTAAACCAGCATCTGGGGTTTTATTATGACAGGCCTGTGGTTTCACTACTGGCTGGGAAGTAGGCACTAATTGGGAAAATCCCACAGGATTTGAAGAACAGTGAGGAATGTGCCCAGGCTTCATATGACCACACATGTTGCATAGCTAAAGCACAATTTTACTGTTTCCCTTGACAGCAGAAGCCATTCATCCTAACGACAACGGCACACTTCCGCACCATCAGTCTACACTGCTTATCGACAGTCATGTTATGAATTCTCAACATAGTAACTTTGCTTTGTATGCTGGGAAGGCTTGTGGTTATTCTGGAACTGCTTTAGCATGCCAAGCAATATTCAGCACTGTTGGCTCCAAACATGGGCCGTTGGGCTCATGTCATCAGGAATAAACAGAGCAGGCTAATCACCTTGGCAGCACAGGAGAAGTGGTCGTGTCGCTGCAACGGATGGGGGAGTCTCGCAGCCGCTCCAGCCTGTTTTGGAAAATGTGGAGAGGTTGCCATGGAGCCACTATTTGATCCCATGTAATTAGCCAAGCCCATTGATTGCACAACACTTTCCCCACTGGCTATGCGGTGGCCTCATCAACCGGAACATGTCTCTATTTATGTTTATGGTTTCTACAGTTCCTGTCCTTAGATGGTTTGCTCAGTCAACACAGGGAGCAATGATAAAGGGCCTTTTGCGGTATAATAATGTTCTAGATTTTCACACAGGCGAGGCTGAAGCCACTGACTCCTCTCGCCTGCCGCACGAGAAACGACAATTGTGTTCTTGTGAAAAATCACTGAAATTCTCAGCAGCGTCGTGAGCCATTTGAAAGGCCCAGAGTTTGCCTATTTATACTTTCAGGAATTTCACGAGAGGCCATGCCGAGGACACAGAGTTAGAGAGGGTATTCCACAAATCTCTTCAATCACTCAGGTAGTAACATTCAAGCTCCCAGACAGGGAGATAGAAGGATTGAATTACTGCTTCAAAGCATTTTCTAACCTGCTTGTTGGCTTCTGTTATAAAAATTAATCAGTTTTTCCACATAGAGGAAATGCATCAACATTACTGCCTGCTTGAATTGGCCATATTTTATAAATGAAGCAGACAGAAATTAGGTTTAAAAACATAATCGACGCTTTACGTACAGCACAATTGCAAGCAACAAGTTTTAAATTGCTCCATATAAGGTCATGAGATCATACCATGGAAAAGCAGCTTATACAAGTAAGCGATTTGGGTGATGCAATATAGCTGTATGCTGAAATCCTCTGCACAGAGAGTTCGCTGTTAACTCTGAAATTTCATAATACATTTTTTTCCCATAAGCGAAAGTTTTGGCGGACTGTCCTATGTGCATTCTAGTGGGAACTATGTGATATACGGTCAGTGTAAGACTAGAGGAAGTTTTTTTTTTTTTGGTGGGGGTGTTTGCTTGGAGGGTTGAGGGTGGTGGTAAATCAGCTCTGCTTGCTTTTGTACTGCTGTTTACTGCAGGTTATTGTGAGAAGTCGTTTGAACAGTTGTGCAACTGGCCCATTTGCCCAAAGCAAATAGCAGCCTTCTGAGAAGGGGGGGAAGGGGCGGAGGGGTTAGGCACATACATGCTTTTTTCCCACTAATGTCATTGCTTTTAATCTCCTTGACTTGCACAATTTACTTTCATTTGAAAGTCTGATTGTGTAATGCAGTGATGAAGTTTCTAGAGACATGTGTCTCGCAAAAACTGCTGCCACTGTAAGATCTGATATTTAGCTCTGACTCACAGGGTCCACTTTTATGATCTAGTTCCTCCTTCAGCGTAATCATAAGCTGTATTGTGCTGGTGTGTAAAGGTCACCACGTTTATAGCTTAGTTGGGATTTAATTTGAAAGACGGGTCCTACTGAGCAGTTAAATTTTGGCTTGTAAGGACCTGTACCATTCGCTTATGCATTCCTCCAATGCTAACACCTGTAAGGGCTGCAGACATGTAAGAGCAGCTGAAGGTCAGACATAACATTTCATGTGGAAAAAAAAGAAAGGGGGCAGTTCATTTCAAGAATAAGTTATATCTGTAATGTGTTGTTTCACTGAAGTGTGCAGCTGCATGTTTATTATCTAGATAAGGCTAGAAAGGTTGTTTAGGATAAGGCTAGCTGTGCATGGTTAATCTCTCATGCAACGTTAGATGCTTCACAGTTGAAACAGAATTTCACTTGCATTGCATAAGGTAAAGCCTCCTGCACCTCATTTCAATGTTGATGAAACAGTTAAACACACCTCAGCTTTGTGAACAACAAACTGGAATGAAATGGACAGTCTAAAAATTCAGATAATTTTCCATGTGATCATGTCAAATGATACCATTTCAACCAAGTGATTTCAATCAGCCAAACGGGGAATTTCACTATTTTTTCCCCAAATTTTGGATCATTTAATTGCTGAGATGGTGCACTTGGTTTTCTTCACACTGTTGGTGATAGGAACCAGACATCACAATCTCTGTGATGCAGATATAGACTTTTTATTTTTATCCAAAGCAACCAGTGAACCTACACACATCTTCTGGGTTTTTAAACGTAAGGCTGATAATAGTAAAATAATGGTTTGTGTGAAAAGAAAATTATTCTTTAGGTATTATTTGTGCCTTACAGCACACTATATGTACCTCTCTATTATGAATGGCTCTTAAAACGACATTTTAGGCTAAAACATTTTTAGGAATTGTAAAATAATATTTTAGGCATAATGCATTATATTAATGTCTTGTAATAGCTTCATGTGCCATATCTTACACACTTGAAATGTCGTGTCACCACAGCCATGAATGATTTTAATTCAGTAAGTTTGTCTGGAACAAGACATTTGGCACCAGATTACAATTTGTCTGCTAAAAATTGACCTTATGCAGTAACAAGCAATTAAACTAATTGTATTATTTTTCATGTTGAATCGACAAACCATTTTTACCTTGAACTCTTGATAGTTATTTGTCTAAACTGTGGAAATTTGGAAAAATATGTGGAATTGCCCTGTAAAATAGCTGGTTAGCTACCCAGCTAACATAAATGACACAGCCGCGAATCCCAGTATTATTTTTTTTTGCCTTCTTAGCCTTCTGTGTCATGGTCTAGAGAGCTAGGATATTAATTCTCCTATCTTGATAATAACATAATGGAAAGATGCGAGTGTAGGCTGAATATATATAACATATATGGCCGGAACTGTGTAATATATAAAAGACCCTAGTTACTTAGTGGAATAATTGAATGTGTTTTGAAATACCTTCGAGTTACTTCATTAAACAACTGTAAGCAAATGGTTGCACAATAGTTTAACAATGAAAGGCCTGGCCACCAAACACCAAAACTTTTACTATAACAATTGGTACATTACAGTACTATGCCCAAGGCCAAGACATAGCAGCTATGTGCTATGGTACAAGGTCAGAGGAAGTTCATGCACTGTGTAATTGCATGGGATTATCACCTGTGCTCACACAACGACTGAGTGCAGTCTCGAGAAAAAAAGGACAAAAGAAACAGCTGCCAAAGGAAGTAAAGGCAAATGCAACAGTTTCCACAGGATGGTCAGAGCACCGCCTTATTACCGAGAACAAAGACTAGGCCTCAGTGCCAGAGGGGGAAACGCTGCATTGTTGTCAACATGTCTGAGAACAAATATATACATACAGACAGGTGCCACACACACCGTTATCAAAGGCCAGAGGATGTTGCTCGCTTGCTTATGATAAGAAACGCATCCAACGGTGAAAACAGACTACTGGGAATCCCTTGTTTACCAAGCGTTTACTGACTGGCCTGTGGGTTCCATTGGGCAGCAGTCATGTGATTCGTAAGGTGGTAAATAGAGCCTGAATGAGGGCAGGCTGATAGCTTGCACAGCATCTAGCTTATCTGGAAAGGGCAGAATGTTTCCACAAATACAGCAAGGGTGACACACATACATTGCTACAGCAACCTATGATACAGAAGCCGTGCCAAGGTTGGTTATTGATTTTGAGGGTTTTTTTACAGAAATAAATAAAAACAGATGAATATCAATCCGGGGCAACTTAATCTGGCGAAGTAATCGGCCCACTTTACTCCATAACTTCTGCCGCATGTTGTTAAAATCTCTTTTGCATCAACAAAATAGTTTTGCTTGCACCAAATGCGCAGTGCAGTCTATAAGTAATTGGACAGTGAGAAAATATTTTGTCTACAGTACTGTGCAGATGCCTGCACAAAAATGTTTAGATGAGCAGTGTGTTTTTTTCACCTCAATGTAATTAAATATACTAAATAAAACTAAAAAGAGTAAGTACAAATAATAGTATACCATATATAGTGATTTTATATACAGTAATATCAGTGTGTTCCTTGTGGAAGTCCAGTATTGCTCGTAGTTTCCATCAGAAACCAGGTTTGACTCAATCAGTCCTTCATTAAATTAAATCAGGAGCTGCTGATGGAGTTTTACAAATCAAGGCAACGGCTGGAGGAACCCAGGAGGAATCTGGAAGCCAACCTGTGTTCTCCTCACCAGCTCATACAATATCAACTACTTTTCACAAACAAAACAAATCTTGATACTTTTTACTGCTTTTTTTGTTTGTTTGCATTTGTTCTGATATTGTCGTTGCTGGCAGACAGACGCTTTATAACGATCTGAGAAAAATGACTTTAAACAATTTGCTTAGGTGCCTAAGACTATTGCACAGTACTATATATTACAGAATATTGATTATATTGCGGAATATTGTTTTGAAATGATACTATGAGTTTAAGGTACAGAATGTCTGTGAGAAACATGTAGCAAACACATTCTCTTAATCACTTAGACCTGACATATCAGGATTTTTCACATAGATGTAAATACTCCTAAATTAAGGCTCACATTCTCAATAACACATTGCTCAAACGCTCCTACATAACCCAGCTATGCTATAAACGTGCCACGTCATATCACTTGTTGACATAAGTTGCCAGTTTATATCCACTATTATAACAGTGTCATGGTTTCCATGACCAATTATCATAACAGATACTGTAATGTTTGATGTCATAACAGTTTATGTCACATGATAATCTGCCATTTTCCATCTACTATGGCATACTTATGAGGCCTTGCACCATATATCATGTCATGCTTATGGCATGCTTATTTCAGTGTTATGTAGTAAGGTATCAGGGAAGTGTTACCACATTCTGCACCTTAACCAGCCATTGCTTTTATTTCAAATACAAGGTCCTGTTGTACAAAGACAACAAAGGAAGAATTTTGTCTCTATCCGATTACTCACAGACCAGATTAGGTAAATCAATCTCAGCAGGACTTGCTGGAATATGTCTTTGGTTTGTAATCAGTCATTCAGCACAAGCCCCTCAGACAGGCTCATTTACTGTAATGACTGGTCTGTAAGTTGAGAAAGTGATATGATGTTTTGGCAGGACGCTGAGCCAAGCGAAGACTGTCCACTTAGGATGGAAATTCCACTAAACTCATTTGCCTTTCTGAGTCATGCTGCCATTTCTGCCTTTTGTCTCGCGACCAAGCGAGAGTTCCCCTCAAACAGAGCGGCCTTTGAAAAGCTGCAAATTTGAAATGTAAAAATGTTCTTTTAGCTGCCTGTGTGATGAGTGCACAAAACCCCACAGACAGTGGGTGAACAGGAATGTTGCCTTCTAATGAGCGTCTCAGGTTGAAACAGGCTGTATTTCATTCATATTCATGCTTAACTGCCGATGAAGTCAAAAGACACAACCTACCATCACCGACTTTTCTTTAAAGCAAATAAAGGTGTTGGCGGCGGACTGTAAAGCATCCAGTTTTAATGATTAAAGTCAAAAGTGTTTCCTCATACATCCAATTATCTCTTCATTTTTACGACCCAGGTAATTATTGGTACAGATGTGGGTATGCAAGGGTTGCATGTGTAGGGCTGACAGTGATAAAAGAAGAGCACAGGATTTACCACTGAAATAACAGAGCACACAAGTATTGCTTCAAGGGATGATTAGGTCGTTTTGTTCCTTTCGCTGTTCCTTTCATGATTTCCAAATTTCCCCTTACAATTATAAACATATAGCCTTCAAGGTGTTAAAGTCTAACACAGCTAGGCTGAACTTTTTCACAGCGCTCTGTCTTCCACTTCCAGTGGAGGAATGTGATTTGAGTTGCCCACTGAGCTGAGTATTATTAGCATACAGTCAGAGATACAGTATGCCAAAGGGACTGACAAGTACGGGTGGGGTTGTTGGTTTTAATTGAGCCCTATTTGATGCGCTCCAAATGCAATGCATCTGTGTAGCTTTTTTAACTATCCTTGAAGTGTAGGCACAGTTTATTTGCGTCCATAACCGTGTAATGGAAACCCATCAGATGTCCCTATTTTGCAGATGTCGCTGGTGTCTATTTTGCATAAATGCACAAAATGTTAAATTAATAAATCAAAAAAGAGTTTTTTTTCTCAGTCTTCCCCACTTTTGTGATCTCTAGTTCTACATGCTGTCAAGATCTTCCCCTGCAACAATAGACCAACAATACTAAGAGGCTGAATGTTAGCATGTGATTCCAAACACCACATTTTTTAGGACCACCGCTAACATCACTGGATAGTTAAATGCACCCGGAGGAAAACGCTACACTGGTTAGTATCTTATTGAGATATGGAGGAACATTACACCCATCCAGACTGATTAAAGCCTGTTACATTTTCTTGGACTCCAGGTTATAGATGTCTGTGGCATCCCTGCAGATCAAACTGACAATTTCTCAATAAACAGGCAAATGCTTTGGTAACAGCTGTGCAACTCAGGGGCAATGAGGTTCTGAATATTTTGATTGCATGTTCCATGTAACTTCTGGAACATTGTTCATTATTTGTTGAAAGCCTGATTTTAATGTGTTTCTCTCTCTCTCTCTCTCTCTCTCTCTCTCTCTCTCTCTCTCTCTCCCTCTCTCTCCCTCTCTCTCCCTCTCTCAAGACAACAAAACATGATTTGGGTGGGCGACTTTAAAGTATCATAACCTGGTTTCTCAGAGATCTTAAAAGTTCCCAAAGTCAAAAATACCCATAAAGTCATAATTTCACCATATAAACACCGCCACGCATATTTACAAAATGGCTTTTAAAACAACAAACTGATTGCACAGTGGTGCTGTTTCTAATGCCTTAACATTTGTTTTTCTTTCAGTTTATGACAGCAGACCTGTCCAACTTCATTATTAGGTATTGCAACACCGAGAGATCATGCTGAAATATTTCATGGTCTTTCTATATAAGCAGTTGTTAAAGCAAATGGTTGAATGCTAACACCAAGATGATGCACTCTGAGAGAATAAGTTAAGCTAAAACTAATAAAGTCCTTTCTAACATTACCCAAGTTTGACCAAAGCTTTCCTGAATAGCAGGCCGCTATAATCGAACAGTGTTTAGGCATGGACTGACTTTTAAAAATGGTTTCTGAACGAGAAAAAACAATAACTTAAATATACCTTACATTTTCATACGGAAAAAATGCTGATATGAGCTCTTCTAGAAGTGCCCCTCAAAATGCCCTTTTGAAAAACCTCTTTCTCGGCTTAAAAGAGGCCTGTTTGAAATACATCCATGAAAGTAAAAAGGGGCTATTAGAAGTTATTGAAGTTGATATTGTTTGATAGTGGCGAAAGCACACATTTAAGGACCCATAGGGTACATAACTTTTGTTCTTTTTTTCTGAGGTCATTTTTATGTGAATATTATTTGGCTTTATGTTCCAAACCAGTCATATTTCATGTTACAATACTATTTCCCAACCTCTCTATATCTGTAAATTTAAACAGGCTGTTTTGATTACTGTGCTGTAAGACTGATGTAAATAACCTCTTTTCTGATTGGTTGGCCAGTATTGTGTCTTACTCAAAAGTGCTCCTTTTAACTTTACTTAGATGGGCTAACCTACTGTAGGCTGAGTAAGTGGCTATATGTAAATCCTGAAACCTGCGGGGAAAAACAGGCTGTTTTATCATCTGAACAGAACTGATGGGTACATGGTAAACTTTTAAACTTTAACAATTTTACATTGCGTTTGACAATTGAATTTAGACCTTCTGAACATAGTTATGAATAATAATGGCCTGCACATGGCGGACATGACAAAATGCTTATAGCCATCAGACTGAGGGAGTTTTGATTGTTTTTGGTTTGTTTTGTTTGAGTTTAAATTTCCATTGTAAATTTGTTTTCCATTATTAAATTTCAGCATTAACACAGTAATTCACTGAAACTAGTAAACATGCTGCAGAATCGGAGAGCACAAACTTGTTGGTCCTAGTGTTTTATATATATATATATATATATATATATATATATAAAGTGCCTTAGCTCCTGTTCAGCATGTAATTCTAACACACTTTTAAGTTCCTGAAGTTCATTAACTAGACTTTCAGTATCCCCTTTATTTAGCTGTCAGTCAGGCTAGACTTTTGCTTTAGTAACTTCACAGCATGGAATCCCAATCTCTGGAGGCTTTTCAAGGTCTGGGGCCTTGTCATCACCTGCCATAAATCTGAGAAGTGGAAACAGTTCTATATTTGAGCAATCATCCACTAAACAAGCCTGTGCCCTTACAGGAGACAGGACAGAGCAGCTGGCACGGCACTCGAGAAGGTGAGGGAAGTGTGGAGATGAAGAGGAGCCAGATGAAGAACATGGTTTTCTGCTCTGTGTCCTCCTGCCTGAGTCTGAGGGCTTGTTTGTGCAGGACAGGATGTAAAGGGACATCTGGAGGGAATCAGGTCTGTTTGCTGTTGAGCTCCTGAGCTTCTGAAGAGCCTTTGTGTGAGGATGAGTTGGAACAGGAAGACACTGATATTGACGCAGTTCATTGCCTAGGAACTGCAGAGGTCTAAATAAACTACTCAACTGGAATAAAGTATGAATACTGATGCACAAGGATGGTAGATCAGAGGTCAATGCACAAGATCAGAGGTCAACTAACTAGTTTTGAAGAAATACAATACATTACTAGAGATAATGAGCAGTTTTGAGTAAGAAGACATGGCTCATGCACTCTCAAAAATGGTTCTTTGAGGAATGATGTTGAAGAACCTTGTTTGGTTCCCTGAAGAGCCATCGAAGAAGATATTTGTGAGTGTGAATAACATTTTACAGGTTCAAAGAAACCTCACACAATGTAAAGGCTCTCTACCAAGTCTTCTTTCAGACTTATTTGCAGATTTCATAGTGATATTTCACATGGGATATTACTTCCATGTGATCTTTGAGTCCTACTTTGTACACTGACACCTGTTTTGGTCGTATTCCACCTGATCTATATTATTGCAAGTGTGTCAATATTGTTGTAAGTTCTAGGACAGTGGTTCTCAGAAAAGTCAGCTGGGACGCTCCGGTGGTCTTTTTTCTTTTTTTTTTTTTGTCCATCACTACTCACAACCAATACGCTTTATCACTGGGGTGGCTCTCACAAGAGTATGTCTCCAGTAACATCTTTAGTTACTTTATCAGTTTTTTTAAATTATTATTATTTGTATTTTTTAAAAGTTTATTAACAGGTAAAAATGTGCTGTTTTCCCTGTGCATATGTAAAGCATATGTAAGATATACAACTGGAACTTAAGACCACTGTTACTGTTACTAGTATCACATCCAGATATCCAGTCCTTGCACTCAAGGGAGTCATAATCAATTAGATAATTATGTGTATGCAATAAAACAGCCCTGTGTATCCAGTACACGTAGTCTACGTAGTATGAATATGAAAATACATGATATACAGTGGGACCGTATTTATTGTATCATTTTACTGCTTGTGTTCTGTACATTTATGCACCAATTGCACCAAGACAAAAGCCAGAGGTTTTCCACCAGTGAAATGATTCTGATTCTGATGCATAGAGACATCCTGTTCTAAGGCAGCCTAACATTTCATACAGCAGTACGAAATCCTAACAACGCAGCTCTCAGTGGAGCAGAGCAGAACGAAAGCCTTTAATAGTCTTCCTTACGCCACCTGGACACGATCCAAACGTACGGTCTTATCGGGGCAGACCCTGAGACGAGCATGGTGGTCCTTTATTCTGGCTTCATTCTTTCATCATGAGTATTGCAGAAGCTGGTGTGCTGTATTGCCTTTGTTTTTCTCCTCATGGAGCGAAGTGTGAGAAAAGCAGCGGGAGAATGTCTCTCCTCCTCAGCCAGCTCCGGCTGTTTCCAGTTACCTTCCAACCGGAGAAAATATTTACTCCTGAAAACTGAGAGGATAATTTTCCCTCCTTGACTTTGTTCCAGTGGCATCTGGCTTGTGTTAGGCACTCTTGTGTGAGGTGGGAACGCTGAGAGTGAGAAGACAAAGCCTGAGCCATGTCTGTATCAAGTCCCAAACCTGGGATTATCCACCAAACAGCACACTGGATTCTTCTCCGCCGTTCCGCTGTGAATAAGAACACTGAGTGTGTGCAATAATACAGAGTCAGTGTTAGGGTTTCACACAAGGTGCTGAATAGGTCTGAGTTCATCAGCACACGCTAAAAAATATAATGGGATAAATCTATCGTGTTGATGAACAGACCACAGAAAAAAAGACTCGGAATGGGATACATTAAAGTGACTCTTTTATCTTCCCCTTTTGGAGAGCATTTTGGAGATACGTAAAAAAGTGACAATATCTACATCAACTATATCCAGCACTAACTTTTTCAGTGGCTTATCTGTTGTGTTGGTCTGTAGGAACACTATAACATTGTCTAAGAGGTTTATTCTGGCTTAAATAGATTGTGTCAGTCAAATTCATACAATTTTCCACTTGCTGCCGACCAGACATTGGTGTCCGATTTTTGCTTCTTTGGTTTAGAACTGAAGCTATGGGGCTAACATTACTAACAAACAGTAGAAGTCAAAAGTCACCCAAATCTTTTCCATAAAGGCATTCCCAAAACTTTTCTCATAAACAAAACATTTCCATGTAGCTGAACGCTGGGGTTGGTGTTGTGACAAATTTCAATTCCCGTTTGAAAGCACGCACACCATGCAGGCATATGGATGCTGCAGATAAGATTCGCATTTTCAGTTTGTTAATACTAATAATGATGACTTTCTGAAGTGAAGGCATATGTTTATAAACAGAAGCAGAATGTAATCTAGTGTCCATATGCCTGTGCGACGTGCGTGTGAAGCGGAGACAGATAACAGCTTTTCAGAGTGGCTACCTGCCACGTTCATCTACACTGAGAAGTCATATCTCACAGTATGTCATACCTTATCTCCTACTACACTAGGCACACTTAATGAAGCTTAGGCACCCCTGATGATCTGGAAGCAGTTTGTTTTTGGCATGTATTTATAGAAAAGATTTGAGTGTCTATTGGCTTCTACTGTTTATTTGCAATGTTAGGCTCCAGTGTTAAACTAAAGAAGCACAATCTGGACCCCAAACTTGGCGACTGACAGCATCTGAAGTGAGTGTAAAATTGTGTACATTTGATTTTTCCCCATACTTTTCCTTTAAGTGACAGTCGCAGAGACGTCTAACGGGCATCATTCCCTTTTTACGTCAGGTACGGTTTGTCCCCAGACTGATGATGGACCTGTGAAGTTGCCAATTCTCCTTTGGACTGTGCAGCAGACATCAGATGTCATCAGACTGTTTTTACTTTTTCTCACTTAGCCATCAGCTTTCAGTTCCACATAGTGCCATGTTCCCCTTTGCCCTAACTTGTTTCAGATTCAGCGAATGGCTATATTTTTCAAAATAAATATGCCATAAAGGGACCCTTGGAGTCACTTTTGGTTCTAATTTAATACATTTGTCAAATTTAATACATTTATCAGTGTAGTGTCAAAAAACCTCCAGATAATGGAAAGGTTCTGTAATTGTTGTATTTTTTTTTTTAGACTCAAGCCATGAACCATTCAGGAACTCTTTTTAAGAGTTTACTTGATTCATGTTCTCAGTTTCACTTTATTTTCACACTGTGGGACAATACAGGCTTGCTAGCCAAACATGTTGCAATCACAAAGGGTATTTACATAATACATTTATTTTGGGTGTCAGCAAGATGAGCTTAAATGCTTCCTCAGTCATTTTGTGTGTTTGTGCTCCAACCAGACACATTATCACCTTGGACTGGTGTACAAAATAAACAGGGTCAGTGTGTTTGGCTGCACTCTCCAGGTGCACCCTAGTGTCCTGCTTGACAGCGTCACGACTCACCCGAGCCTGAGTGCTGTTGATTGCTCAATGCTGAGTACAACAACATGCCAAGGGCCTGGAGTGTTGGGCATGATAGATCACGCTGCAACCTATTATTATAACCCATTACCATTAATAATGCATGCCCCCTCTTCTCTTCATTACCTCCGCCTACATGTTAACATAACACCTTCCATTCTGAGCTCACCTCAGGCACTCTACCTTAAACATAAACCAGCTATTGTCCCTGAACACACGATTCAGCAGAAACACACATGCTCACCAAAAACTGCGAAATACTTTTGTACTCTGATAGTGTCAAGTCTTTCAGCTGAACATTTGTTGTGCAGAACGTCTTGCACTCCATAGCTGCTTTCAGTCACTAGACTTACCATGATGGCACTTGCCATTCGGTCCAGTACACGATGCTCTGGCTCGAATCCCAGAACAGTTCAGTGAAGCTGAGAAACTCCAATTTAGCTTCGTTTTGGAAAAAAAACGGAAGGCCCTCTGTGAAATGGAAGTTAACCCTTTCAGTTCTTATTCATACAACCTAAGGCTTACTACTACACAATTACTTGGTAATAAGATTGGGGTTTTTTTATAAAACAAGACTATACATACTACATTTTTATCCTAACAAAGGATTTCCTCTTCTGTGTGCCAGTGTGCTGCCAATTGAAAGTTAAGAAGAATTGGAAAGCAATGGTAATTAAGAATGATTTTTTTTCTTCATAAAACAAGGCCGTACAGAGGATTTTTTTTTTTCCATAAAACAAGGCCATACAGAGGATTTTTTCCATAAAACAAGGCCGTACAGAGGATTTCTTTTCCATAAAACAAGGCCATACAGAGGATTTTTTTCATAAAACAAGGCCATACAGAGGATTTCCTCTTCTATACACCAGTGCAGTACCAATTGAAAATTTAGAAGCCATCGTTTTGATAGAATTTCCCTACTATCCCACAACTGAATACATGTGGAAGATGGAGACTAAAAAGTTATTTAGATCTAAATACCTACCAGTAACCTTCACACTAATTTAAGGTGTCTCCTCAGCTTATTCGACCACTTCCTTCAGGTCTGCTCTGGCACTGTCCCTATGTTGTGTATGAAATAATTGCCCATTCCTTTCATGGGATTACAGGAGTAAATCTTCTCTGTAGCGCTGCGATGCCACAAGCCATTGAAATCCTGTTACATGGTTGTATTATACTGCAATTAATTGCTTTTTGAAATGCTAAGCTCCTTCTCTCTTTGATTAAGAACAGTTGACTCATCCTTCTTGGTGGGGGTTGGGGCAGACTCATGCCAACGGATTGGTGACAAATAACACTAAGCCTACTCCTTTTTTCCCCTTCAGTGAGAGGTATTAGCTTGATTATAAACAGAGGAACTCTGCTTGACGTGTCTGTGTGAGTAGGGAAGAACCACTCCATATGGAGGGCATCTTCACCTTGTTTGGACCTGAACAAGGAAACTGGTTATATTAGCCACTTGTGTATGTGAATCTTTACCTAGCACATGAGCTCAGTGTTTAACCTCTCACTAAGGCAACAGATGACAATCTGAGAGCAGTTCCACATTCCAAGCCTCTCTGGTGGCGTCATATGACTGGGACGGTGCGTAGGGCAGGCTGGGCTTTGTTGAAAGACTGTAGCTTTGTTGACTCTACTTGCGAGCGCCTTGCGTCTACATGGTGCATTGCATTGCCCCAGCCTCCATTTCCTCCAGCCAACAGGATGAGCTCTGAGTCATCGCTCATTTGACTGCTGATGACGACACTGCGCACATCTCACGAAATTTCACCAGAACAAACCACCACCATCCAATCTCTGAGAAATAAAGAGGAAAAAGATTGTTGAGGCACAGCAGAGTGAAGCAAGACTGCTGAAACTAAAAGGATTCTGTGCGCTCAGAAGAGTGCATCGGTGAATTAGTTTCATTTGATTGTGCCACTCATTTCCATTCAGTTAAATAAAGTTGAGTCAGCGGGATAGATAGATAGATAGACAGAGAGATAGATCATAGATGACTAAAGTGTTAAAGCAACATTGTGAGTTTGCCGATTGCACTCAAATGCAGCTGACATATCTCATAGAGATTTTAAATGTGCCCATGAATATTACACAGTTGTACGCAAAGGTTTGGGCACCCATGGTCAAATTAAGTTAAAATAAGCAAACAGATATCAATTGTGCACTACACTTTGCAGAAATGTATTAGAGAATGTGTGATTTTCACACAAAAAATCAACAAAACATGACATTACCAAGGCCTGTTTGACCTTCTGTATGTGACTGTACACATGCTCTGTCCGGCTGAAATAATGCATCATAAAATGTAATAGCGATTTAAATACATGTTCAGTTTGTTAGACAAACAACCCTTTTGGTTACATTTTTTGGAGTGAACAGGGCCCCTCGAGTGTCTTAATTGCAGATTAACTTTGCTTGTTTGAAATATGATTCCATTGCTTGTTTGGCTATTGAGTGAAGACCACAGCCAGCATGTGTGGGAAATGTATCCTATAAGCCACAGAGGCTTCACAGTCTTTTATTAGCCTGGTAGTGGATGCTTGTACTTGGGCAAAAGTCCAGAACTCTCACTGCAAACACGTCCATCTTAAAGGGAGTGTATGAGGAGAAGGACATGTTTCGCAGTCTGCGGGACTCCAGTGGGGAGATAACACTTTCTGGCAGTTCACAAGCAGTCTGTCTCGGCAGGTGCAGGAATGTACTCAGACATCTACCGTGCGTTTCATTTTTGATACTGTCCTCTCGTGACATAGTTGTAATTGAGTGGTAAATTGGCATCTGTAGCTTGGAGTCCTTGTCTTGGGGTTGCATTCAAGGTGCTCTCAGACTCCACAGCCACTTGCCTGACTATGATATATTATTGCCACGCTGGGGCTTGGCTCACCCAGGCAGAAGGCACAAACGCAGACTTGCATTTCTTTTCTTTATTTCAAAAAACAGGGGAAAACAAAAGGGCACAATGGCCGGAAACACAAACACAAAGAAGCCTGAACGAAACCAAACCTTACGGGTAGTGTGAGGGAGAACAGACAAAGAACTAACACAAAAACAGGCTTATATACCCAAACACAAAACACAAAACAGCTGATACAGATTCGGTCTCATCCCTCGCAGC
Organism: Bryconaethiops microstoma; assembly: GCA_037577275.1. NCBI lineage: Eukaryota > Metazoa > Chordata > Actinopteri > Characiformes > Alestidae > Bryconaethiops > Bryconaethiops microstoma. The sequence goes on along the minus strand of JBBJLS010000140.1, from coordinate 19,255,643 downwards.
TGAGCAGCCTCACTGCCAGAGATGAGACCACACCACCAGTGAACATAAAGCCAGCAGCTGCTGACAGGGGATGTCACAGTACCCCCCCCACCCAAGGTGGCACCCAAACCGGGCCAACAGAACAAACAAAAACAAACAAAAGGAGGAGGCGGGGGGGAGGCGGCAAACAAAAAAGGCCCTTCCCAATACTGTCCAGGGCATGACCCCCTTGGTGGTACTTCCTTCAGGGTCTCCTCCGAGAGCCCTTCCCATACTGTCCAGGGCGCACCCCCCTCCGTCGTGCCATTTTCAGGGGTCTACAGAAGATGCACCTCCAGGGCATCAGCGGTGGCCATCCCGAAGCTGCGGGTGTCCAGACCGGGACCACAGGAACAGGGGCCTCGGGAGCTGGAACTAGTGCCCCGGCGGGTTCCGGGACCTCAGGAGCAGGAGCAGGTGCCACGGCAGCTGATTTAACCCATTCACCAAGCGAAGCAGTGGGCAGCCAGGAACACAGCACTGAGAAGACCTTAACTCAAGTGGAATTTTAATGGAACTGACAAGGCATTTAACTAGGCCCCAACTTTACAAGCTCCATTACTTCGGAATGGTGTTTCATAACAGTGTTTCAAATGGAATTAATGGTTGCAAATAGTCCCCTAAAGTCAATTCAATATAATTCATCAAACATCTAATGTCAATTTGTGATGATTGGTATAGGCTTTTCATAAATACTGAAAAATAGCTATGTATATAAATACATTATTCAATGTATATTTGTGTATTATAAAGCCTCCAAGTTACCCTTTAAATAAAGTGTTACCATTTTTAATTCATAATTTTATTATGAGTGGACCAATAGAAATGATTAAAATGAACTATATTTAGATCAAATATCACTGCATAATGCATAATAGTGAACTTCATTGTCCCATCGGCTATAGTCACAGATACAAGATACAAAGCATACTTGCTATTTACATTGTCAGAACGCCTTTGTTTACTTCTAAATGACATCATTAGGGGCAACAGGGGCATTCTCACATAAGTAACGCCATCTTTACACCTGATGAACTGTGGAATGCTCAGTATTCAGATCACCTCCCGATTTCTTGATTGCCTCTGACAAGAAGGCCCCTGGTTAAAGTTCAGCTATGATTATGATGCATCAGTCTTGTCAAGGCCGGATCTGCTAGCGTGCTTTTTACTGTATTAGTCATCGCTGATGTTCAGTGTACACTGCCTGTAGAGAATAACTTACACCTGCTCCAACTGCCTGGTGCCTGGCTCCTCTGTGGAAAGCATGATCAGTAGGCTCTCTTTACTGCTGGCCGTGAATGAGTCAGTTAATTACAGTGGAAAAGAACCTTGAACAGGACTCCCAAATGGAAATTATCTCAAATGGCCAGGTTCGCTAGAACACAAATGCAAGTATACACAAACGCTGCCCAAAACACTTCTTCCAACACCTGTTTGTGTCACAACAAAGAGAAAGCTGACGTTTCCCATAAAGGCTTGGGAAGGTTTTACACTGCAAGATCAAGAGAGGAGAAAAGGAAAACCTGTTCTGCCTGCATTACTGCATGACCGATGTACTGAGTCATCTATAAGAAAAGATCACTGAAAAGCATGGTTACTAAAAATATGTCAGCTTTTCATAGCAATATTCCCACCACGTTCAAGCTCGACACCTCATTTCCACACCAGCTGTTTCAAACTGTTATTAAGTCTTAATGGCAGGCAGTAACAGTTGCCCGTTACAATTATAGAAGCTTTAGAAGCTGTAACATAGCAATCATAAAAAGGGTCAAAATTCCTGCCAAACGTTTAGACATGGAAAAATAGCTCATAGTTGCTACTAATGCATTCTTTGCATTTACTCTGCCATTAATTCTGTCTATGTTAACCACATTTTCAGCACAGAATCAGGTTCCGTGCATCCAGGCAATAAAGCAAAGCTTCATTAGCCTCATTACCTCAAACAAATTAGGTTCTGATGGGCATTATGATATAATGAGCCTGCGCAACACACTGTATTCCCCACATGCACTAAATGCAAGAACCTTTCCTGGCTTAGCAAATAGGTGCTCAATTAATCCTTTCCAAAGTAGAAACAGGGACAAAGGTTTATGCAAGAGTTCTAAAAACACTGGTCAACAGTCCATGTGGGTCAGTACATCTCTGATTTCAAAACACTCGATATGTACTTCCCAATTTAGGTCACAATTCCTTTCCCCGGCTAAATGTGTCTGCCGAGATTACACAGAGTCAGCCCAACACAAGAAATTATACCCCAAGAGCTGGAAACAAAAACACACCTGATTCTCAGTCCAACACAATTTTCAGCACCACCAGCTGCATTTTAAATGGCTCATTTTGTGGAACATTGATTTTTTGCTTTCTAATGTACCTTACAGCCACTGCTGCAACAAAACAGCTGTGCAAAGCCTGCACTACTTAATGCAAAAGGGTTAGGTTAGCCCAATTTAAATGTAGAAATACAGAAATTTGGAGCCCCTAATAATAATAATAATAATAATAATAATAATAATAACAATTTCATATAACAACTATCATTACAGTATATATGGTTGCATTTCTCTAAGTTGGATTTAAATCCAGCACAAATAGATTTAATAGAAAGATTAGAAAGATTTTTAAAAATTTAATAGAAGATTTTATTGGCCAGCTCAAAAAAATGAAACTGCACTGTTGCTAGTCTTGATCGTTCCTCTCGTGTCATTCAGTAAAACTTCCTCCTTCCCCTTTGGCTCCTCACGGAATGCATTTCCATGTTGAAGGTGTCTTTCCGCCTTGTTCTCACCATTTCTATGCTGTCACTCCTCTAACTTCCTTTTGATGTCTGATAGATGTTTTAATTTGGATGACTTATCTCACTGAACACTAGTTCAAATCAGTGCTGTGCAAGTCAAATCATGTAGTTTATGTAGTGATGTACTGTAGTGATCGCCATTATACACAGAATTAAACTGTCAGTACTGGGTTGGCTTTGTTTATTTTAAAAGGTTATTACAACTATTTCTTATAAGCCCAAAACACTCAATCATTTCACAGTTTACTTTGGTATACAATGCAAAGTGTTACTCATAGTCAAGAAAGTATTATTGGCCAAACTACTCAAGTTCATGAACTTAAATGGTTTAAGGCAATTAGTTTCTTCAATCCATTTCAGTGTACATAACACATGTACATATTAACAGTCTACTGTTCACTTTCAGTCCATATCGATGTTTATTCTAAGCAATGAAGCGAGGTTAAAAAGGGTCATGGGCTAAGAATGTTTGGGTATCTAAAACCAACAAATGTCATAAGTGGACTTTAGGGATGAGACATATTTTCGAATAGTCGAATATTCGATATGCGTTCGAATATCGAATAGTTATTTCGAATACCGTTATCTCACTTAAGGGATGCATTCATTCAGCCTGAGGGTGTCGCTAACATTAAAGCTCCCTATAGGTACGGGAGACTAGGTCTACTAACCCATAGGCTACTCCAGAAGAAAACTGAATTTTACCGTGCGGCGTGAATAATGCAGAGACCTAAGGCTAATAAAAGTTCCGTATGGGACTCGTTTACATTAAATGACAATGAGGTTCAGTGCAAACTGTGTCATATAAATTTCAGGGCGAAAATAAATAAAGAAATATAAAATCCAAGCAAATCACCCGTTTAAAGCTTTTCCTGGCCTAAAGACCCACTAAACCACACCATAACAAGTATTCCCTGCTCAAAACACACTTGATCTCAGCTAATCAGCCAATCACCAAGCCCATCATGAGCTGTATCAGGTGTGTTGGGATGGGAAGTACCTGAAACTATGCAGGGCAGTGGGTCTCCAGCCCTGGATCAGACCTGAAACTCCCTGACCTAAGCCATATGAACCATCTAAACCGTGCAAACCACTTAACCTACAAAGGCCCTCACCACTCCCCCAGATTTTCCTTCTACAGAGATGAGTCATGTTAACAAACATGAATTTCTATAAGCGTCCACCATGTCTTTCTAAAACAGGTGTTTTGTGTGAAGGCAGGAAATTTGTTTAAAAGTTTTTGCATGTAATGTCAGATCTCAAACATACTTGATGAATTAAAAAGGAGGAAAAACACCAGCATTTCGAAATAAATCAGGTTAATCATTACCTTACAGCCACAGCTGTTTCCATGAGGAAGAAATCCAAAGAAATGTGTGTGAATGAGGTGTAGTGTCCAGTATGGGACATCATGGACATGAGCAAGTCCAACAAACGTGATCTGGCTTTCAGAATCAGAATCAGAAACTTTATTGATCCCGGAGGAAACTGCTTGTGTATGACTGCAAAGTCACATAGAAACACAGAGACAATAAAACATATAAAGAACAATAAAAAATATAAAGTCTAAATAAGTCGAAAAATCTGTCGAAAAACCTCAATATGAAAATATACTATGCTATATACACACATGCTGGGTATAAATACTAAAGGTAAGTAACGCAAATGCTAGCATTATGTAGTATATATATATATATAAATATGTGTGTGTGGGTAATGAAAGACTGAGAGTGGTATATA
>JBBJLS010000140.1:19235754-19249104 GCA_037577275.1 Bryconaethiops microstoma | reverse complement strand
GCAACAGCACCCCAGTGTAAAATGGTCATTCATACTATTTCACTCTTTTCTGGTAACAACTTACCTTCTTAGTAATTTTGCATTTGCAAGCATCAAAACAACTTGCTGCATAATTACGTCTTTTTCACATTAAGCAGCCACACATGCAGCCTATATAGGCTTCAGCAGATCCAAGCAATGTGTAATTAGCACTAAATGTGAGACTTCACACCCGCCAGTTAGTCGAGGAGTTATTTGCATGTGTGTGAGCCACAGAGAGCTCAAAAAGGGGAAAATATTTCAGGCACATTGCGGCAGACACCATGCGCTAACAGAAATAGACAGTCAGCCTCACACTATAAATGAAGCAGGGTCAAACTGATTAAACAGCTGTCAATCATTATTCCCTTCTTGTTGATGAGCACTGTGTTGCAGTCAGACATGCAGAATGAATAAGGGCTTGATCTGGTGTTCAGCAATAAGCTGTCTCCATCTGACAGTGCATTTTCACACTCAGATTCAGTTCTACCCTAACTTTCAGCACAACTTAAAATCCAAACTTGGAGACATTCTAAAATACTGTTTTTTACTTAGAGATTAGGTAGTGAACTACCAGAGTATTTTTCTGTGCAGTGGTTTATTTCATTTTCTTTTCTTTTTTTTTTGCTGTTTATTTTGGCATGTTGTGGTGTTTTCCTGTGTCTACTACTACAGCAAATGCAATGGTATGTTGTAACCTGCAGGTGTTTGATATGGGTCAGTACCAGGAGAAGATCAGGGCCTACAGCATGCTGCCAAGGCACAAGAACATTGCCCAAATCAAAGACATTGTCCTTGGGGAACGCAAGGCCTATGTGTTTCAAGAGAAGGACTATGGTGACATGCACATGTTTGTAAAGAGCTGTAAGCGTGTGCCTGAGGAACACGCCACCAAGTTTTTCTTCCAGGTGGCCTCAGCAGTCACCCACTGCCACCAGGCTGGCATAGTGCTGGGAGACCTCAAGCTCCGCAAGTTTGTCTTCTCTGATGAAAAGAGGTAAGAATGCCAAAGTCATGAAACAGTTCTGTGTATTTTCATACATTTTTAGGACAAAACTGTCCTGGAAATCCAGAGAAATGAGGTGATATAGGGAAAATCAGGACCAACTGAATTGTCCTGACTGTGTAAAGTGTTTTTAACAAAATGAACATTTCATTTATTTCAAGCCAAAACGAATGAATATGTCACTTTCCTGAGGTTAATGTCAGGCGCATATTTAGGGTTTAGCTACGTGTGTATAATACATATGGGACATGGGACATGATAGGAGGGGCAGACGGGGTCTGTTAGGTTTACGAGTCAGCACTATGGACTGCGGTAAAGTCATCAGAGAGTAGAGGAGTGTCAGTTCTGTTTTCATTCAGCTCTCACTTCCTTTTGCCTTTGTGACACACCACAGGTGCTTCTGCAGAGCCTTACGGCAGATGGAACCTATAGCACCTAATCATGTTTCTGCAGAAGAGGAAGCACATAATAAATCAGATCTACATGTGTTCACCTTTCACTAGAAAACAGCAGTGTTGTGAAATACAAGCTTAGTTTTCCATATAAAACACCCAATCAAATAGCAGGTCCATTCAAGTGAGCCCCCTAAGCTAGCTGGCCATAAAGCTCAAATAGTAATGTATTCTGATCTAATGTGATCCCATTTATACAGAGTATAAACATATCATGCGTATTCTGCACCCGTGCTCCTCTTACTGTAAGTCTGTGCCCCGCAGCAGAATGGAATGGGTGCGCATCTCCGCTCAGGAGTGCAGATACGTTTGTCATTTCTGGGGCAACATTTTCAAGTGCGACCTTTAGGCAGTGGTGCAGTGTGAGCGAATAGAAATGGACAGGCATGTGCAAGAGGCCAGAGTCACCCGGCTCTCATAGTGGTGCGGGTGCAGCAGGATGACTCATAGCATTGCACGTTGAGGGGGGGTTGTACTCGCTGCTCAGGATCTTCAACCTGCAGGCTCTCCATTGCTTGGTCAGTGCCATAGAGAAACCACAGAGCAGCAGAACTGGCTGCTGACATTGTGACATCCAATGCCAGTTTTACCCATCCGACCTGTCTAACCCAGACCGTGTCATAACCTGGGCATGCTGACATTTCGGCAGAGATATGGGTGAAAACCGCAGTGATGTCACTACATTTTTCCCTTGTTACTTCCTGCTAGGATGCTCAGCTGAGAGTCACAGCTCGCAAAACTGCACAAAAGAGGATTATTCTGCTTTCATAGAGGATTACGGTTTTATCTTTTGACAATCCTCTGTTAAACAGAGGCTTTTGGACTTAGTCTGTTTCCTCTTTTATTTGCATGTGCACTGTACTTGGAATTTGTCTTCACACGAACGCCAATGCTCATCAGAAAACAGGTGCATAAACAAATAGATTTAACACAGATGCCTCAAATAGCTTAGACAGTGATATGAGGTTATGTGATAAGCACCAGACAAACGGAGTCGAAAAATGATAACACAGATATATCCCATGCATACACAAAAATGCACAATATATTGGTTGTTCATTGTTATCAGGGTATTGTGAGCCCTGTATTGCAGAAGGCAAATCACATCTTTCACTTCTGTACTGTGAGATTTCTGACCAAGCCTGTCTGACCTGTGCCAATGCATTCATGTGAACCAAAATGAGTCAGTGTACTGAAGGCCACTCTTTAACTGTGTCATATACACTTTTAACAGTAGTGCAGTATTAGAAAGGAAAATACAAACACAAAATGGCTCTATTGATTATATTAGTAAATAATCTAGATTTTATTTTTACAATTATTCAAGGAATCTTTGTTTTTTAAAGCTAAACAAAAAAAACGGAACTTCATACACATGCAGTTGGTAACAGCAAATATTTCATTTTATTTTCTATGTGTAAAGCCTTTACTACAAACACATGTGCATTGGTGAGATCCTGTTAGTGCAGTTTCCACTCTTTCAGTAATGCTTTGTTTTAATGCACTATTTAAGCTGAACAACAGAATAACCTATAGTCTTTTGTTAGTAGGGGTGTGTTGAAAAGATGCCCATTGAGTGAACAGACTTTACTAATATACACCCAGACATTACCCCCAACACACACATCTCTTGCAATATGTAGTGATGTCATTGCAGTATGCTGTTTTGTCCACATCTTGCAGCCCTAATATATACACAGGGACGTCCGCACACACTACCCTGGAATGTGTCCACATTATGGCTTTGAATGAGGGCAGGCCAGGCTGGGGCTGTTCATGCGTCACTAATGTGACAGCCGAAGTTTTAGGGTAATTAAACGCTGGCAGATGCCGAAAGCACGGACCCAGCTGCGGCGAGCGCACTGAGGACAGAGCAGTGTTAGTTCTGTACAGTTAGTTCTCTCTCATACCCCACACACACACTCATGGTCACACACACACACACACAGAGCTATGACTCACTCTCTCCACCTCTCTGGCGCTATGCTGTTGTGTCATCTGCAAACCCCTCAGACTGCGAGCCTGACAGTCAGTGATGAAACACAATACGCTCGGCTCTTTCTGAGGGGGATACCGGCACAAAGTCTGTCTGGGCGCGCACACACAGACGATAAACCCCAGCCGCTGCTAATGTCCGCAGGGATATGGTCAGTGCAGAGGAGGATTGAGTCCTACTGGAAATGGAGCTAAACATAGCTAAGTGTTGATGAGAGCGTGAGTGAGAGAAGAAGAGCAAGCAAGATTTACTTTGTCTATGTGGGTGCTGTGGAAACCGTTGTGTGCGCCTTTGTTTAAAACAAGGCCATAATTATACACGGCTCTGCCCTCCACTTGTTCTCCTGCTCGGTGCTGCAGGAGCTGTCGATTTTAGCACTGTCAGAGAGTTTTATATGATTTAAAGACCAAAAGAAGCAGCAAGTGAATTCGTTTTTACACACACACCAGTAAAGCCTTCAGCTATACCACCTCTTCACACAAGTGTCAAGTTGTTTGACAAGATACATCAGGCAAGAATCAAAATAAGGAGCTAGTTTAGTAGTGGCACCCATCCATGGTTCTGGAGGTCCTGTCTTCACATAGTTCTGTGTTTTCCCATTCAAATCAAGAAGTTCTTGTGTTAGAACAGAGGAAATGAGCTGGCATGGGGAAGTGCAGAGTTAGTGCTGTGAACCACAGTATTAAATAGTGATTCTATTTGGTTTAGGACACATTTGAAGCTGAAGGGGCAATTATAGGGTATCAAACTGAGCCTCATAATCACCTAAGCATTGGCCATACCGTTAGTGCCAGGGGACAAAAAGTGTACAACTGGCCTCACTCTCTATATGTGAGTAGGATGGCCCTCTTTCTTTCCTATCACTTGTGATGCACTGCTAGCAAAAATAGAAGAACTGAGTGCTGTCGTTGAATTAGGTGCAGTTAGCGCGTGTAAAAAACACGCGTGGACTCACTAAACTGAGGGAGGAATATGGTAAAAGAAGCTGGGCTCTTCTGCGGAGTTTCCTGTTTGGTTTCTCTAATTTACCCAGTTCAATTCATTAGAGGCTTAGTAATTAGCCGATGAGCCGGATCCGGTAACTAAGGTACAATGCTAAATTCTGTACAGCCTTTATGCCCCTCTCTGTATGGAATCTGCACCTATATCTCATCAACTTCCTTGCATTAAACACACGGAGCAATGGCCTTCATTTATTTTACCACAGTCCGTTTAATTTAGAACCTGGGGCAATATGTTAATGTGATAAATTACATCACACTGTGCTTTTCTCAGAATGTTGTCAGCCCTTTCGAAAACACTGAACACCTGTGTGTATCATAAAAAGACAGATTTAGACCAATTATTCAGAGCCTGTAAACAGCAAAAATCCGTGTATTGGAGCAAACTACAAAGTAACAAGCTTATTAATCCCGATCATACGTTTGTCGTTTATTTTTTCATAGTGTGTTTTTAAAAAGTATGCTTTTTGTCCAGTCCAGCTTGTTCACAGATTTCTGTTGTCCATCCTTTTGTAGGACTCATTTGAAGTTGGAGGGTCTGGAGGACTGTCGTATACTGTCCAGCGAGGACGACTCTGTGTCGGACACCCATGGCTGCCCAGCGTACGTCAGCCCAGAGATCCTGAGCAGCGGGGGCAGTTACTCAGGGAAGCAGGCGGACGCGTGGAGCTTGGGGGTCATGCTGTACACCATGCTGGTGGGCCGCTACCCCTTCCATGACCCGGACCCTGCCACCCTGTTCTCTAAAATTCGGCGGGGGGTGTTCTACCTGCCAGAGGGACTGTCAATGCAGGCTCGCTGCCTCCTACGCAGCCTCCTCCGGAGAGAGCCCACTGAGAGACTGACTGCTTCTGAGGTGCTCATCCATCCATGGTTCCACACCAGCACACGGGACATAGAAGGTCCAGAGCAGGACGTGGGCTCCACAGAGCAAATGGTGCCTCAAGTCGAAGTAGAGCTGGAAGAACAGCTTTTCTGCTGATGAAAACCCTTCAAGCTCACATTTTGGACCAAAACTGTTCCACGCACCCCTTACGGGTTCTTTTATTTCGCATTAGTTTTAGACATGTCCCAAGGGGGTAAATCTCTGAGTGTGTACTTCATTGAATATTATTAGAACTGGTTAGAATTATTCTAAAGGCCATGGCACACTGACCCAACATTCTCCAATAAACACTGACAGTCGCATGTTGACAACCTGCTCTGTACTGTTCCAGAATAATTACTCACAAGCCAAATGAACCAGTGTGAAAGGGGGAGAGCATTCTTAAACAGTGTAACTGGGGAGAACATTACAGAGTGGTGTAATTCTAAATTCTAAAACAATGTTAAAGAGAGAGAACATTCCTTTACATTGTCAAAAGGGGAAAACATTGGGGACAGCACTCTAGAACAGTATGAATGGCTAAAGCCATTCTAGAACCGTGTTTGAATGCAACTCACCCCAAAACTGTGTGAAAAGGAGAACATTACAAGAACAGTGTAACATGAGGGAAAACAGGATGAAGACTCACAAACTTTTGGTTTTGTTGGTGTTCTTTGGAGAAGATTGGGTCAGTGTGAACTGGCCCTAATAATCCAAATTCGAGGCAGTTGAATCATCACCTTCAGATGCATTTTCACACCCCTGATATGCCCCTTGCACACACTGTATTGTCTGCGTTAGGTTAAAGGGGGATGGTGCACAAAGGCTGGCGTATGCTGAAGTGATTTCGGTGCTAATGACCTGTTTTATCATGCTGTATGAAGTAAACACTGAGGCAGGGTACGAAGAGATGAAAAAGCCAGACCGTCATCAAAATGACAAAGCTCAGCCAAGTCCTGAGGACTCCAAACACATTAGCTAAAGAGGGGGAAGGGACATGGGCTTAAACTCTAGCTCAGCTCACACTCTCCAAACCAGAGGCATCTACTGAGTCACTCACTGACTGCAACAGCACCAGAGGGGCTTGTCTCATGTTAAAGGGGCTGATGGACTCAGAAAACATACACATTTACATGCAGCATACACTGATCTAAATTAAAGTAACTGTAAAGGCCTCTGAACTCTCCAGAAGGTGCCAAAATGTACAGGAGAAGTGATGCGTGGCCAGTCGCGGACCTCTGAGGCTTTAGGGTTCATTGGCAATACTGACATCAAAGCCCAAGGTTGGCTGTTATAACTACAAGTATTGAATTAAGATTGAAAGTAGCTTATTTTCAGGGTATAAGCCGAGGAATTTCAACTAAATGCAGCCAGTAAGCGTGTCTACACTGCACAGTCGGAGTCATACCTATTTATATGGATATTGAAGCTTTCTTTTGAAATGTGTTTAATGATAATGTCAGTAGACCTCGTACCCTATCCTTACTGGTTCGCTTACTGGTGCTGTTTGTGCAGTGTTTCTTTACTTGAATCCTGTGAAGTATCGTAAGACTCGGGGGGGCTTTTAGCATGGCAGGCAAAGCCAGGTGTAGTTTTGAGTAAGATATGTGATGACTCAATAGCAAGTGTTTCAATAGAGAAGTGGATCAGGCTGAGATTATTCTGTGTGAATGTTTGTGTGTGTGTGTGTGTGTGTGTGTGTGTGTGTGTGTGTGTGTGTGTGTGTGTGTGTGTCTTTTTTTACTTTCGCTCTACTGTAAGCCACAGTGAAAAAGAACCCACAATATCTTAGCCAAAACAGTAGAGCCGTGTCTTTGGAGGCTTTAAGATTGCCTCCCCTTCTGTTATGAGAAGTTGTACTGTATGTTACCTCTGAGGCAAAGCACCAGGATAATGATAATAATAATAATAATAATAATAATAATAATAACAACAACAATAAGAAGAAGAATAATTTGAGGTTGGTCAGCCAGCATAAACGTCTATCTCATGCATGCCGCTCATTTCGAAAGCTGACATGAGTGCGCAAAGTTCATATTGCACTGTGAATTATGTATTAGTGAGACAACCTCAAGGCTAGACCAAGAGAGTTTAACAGAAAATATTAATTGTAAAATGAAAAATGTGTAAATATGTATATTGTAATTGTGTGAACAGATTGAATAAAGATCATCTTTTCCATATTTAAACTTGCTGTTGGCTGCCTAGTCGTTTCTGTCAAAATAAGCTGCCTGATTTTGTTTTTCCCTCTGGTCTCAACAAGGGCCCTTACACATGTACAGCTCCTTCTGACATGCATTTGTGAATTCACAAGAAAATGCAGCTGCCTAAGAGTTCTTGCTGAGACCAGAGGGAAAATAAAAGCAGGCCAGGTATTCCCTCAATACGCCAGTGAGCATTCCCCAAACAAAATGTTTCATTTTCTTTCAATCATTTTCTGTCTGCCTGCAGGCCTCGCTTGGATTAAGTGTCAATACAGCATTTTAATGATTGGCAGGTGGCAGCCTCCTCCTGTGCTGAGTTTGGGGGGGACTGAAAGAGAAAGCTTGGCATGTTTTATGATGTGAAAAGTCAGGTATCTGCAGAAGTCTGTTGTGGTTTCATAGCTGCTTGCGTAAGTTGCTGATTAGGCCTGGATTAGCTATCAACAGGGTAGCTGGAGCGTCTCGGTTGCTGGGAAGCTGCCAAGCAGCGTCGCACGCCACAGATGCGATTGTCTAACATGTCAGGACCAGCTTTGGGTGACGCACTGATAAAGAGCACTGCTTCCTTGCTTCCTCTGTGTGTGTGTGTGTGTGTGTGTGTGTGAATTGATGTGTTTTGTTTTTGTACATTTTCAGAGCAGTAATGTCCTGAAACCAAGGAAAAACGGCAGATCTGTTGAGTTTTATTTTTTAAATTGAATGGGTAAAACCCATTTCTTTTTAATTTCTTTTTTTATAGTGTTAGGTTTGAGGTTAGGCTTACAAATGTCTTATTACATGTAAGCACTGAGCACCACTAGCAGTCAGGTTTGGAATTACTAGTCATATTAATACATTCCACACTAAAATGTGAATTATGGTTTATTCATAATTAAAAGTAATTTAGAAAAATTGTAACAAAATAGCAGATGTTAATGACTAATCATTTATAATGATGTAAATAATTTCTTAGTGCAAATTAACTATAAATAACTTTTTTCATGAGCAAGGCTTGACCATCTTATTCCGACTATGAGGGATTCGGAAATGGTTGTAGATAAATTCAAGCTCAATGCCATACAGTTTACTCGGTTATTAAGGAAATGTCCAGCGTCCTACAAATTGTTTGAAGTATAGAATATTAGCATCACATCAGAAGCATTTTACACACAAATCTGCATCAAAATTGGTTTTATATTATTAAAAATTCAGTGAGAGAGTAGAATGTCAGGGTATAAATAATACGTAAAAGATGTTTTATTATTACAAATATATAAACTACATGGCCAAAATTAGTTTTTTGGATACAGCCATTGTTAATAGGGGTATTAAGTCTAGCACATAGCCATACTTTCTCCTTAGACAAACACTAGCACCAGAATGGGTCATACTGAAGAGCTCAGCGAGTGTCATAGGATGTCAAATCAGCTGATAAAATCGCTCCCTTGTTAGATCTGCCCTTGTGAACTGTACTATTATTGTGAAACAGAAACGTCTAGGAACAGCAACAGCTCAACCACAATGCAGTATACCATGCAAATTCACAGAGTACGGCTGTGGAGTGCTACAGCATGAAAATAGACTATCCTCTGTTGCATCACTCACTACAGAGTTTCATACTGCCTATTTAAGCAACATAAGCACAGTAACTTTACAGTGAGAGATTCATGAAATTGGCTTCCATGCATCAGCAGTTGCACATAAGATCATAATGTGTAATGCAAAGCATTGGCTGTAAAGCACACCGTCTCTGGAGCAGTGGAAACATGTTCTCTAAGGGAATGAATCACACTGCCTGATGGATGAATCTAGGTTTGGCAAATGCATAGTGCCAAAAGTAAAGTTTGGTGGAGGAGGGATAACGGTCTTTGGAAGTTCAGGGTTTGTAATAGTCTTTTTAATTCCAGTGAAATGTAACATTAGTGCTACACCATACAAACACATTTTAGACAATTATAGGCTTCAGACTTTGTAGCAACAGTTTAGGGAAGGCGCTTTCCTGTTTCAGCATGACTGTGCCGCTGTGCACAAAGAGAAGTTCATAACGACAGGGTTTCACGACTCCAGTGGCCTGCATGGAGCCATGACCTCAACCCCGCTAAACACCTGTGGGATGATTTGGAATATCGGTTGCAAGATTTAAAATGTTACTAAATGGACTCAAATTTCCACAGACACACTACAAAATCCCATAGTTTCAGAATGGAATGCCCAACAAGCTCATATAGACCAATCAGTCACAACAGTTTACCCACCTGCTTTTATGTAGCTCCCCCCTATGCCCCCAAAACAGTTCTGACCCGTCAAGGCATGGATTCCATAAGACCTGTAGTATTCTGGGGCATCAGGCACCAAAACACAAGTGCAACAGTGGCTCCGTGGATTGTGGGGCCTCCATGGATTGAACAAGTTTGAATTGAGAGCTGGGCAATTTGGAGGTCAAGTCAACACCTTGAACTCTTTGTCACATTCCTCAAATGATTTCCAAAGAGTTTTAGCAGTGTGGCAGGGTGCATTGTCCAGCTGTAAGGAGCTACTGCCATTAGGGACTACGGTTGGCATGAAAGGGTGTACTTGGCCTGCCATAATATTTAGGCAGGTGGTAATTGTCAAAGTAACATCCACATGAATGCCAGGACCCAAGGTTTCCCAGCAGAACATTGCATAGAGCATTACACTCCCACTGCTGACATGCCTTCTTCCCGTAGTGCATCCTGGTCCCATCTATTCTGCAAGTAAGTAACACATACTAACCTGGCTATCCATTTGATGTTAAACAAAATGCAATTAATCAGGCCACGCCAGTGTTCCATGGTCCAATTCCAATGCTCACATGCCCATTATAAGCGATTTCGGTAGTAGACGGGGTGAGACTAGTGTGTGGCTACACAGCCCCATACACAGTAAATATGGAATGCACTGTGTTCTGACACCTTTCTATCATCTAACTTTTTCAGCAGTTTGTCCTACAGTAGCTGTTCTGTGGGACTGGACCAAACAGGCTAGCCTTTGCTCCCCACACACATCAGTGTTATTAATTTCACTTGTCAGTAGTTGTGATGGGCAGCTGACCACATACTTTTGGCCATGTAGTGTATATTGGGCATATGTGTGAACTCTTGAAACTATATAAAAAGTATTGAATGTATGCGTGTGCGTGTGCATGCATGCATGTGAGTATGTCTTGTGTGGTGTCTCCAGGTCATAAATTACGGTGAATACATCTGGACGCCTTGACAGAGCCACAGCAAAACTTCATCTTCAGCAGTATCACTGCAAGCACTATTAATTCCATTCAAGTGACGTTATGTCTCAGTGACAGAGCTAAATCTACTTCCTGAGCTAACAAAGTTTTCTGTGCTTCTGCAGGTTCATTTGTATTCTGCAGAACCGAACAGTGCTTACTAATGCCAACCTAAGACTGCAAAAGTTCTTGTACATGCATATTCTTTATTGACTCATCCTATAGACAAAAGTGATTCAATCACAGTGTCTTCCACAAACAAATATAAACGGATTGTTCCATTAGTAGCTTTGTTACTGGAAGACATTCAAGCAGGCTGGCAGCAGCAGTACAACCACACAGCAGAACGGAAGAGGTTCTGATTAACGGCTGAGATTACATTAGGAGGGTTATGTCACAGCCATGTGGACTTTCAGGGAACTGCAACCACTTCCTATTTTAATAACTCCTCACTGTTTTCACACAATTAATCTACTTAAAATTAATTGCAAGTCAATATAACATTTCTGTTCAAAATAATAGGATCCAGACCAACTTGCCAGAAGTCAAGCAGAAAACAAATGTTCTCAAAGAAATAACCGAAAGCACTAGAGGGCGGTGTTTTAAAAAGGCTCTTTGAAAAACTGGTTAATAGACGGAGTTGCTATAGTGTTTAAAGATTAAAAATAAAGTAAAAGTACCTTGATATAAGGCTGTCACATGGTGTGTGAAAGACATTCTTTGTATTGTATTTTTCCCTGGATGTCAACATTGATGTGGTTTTATGTTTTTTTTGTTTGTTTGTTTGTTTGTTTTCTTTTTTCCACACCGTAGATTATTATTTATTATATCGCTCAGTATATTGTTCATCGTGTCGTTCATATATTGTTGTGCTTGAGAGACACCATCGACCGTAACCAAATTCCTTGTATGTGTCGCTCACATATTTGGCCAATAAACACGATTCTGATTCTTCTGATTCTGATTCTGATGTTCCAAAAAAGGTTCATAATTAATTTCTATATAACCACTTTTCAATCTCTATTTATCCCTTTGAATTAAACAAGGTGTTTTTTGTTTAGTGTTACTTAGACTGATATTTGTAAATGGACTCTATTCTGACTGGCTGTCCTGTATCGTGCCTCATTTAAAAAGCTGTGCACCTAAAAGCACTCCTGTACTTCAGACAGAATGGACTGAGCTAAACTGTTGTGCACTGAATGGATGAATAGTTGTGAAAGTGTTGGTTGTCATGACGACACAGAAACAATCCATTCAAAATGGGCTGATTTTACATAGTAGTTTTTAGATATGGTCTGTGTACTTTGCGGCAGCTGGTGGCCTGGTGATTACGGAATACGATGCAATTAGAACGTCATGGGTTTGAATCGGGCGCTGTGTTCCTGGCTGTCCACAGCTTCACTTGGTGAATGGGTTAAACGCAGAGAAAGAATTTCATATTGTTCACACTGTGTGCTGTTCTGTGGTGTGGTGTGCATTTCACTTTATTGTATGAACAGGTGCATTTTGAAACTTTACACGTATCTGTATAGTAAACCACACTATTTTATGTAAAGGGACTTCAGTTTGCCATGATGTGAGACCTTTAATTGTAGCCTAAAGGTATTAACCATTAAATGTTAATGTTAAATGACATTAGTTTTTGGGGTTTTTTAGTTGTTGTTTTTTTTCAAATCATAATACTGCTATTTCTGCTCTAGTATATTTATAATGTATAGAATTTGCATTGCACTCAGTTACATTATTATATATTTGCACTACAGGCCAAAAGTTTGGGCCTACCATATAAATAAACAATATGCTGCCTTTTCAAAATGTTATTACAAGAAAACGTTAGCAATGCCTTAAACAAATGTAACAGACTGATTTTCAATATTTATAGTCTGTAGTAACATGCTGTGTAGCCACAAAGACATGCCAGATCTGTCTTTAATGCTCTGACATTCACTTTGTGTTGGATCTAGAAAAAAGAAAAGTAGATCAGATCTTCAGATCTTCAATATCAAACCATTCCTTCTGATTTATGCATCATAGAAAAACATTTCATTCTTAAACAAGACAATGATCCCTAAAATTCTTGAAAATTATATTCAGTCTAAATTAAAGCGAACATCTTGAAAATTATGTTTTGGCCGCCCTAGTCTCCATATTTTTCTCCCTTATTACTGCATGGGACGAGCTGGACCAGCAAGTTTGAAATAAGCATCCAGCAAATAAGACAGAACTTTTTGAAGGCTTGAAAAGGTCCTGGAAAGGTTTGGACACAATTTATTTCCAAAAATTGCTGGAAAGCATTCAGCGAATCTGTTGTGATAAAGGCAAGGGGTGGTTATTTTTTATTAAACTTGTATATAAGCTTTCGCATCCATTAAACTGCACTCAAATTGTATTTTGTTACATTAAACTTCAAGACCAGTCAGTTATATTTGTTTGAAGTATATTTTTTTAAAAAAGCAGTGTAAAAAGCAGTGTATGTCACACCGGACATTCGTCCGGAAGAAAGAGGCGTGGCACAGACGCGGACTTCCATGAAGGTAGGTTTATTTAACGTAAATGAACAGAACAGAAAAAAGGCTCGAGGGCCA
>JBBJLS010000140.1:19189015-19226683 GCA_037577275.1 Bryconaethiops microstoma | reverse complement strand
GTGCTATAGATGTGTATGTATATATATATATATATATATATATATATATATATATATATGTTATATATATGTGATATATATATATGTATATATAGAACAGTGATTCTTTTAACTTAGGTGCTAAGGTGTACTTACTGCAGGATACTTACTGCAGTACTTCTGGTTTCCACAAGATGTCGCACTCCACAAGATTTTAGTCAAGTTACAGCATCAGAATTATATCACTGAATAACAAACTGAACTTGTAAAAATTGAGTATTTCTGATTAAAAAAAGATAAAATATTACAAAAGGCGAATATTTTTTATTACTTACAAAACACTCTTATCAGCAGCATAGTCAGTAATAAACACCATTGTTACAGTAAAGATGAAAAAAAACTAAAACAAAATTAATTAAACCTTTACAACTTTCTAAACCCAGTGTGAATAGTTGCCTTTTGTAGGCCTCTACTCTGCCTTATATTTCACAAAATTAAATGGCATTTCTTTGCTTTGTGATTCAGTTCATTTACTGTGTCTCTGCTCTAATATGCTCGGGACTAAATGCACATAGAGACTAATGACAGGAGGTGAATTATATCATGCATAGTTAAACTGAACACACTGTCAGTTAGCATATGCATTAGTCTCTGAAAATAAATAAGTGGTGAGGTGCACTTTTATGTTCCCATTAAATTATTGTGATTGGTTGCCAAGCAATTCTGCAAACATGTAGTTTATATATGTATATAGTGCCGCAGAACACTTTGCAAGTTTTTGCACCATTTATTTTATTTTATTCTATTTTTTCTGCATACATGTCTGCACTGAAGGAGTCGTTTTTAATCTCATCATACGTGTGTATAGTTACAATAAAAGGCATTCTATTCTATTCTATTCTATTCTATTCTATTCTTTTCTATTAATCCTCCCAGGCTTTAGGTGACTGCTTGTGATTAACAGGAATGTTTTCATGGTGCTTGTATAATAGGATCCTCGTCATGCCAGCAGCTCTGTCTGCGTCACCTGTATCTCAAGACTGGATCAGCCTTGTTGTTATGGTTCTGACCTGCTTGTGTGACCTGCTAGTCAAAGACTGGAAACACCTTTTGTTATAGCGATGAAGGCTGAAGTCGGAGCGAGTGTCTGTGAGATTAAATCTTTGTAACTCAGGTTCATCCTGTCAGAGGAGAATGTATTTGATGTTTTACAGCTAACATTTTTCTTTTTTTTTGTGACACACTAATACAGCAGCATGTTAAACCAGCAGCATGGGTTTTATTTCCTTTTGGGGTGGGGCTCATACAACCTTACCCGTTTCAGGGTCAGTGTTTAATGTAATTTATTAGCATGTCAGGGCAAGTTTATTGCTATAGCACATAATCATACTCAAAGGTCATTCTGTGTGCTTTACAGGAACAGAATTACAAATAAAATAGAATACAATTAAATAACAAAACAGAAGAAATAAAAGAGCGCATAGAAAGTCAGTAAAAGAAGATTGAAAGCGCAATAGAAGTGCTGAGAAAATTTCTGCCAAATGAATGTAATGTAATATATGGACTTCAGTCCTGTGCGCGCTGGGACATAAAAGACCTGATGGAAAAGTTGTATTTAAACCGAAATGGGTTGGGTTTAATAACCACGTTAAGGCGTAATTATTTAATTTCCCTATCAAACATTAAAGGTGATACACCACCCCTCGCTTCGTATTAAAACTAGAAATATGCTAATACAAACACTGATGCCGAACATGGTAATGTGCTAAGACACCTTGTATCCAGATTCTGTGCTCTTTAATATTAAACAGGTTATTGTGTCACAAGCATGCAAGCCTGGACTGAATAGCACCAATCAAAAAAAACCAAAATATTTGATCAATGGAAAATTAAAGCCCACTGCTTTACTTTAGCAAACTTGCTAAATACTCCTCGTAATGCTGTTCCACTTCATATAGTGTGAATCAACTTTTGCCTCAAGGAATGGGATCATGGAAGCGTTTGTTTTGACTGTGATTTTTCCTTGGAAGACCTTAGCCAGGCCTGCTTGGAAAGACTGAAATTGAACAAACCTTGGGCAGGTTTTTGGGCTTTAGCTTGGGAATGTATACTCACATTTCCACACTGTGTGAAGGAACAATTTTTCAGTCTTAAGCTTTTCTCTTTAATTTTGTTGAAACGCAGACCTGTAAAGCAGGTTCTTATCGACTCTGCAGATGCACATTTCCATATCTGCTCCGCAGCTGCCCTCACCTCAAATACCCTTCTTACTACTGCATGTGAGCTTCAGGGGCGTTTTTTTGGAGCTGTGCCCTTTTAGAGCAATCCGAGCTTGGTGAGGTGTTTCCTACCATGGAGCAGGAAATGCATACCAGAGCCAGTTACTGAGTTTACAAGTCTCAAAGTCTTAAGCTGCAAGTTTATAAGTTCATAATAATCACTGTCCAAATTAAACCCTTGTGTCTCTTTACATTACCCTACATAATAATTCAATGAAGTTTTTTAGTAAGAGGTTTTACTCCAACAGCGATTTATGAGTCTTAAAACTTACTATAAATCATTTTCTAGCTACTATGAAAAGTTTTGAAGTGGCATAGCTAGGATGTTATGAGAACCAGTACAGAACAAATGAATAGGCACCCCTACTATACTTCAGTTCATCAGTAAGGCAAAATAATTTGACTAGAATTAATATGATAAGCAATACTGTCAATGTCGTGATACAAGGATCGCCGCTGGTCCCCTTGCTACAGGTCCCTCAGCAATGCACCAACAGCCCTGCTTGTAGTAATGCTACTGTATTTTGATCAAGAGAATAAGCAACAGGTGGGCCCACACACAGGCCATTAGGGTTTAGTATGTTGAAAGTGTATGGAAAGGATGAAGCACTTACAAAACTGTAAATGTTGCATCAGGGAGTTAGGGCTGCACAGACATTGCTGCGCTATTGGACTAGAATACCTGCCTTATGTAAGAGCTGAGCCACTTAACCTCCTTAATACTCCATTTCTTATTACACCTTGACCCATGTTTCCTGCGGTATGAATTTCAGCCTTGCTTAGGGTGTTTATCATGGTCCCTGTCCAGGAAAAACAAGCGCTGTCTTGAGGTCTTTAGGGTGCAGCATTGTTCTGTACATAAAACAGCTTCTGTCAGCTGCTCCGTACTTCTTCCTGTGCATATTTGTGGAAGTGTAATGAAGTGCGGAGGAGGATACGGAATGATCTGTGTGAGAGCGGCAAGCAACAGCCTTTGAAGTTTAGAGGAACTGTTTTACAGTCTGGTTTCGTTATGAGGGAGTACAGAGCTGTAGGCGTTGTGAGAACGCACGTGATTATGAGAAGTCACTTTAGACAAAGTGGGCACTAAAGTTTGCCTGCAGGGAGCAGCCAGATTCTTCACATTTCCTAGGGGAAAGGGGAAAAATAATTTAAAAAAAAAAAAAAATATATATATATATATATTTATATGTGTTTATATATATATAGTGGGTGTGTGTGTGGGTGGGTGGGATTGTGTTTTTAATTTTTCTTTAAAAAAACTCAAATACCAGATATGACATGGCCCACATAATACATAAGAAAGCCAAAGTTCAAATGAGCCAATGATAGCTTCCTGTGTAATGGCTGCACATAGTTAAAATCATTTATTGCAGGCCTGTTGTTTTTATTGCGCCAGCACAAGATTACAAACACACAATGAAATGCATGCAGGTCGCAGGAAAGCATCCAGGGAAGCGGGGTGGTTTCCAGCTAAAGGAGGGAGTTTCTTGTAAATGCCCGCGTTTCTCCTCAGTGGCGACTCCGCCTGGTCATATGCCAGTATTGCCGCTTGAAAAAAAGTCACGTGATTTACAAGAAATCCAAGCATGCTTTTAGAGCTGGCTGTCTAGGAGTATGTGAGCATGGCAGTTGGGAGGCATGTCCCGAGGCAATCTTACCGCTGTGTGTACTGACAGTGCAGTTTACAACTGCCATTCACAAGCTGTGATCTCAGTTCTCCTTTTGAATGTTGTTGTTCTATGTGACGATTCTCACCAAGCACAATCTCTACATGCGTATATCTTTTAAAAAATTATTTCAGCATCCTTTTCATTAAAATGCTATTCTGACATTAGATATGATGAATATTGGTCATCAGTTATTGCAGCTCTTTGATGCTGGATCTCTATACATTCTTAATTAAATGAAAATAATTTACATAATTGATGATTTTGCATTCTCAGTTATCTGTTATTGTTGCTGAGAGAGTCCGGTGACATAACTTATGTGAAAGTCAAAGCTTTGATATCTCAGATTGGGGTAGGTGTTTATTGAGACATGAACAGTACTGTTCTCTTTTAAAGTTAAACCTTTTACAAAAACAAAATCTCCCCTTTGCAAAACACCTGCAGCTCCACCGATGCTTAAGACTCCACAGTCTGTAATGTTTCCATAGAAAGGAAACACCAGGATGTCACTTCAAATAGACACTAGGATTGCACTAAAGAAGCAAAGACATAGTCTTTATCTTTCACTATGTATATATTAAATTGAGCTTCGTGTTAACCTCATTTAAAAACATGGCATCTAAGGATACACTGAATGCCTGAAAACATCCAGGTACATGCCTTGTTGTTAAACAAATCTATAATTACCTTTTATTATAGGAGCTGTGGTGAGGGTATGGTAATGTTTAATCTGTTGGGATAGATCTGGATTAATAAATATGACATACCTATGCCAGTAGGGTTTACATATGCAGTAAGAGATATATAGAACATGGAACTGAAATAAGCTGTATATTGTAAATTGTCTTTGTTTTAAAATGGTAAAAAATATCAGAGTGTCTAAGCTACATCTGAAGTCGCTGTAAAATAGTCAGTATTTGTATATTTGACATACATTTGGCGCTGTTGTATATGCACATTAAAACACAGCCACATTAAAACCACTAACAGGTGATTTCAAGGGGTTAGGCAGCAAGTGTCTGATCAACAAGGTCAGAGCATCTCCAAGACGTCTTCCGGGGTGTTCCTGTTGTGTAAAGGTTAGCACCCACAAAAAATGGTCCACGGAAGGACGAATGGTGTGGCTTTCATAGAAGGGTATGAGAATATACAGTGCATCGCAGCTTGCTGTGCGTGGGGATGCATATCTACAGAGTTCCCATTCCATCCCCTGTCCACTTTTGAAAGAGCCTACAATAGACACATGAGCATCAAAACTGGACCATGGAGCAGTGGAAGGAGGTGGCCTGGTCTGATGAATCATGTTTTCACCGAGATGTCTGGGTGTATGTGCATCACTTGCCACCCTGCAAAAAATGTTCAGGAACGATTTGAGGAACATGACAAAGAATTTAAGGCGTTGACTTGGCCTTCACATTCTTCCATACGCAATCCAGTCAAGCTCTGTGGAGTATTCTGGACAACCTAGTCCGAACCCCACTTCACAACTTCTAGGACTTGAAGGATCTGCTGCTGATGTCTTGGTTATATTTATTAAAAAATACAATGATAACAATTTTTAAGTAAATCGATAATTAATTTCACAAAATTATGTACAAGTTTAATATTTATATCCTACATGACACAGCATAGAGTCAATGACCGCTAACTGCTTGAAAAATGTAAACATACTTCTGTCTACCAGTAAGTAAGTAGCACTGGCGACTGTGCGAGTGGACTGAGTGAAATTCACCTGATCTTGAACCGTGTATTATACAGGACTGAGTGAGTTTTGGTCGGTTATACTATTGCACATAAAGAGGTCATGTAAAAATATGCCAATAGTAGTGTTACATAAAAAATCACAAAAAATGGACTGAGTGAGCTTTGGAAATTTGCTCTTCATATGTACTGCTTGAAAACAAAACTATGTATTTCTTGGAAACATTAGGGTTACTTTAGATATCTGCAAAGATACTTTATGACATCTACATCAAACGTATGAGAGAATGTCGCTGCCACCATTTGTAGAGTTGGCTAATGAAAGCATGAACTAATGAAATGTTCACTGCATGTGTTCCCAAATCCATACCGCTTCAGGTTTTAGCCACACTGCAGGTTTTTGAGATTAAGTATAAGACACAGCTCTCAAAAATTTTCATTTTGTTTCATTTGAGCCATTCAGAGCCAAGTAACTTTCTTCAAGATGATTGTCTTGCTGCATTGCTCAGATGCACCTCAGATTATGGGCTGAAGGCCACATATTGTCCTGCAGGATTTTCTGATAGAGTAGAACTCACAAATCAGTCAGTTCACAAATCCCGAAGCACGCAGGCCACAAAGCAGCAAACTATCTCTACACCGTCACACTTCCACAACTATGTTTGACTGATGGTATGATGTTCCTATCACAAAATGCTTTACGCCAGATGTAATGAGACTATTGTTTTCCGAATAAGTTCCACTTTCCACTCATCAGCACCCAGAACATTAATCCGAAAGACTTTTGTCCTGTTGAGCTGTTATTGAGACGTGAGATGAGCCCTTATGTTCCTCTCATACAGCCGCAGTTTTCTGTTTGCAGCTCTCTCATGGATATCATTATTGTCCAGTCTCTTTCTAACGAACATAAACTTTATCTGAGGTGAGCGAGGCCTGCAGTTTTTTAAATGTTCATCTGGGTTCCTTTGTTCTTTTCTAACTTCCCTAATTAGTTGTCGCCACTTCTGGGACAATTCATCACTGTTCAAAGTTCTCTCCATTTGGAGATAATGGCTTTCATGGCGGAGTTTCAGAGCCCTGCAAATGGCTTTGTAACCCTTTCCAGAGTGTCATAGTCAATACATTTCTTTCTTATATTTTCTGAAATGTCCTTTAATCCCAACTTGCTGAGACCTTGCTGCTTGAGCCCTTTTAGCATGCTTCAAATTGCTGGAAAGTGGCAATGAATTGTTTGGACAGGGTTATGTTGGATACCTTTTTTATATTCACTAGTTTATTTTATTTATAAATTGGTAATTGCACTAGAATATAAGTTTCGGTCTTTCTACCCACTTTAATACTGTGGAAATGAACGTTATTATTATAATTTATTTTGGTAGAAGTGCCTGTACTGAAACATAAAGGGTGTGTGAGTTTTCAGTCATCTGGAATAGCCCTCGCTACACGTCCTGCCTTTCAGCTGAACCACAGCAAACAGCAGGTGTTCACTGATGTCTGACCAAGTCTAGCACCCCGCAGTGCCCTTCACCTGCATCAGCGGAAGGTCATTCGCTCTCTTGGTGACCACGGGATTTCAAACAACTGCCACATGGCTTTGAGTAGATCCTTCTCATCTCTCTGCCTCATGGAGGCCATAAGTGTAAAAGGTCCTCCTACTGACCCCTCCATCTCACATACACACACACAGACACACACACAGACAAACTACCAGGGAAACAGTCCATCATACATCTCATGGCAGCTTGCATGAAATGCTGGGTTATATTTCACTCCACACATTCCATGTCATATTCCATAACTGACTACATTAAGCTGAACGTCAGTCCCTTTAAACTGTATATGGGTCCATGCATCAGTTCCTCACACGCATAACCAGACTAAATGAATGCTGCTGACGGCTCAATCGTTGTTTACTAAAGTAATTTATATTTTAGTTAACAAACTTTTGAAAATATTGACTACGCCTACCCTAGCCTTGTCAGCATTTTTAAAAAAGGTTTTTATTTAAATAAATCGTCTAATACCAAACATGATAAATGATTCCAATCATTTATCATGTTTGGTATCACTTTTATTCAGGCTGGAAAAAAAGATTGAAAAGAGGTTAAAAAAGATTGATATAATAATGGTTAAAGATTCGTTTTGTCAGAGATCTCAAGCAAAGACGTTTTTAATGCAAAACACATCGTTTACTTTTGAGGGTGTCTTACTGCTGTCAGAACTGAACCTTCCTGGTTTTGCTTCGGTGAAGGTGATGATTATGCCCTCCACGGTCAAAATTCTGAGATGAAAGAAGGAATGTTAAGGCTACATGGGGTGAGCTACCACCTCATACAGAGTCAATTAATGTGACAGCAATGTCAGCCATTGTTAATCATGCCCAGCACCTTCTTCTTATAACTTTTCCTTTCAGGGGCACTGATTAGATCGCTAAAGTGTTACAATATTCCTTTGGTGTCAAAAGAAAAATAAAGTGTTATTTATTCCGCCAACCACATGTGGTCAAAAGGGGCTCCCTTACCTCCAGGTTGCCTGAAGCAAAGACACACCTCCATTAAAAACAATGGTTTCTGGGGTCAAAAAAAAAACAAATAGATGTGTCACCTCATATTCATACTTTCTAAAAGAGGAACCCCAGGACCACGGGCCACAGTTTGAAATTTGCTCCTATCTACACAACTTGCATATTATTTCTATTTGAGCAAGGGTAGTGTATTCATTTATAATACATTAATTAGTCTTAAGATCAATAGGTGAATGAATTGGCTGCAGTTCAGGGGATTAATTAAATCAGTAAAGGAGCATACACTATGAGCTTCTCTCTAATCTCCAATACACTTTACTTTATGGATGTTTTAAGAGCAGCACTCTGTAGAAACCACTGAATTGACAGGTTCTGTAGGGAATCCAAAGTGGTTCTTCAAAACCTTTTGGCACCATTATTTTTAAGACTGTAGTGTCAGTTTCCTGTTGTTGGTGATTGGACGTGAAGAACCAGGGTTTCCTCAAAAGGAACAGCAGTTGATAGTGTGAGGCACACGGCGCACAGGCTGAAGCCTGAAATCAGTGTTCTGCGCTGTTGGGTCTGACCTTGAGATTGCTGCAAACAAGCATTCCAAATCTGGACGACTCAAAATGCAGCTGAGGCAATCACTGCTGGGCACCGGCGAAACTTTGTAAATGAATCATTCAACTTATCCAGGGGGTAGGGAATAGAACAGGTGATTGACGTGCATGGGCCTTCCTAACAGCGCCTGTAGCGAACACAACGGGCCAGGTTTCTGCAGGGAGGCGCTGATTTTTGTTTGGCATAATTAAGGAAGATATGATTCAGCACTTGGTATTCGACACTGGTGCTCCCATGGCTGAGAAGGACTCTGAAATACTGGATTTCCCCTCCATGGGAAGACTGCATACCATCACTGTGATACTGTGTGTTCACACTGAATTCCAACATTATGAATACTACAAAGTAAGAATATCATTTGAGGGGGCGACGTACCTATTCTAATCCTGATCTGATACACTAGGTGTGTGGAAATACACTATATTGCCAAAAGTATTCACATACCCATCGAAATAATTAAATTCAGGTGTTCCAATCACTTCCATGGCCACAGCTGTATAACTTCAAGCACCTAGGCATGCAGACCGCTTCTACAAACATTTGTGAAAGAATGGGTCGCTCTCAGGAGCTCAGTGAATTCCAGCATGGTACCATGATAGAATGCCACCTGTGCAACAAGTCCAGTTGTGAAATTTCCTCGCTAATAAATATTCCACAGTCAACTGTCAGTGGTATTATAACAAAGTGGAAGCGATTAGGAACGACAGCAACTCAGCCACGAAGTGGTGCCGCGTACACTGACGGAGCGTGGTCAGTGGATGCTGAGGCGCATAGTGCGCAGAGGTCGCTGACATTCTGCAGAGTCAGTCGCTACAGACCTCCAAACTTCATGTGGCCTTCAGATTAGCTCAAGAACAGCGTAGAGAGTTTAATGGAATGGGTTTCCGTGGCTGAGCAGCTGCATTCAAGTCATACATCACCAAGTGCAATGCAAAGCGTCGGATGCAGTGGGTGTAAATCACGCCGCCACCTGGACTCTAGAGCAGTGGAGCCGCGTTCTCCAGAGTGATGAATCACGCTTCACCATCTGGCAATTTGATGGGTTTGGCGGTTGCCAGGAGAACCGTACTTGTGTGACTTCATTATGCCAATTGTGAAGTTTGGTGGAGGGGGAATTACGGTGTGGGGTTGTTTTTCAGGAGCTGGGCTTGGTCCCTTAGTTCCAGTGAAAGGAACACTGAATGCTTCAGCATACCAAGATATTTTGGACAATGCTACCAACTTTATGGAAACAGTTTGGGGACGGCTTTCCTGGTCCAACAAGACTGTGCACCAGTGCACAAAGCACGGTCCGTAAAGACAAGGATGAGTGAGTTTGTTGTGGAAGAATTTGACTGGCCTGCACAGAGTCCTGACCTCAACCCAGTAGAACACCTTTGGGATGAATTAGAGCGGAGACTGCGAGCCAGGCCTTCTCATCCAACATCAGTGTCCGACCTCACAAATGTGCTTCTGGAAGAATGGTAAAAAAATTCCATAAACACAAAAACACACTCCTAAACCTTGTGGAGCACTTGCCCAGAAGAGTTGAAGCTGTTATAGCTGCAAAAGGTGGGCCGATGTCATATTAAACCCTATGGATTAAGAATGGGATGTCACTTAAGCTCATATGTGTGTAAAGGCAGGTGAGCGAATACTTTTGGCAGTATAGTGTATGTTATCTAATTTTGTAACAGTAATTCAGTGTATAAAATCAGAACACAGAACTAAAGAAAAAATAAATTACAAATTACAAATATAATGCAGCATATTAACAGTGTAACTGACTACTTTATCATGGTTATTGACATTAGCTGTATGGAAAAATACTCAACATCAGCAACAGAAACTTTGCTATCATGACATGCACTTCAGTTTCACTGCAATTATTACACACAAAAGGAACTGTTAAATACACCCAAAAGGACTGAGCACAGCAGCCGCCTTATAGTACAGATGAACCAATAGAAATGACTGAAATTACTTGAAATACAACTGCTCTATGTTAGCTTATGTCAGACGTAAGGAATGTTTTAACCCTCTCCTGTAAAGTTACAATTTTGGAGACTGTCTCAATTCTTTTACAGTAAGAGCCATATTCATATGGACAGTGAGAGTTAGTCATATCTAACTGTTTTAATCATATCTAAAAAACTGTAAGAAAAAAAGGGAAGTCCAGATGTGTTTAGAGCAAATTAATGGGGAGGATAATTCATCCTCTTCCTCTTCCTCATCCTCAACATCACCTCCAGTCCTTATCTAAACTGTGCCTATGCATGATGACAGAAAAAAGACCTGCAACCATGAAAATCATGGAAACAAATGAAATGACTCACATATAAAACATAATTTACAAGCATCAAGCTGGAATGAACATCAGCTGATATTATTAACGCAGTTCATATGCGTTTGATGTAATAAAACAATGTTGGAGTCTAGAATAAGATAACATTTAAGAAAGTGAAAAACAACAAAGACAGGAGAAGGTGATTATATTATGCCATGTCTGTACACTTAAGTGGAATTAAACATCACCCAGAAACTCAAGAATTTGAAGAAGAAGGACTGTCTACGTTGGAAGAAGAAGCACAGTGTGTTGAGTAAAATCTGAAAGAATCAAATGATACTAAATATCTTTTCTTTTCTAGTATATAATAAGCTAAAGTGTTTTGGGTGAAGGATGCTGAGGAAGAAGCTGCAGGGAAGAGAAGAGGAAGGCCTAGTTGGAGGTTTATGGCTGTGGTGAGGGAGGACATGCAGGCAGTTGGTGTGAGAGACGAAGATGCAGAGGACAGAAGGAGTTGGAGACGGATGATCCGTTGTGACAACCCCTAATTGGGAGCAGCTGAAAGTAGAAGAAGAAGAATCTAATGTGCCATATTATCTGAATATTTTTGCAAATGAGCTATTATATTACTTTACATTACATTTTTAGTTATGCTCATTTTTTCACCCTACCAAATGTGTGACGTTTAATTTGTCCTTTAAAATTTAGTCCTCTTGATCCTTTGGAATCTGCAAGACTTCAAGCCTTTTTGACCTAGACCATACTCATTCTTCATTTAGTCTCTGTAAGGGACACAAATGAAATACAGTGGAATAAAGACAATTAAGAAAAAAATCTATAATCCACTTATTATTTTATTTTTGATTAACCTAAACCTTCATCACAAAGTATGCAAGGGTTAGTTAATATAAACCATTCAAGCAGAATGACCGGCGTTCACTATTAAATTACATAAATGCAATAGATTTTTTCAGTGCCCATTATTTAAATACAAATAACATTATTTCACAAGAGTATTAACTGTGCACTGAACATGAACGTTACGTATATTCACTGCAAACAGTAACACACCATTCATGCTGACATTAAATCAAAGCTATATTCTTAAGTCAGTCCTTTCACAGAACTGCAGAACAGTATAATGTATTCGCTCCATAACTGGTATATTACAGTTGTCCAATGCCATATTGATAGTTGCACAGCAGTCGCAGTGGTGTAGGTCCCTGACTTACACTACATTTTAAATTCTATGACAGTCAAACCCTTAGCACGCCTGCCCATGTGGAAAAAAAGTCTGGCACTTAAGACACGCATTATAATATTACTCAGCGGGCATGTCTGAAATGTGCATAAATCAACCCTCAGTGCACCTGCTTTAGTCAAATCGAAATTACTTTAAAGCAATTAACCCCTTAAAGCCTAAAAAGCCGTGCTGGGCCCAGACTTAAGGTCCTCACTATCATAACTTCACATACCTATTACACATTATACACATATACATTACGTACACATTCCATAGTAGTTATGGGATAATTGAATACATGAATAGTTGAAGGTTAAATGGCCTGGGTAGTCATTTTACTTTATTTTTATTCTCATTATTTTTTTGTAGCTAGTTGCTGTATTACAATGTAATAAAAACTTAATGAATATCTACTTACACAGGACTTTTATAACATATGCATAATAAAGTAACAATACTTTAGTATGACTTGATTATGACAGTATTTGAAAGATGATGTGTTTTAAGATGCAAACAGCATTATATTAACATAAGATCCCTAAAACTACAGGGATGGACATTTACTCCATTCATAACACAGTTATGAAGAACTTTTAAGGCATAGGCACACTTAAGAATAATATCAGGTCTATAAATTATACCCTTAAACTAAAGTGATATGGAAACATTTGCATAAAATGATTACTTCAATTTGAGGGCATCAGAATCTTCTGTATTTGTGACCTAT
This sequence comes from Bryconaethiops microstoma, assembly GCA_037577275.1. Taxonomy (NCBI): domain Eukaryota; kingdom Metazoa; phylum Chordata; class Actinopteri; order Characiformes; family Alestidae; genus Bryconaethiops; species Bryconaethiops microstoma. The sequence goes on along the minus strand of JBBJLS010000140.1, from coordinate 19,213,691 downwards.
AGTGATTGTAACTAAGCCTCTACCTTTTAAGTGCCATTACACTGTTATGAATATTTGGAACTTTGACATAAGGGCTCTTGTGTCAATACAGCATCAGTTACCCCTTTGAACATAGTATAATACAACTGAACACATCTGTTAAGTCTATACACATCAATCAAACTAGCACACTGCGATTCACAGCTCATACTCATTCTATTAGATTTTCACACTTCAGATTGAGTTTATACTTGTAATTTTTATTTGAAATATATTTTTTCCATATCTATTTTAAGACTTAGTTTTAGCATTTAACTTTCTCTTTAATTTATTGTAACTATTCCACAATCTCAAGGACGCTTCAGTGGCACATTTCACTACGTGTTGTTCTTGTATAACTGTGTATGTGATAAATAAAGTATCTTGATCTTGACAAGTATTGTCTTGACAGAGTGACATTAGCTTTTCATAAATACTAAAGTATTTATATTGAAAATGTTACTCAGTGCTTACACGTGTGTTATGAAATCCCAGGTAAGTAGTTTTCAGTGAGTTTACAGTATACAAATGAGCAGGTATACATTCAGAAACAATATTTCATAATCAGGGAGGGAAAAACAACAACAAAACAGACCGTCTACTTCATGCAACACAGGTACTTCTATACAGACCAGCAGGGCTATTTGTCTCCATTCACCTAGCCCATACCTCACTAATGTATACATACATCTATACTCACTAATGCAGGACTAACGTATACATGCAGTTTTTCATTACTGTTTTTAAAAGTTGGAGTCTTCTCATCTGACATAGATCGCATCAATTTGCATATGCGCATGTTGACATTCGTTCTCCATTATGAATGTGTTGGCAGTCGTTCTGCAACCTGGTGCCTCTATGAATATAATATGATATGCCTGAGTATTGTCATGCAGGGCGTTGTGCACACTTCTCCACTCGTAGCTCTTCTCTCTCATCGTCTCTCAGGGCTCAGTGTGAATGCATTGTGCTCAGGCACTTGCACGCTTGCTCAGAGACTCTGGCGCTCTCTTTCCTTGCTGCATAGCAGGAGGAACACAGATACTCAAGCAATTACTTTCATGGAGCTTGTCAGCCATCTCCCATTTTAACAGATGACTTTTACCCTGGAGTGTGTCAGCTGCATCTTTATACACCAGCAGCAGACTTATGGGCATTATGGATAATGGCTTGTATTTCGTTTTCACCTCTTTTCAGATTTTCTGGGCCTCTTCGCTAGAGAGAAGCTGATGTGCTCCAGCGACGGATTCAGACTCCCACTTGCTTGAAATGATGCAGACTTTAGTGACATTTTATTCTGAGTTTTATGTCTGTATTCACGTAAATCTTTTACATCAAGGGGTCTCGAGAATTGTACTGTATGGTGTTAAATAGCCCGTGGTTGCTATACAGTACTATACTATAATATACTACCAGAGCACAACGGAAAACTTTCCAGAGCACTATTGAGAATGACTTTATTTTTAGATTTTATTTGCATCTTTTGTCAGATTCTGTGTGACTCTGCTAGAAAGAAGCTAACATGAAGACTTTCAGTCATTTAAAAGAGAACAGACTTTTCTGGGTCTTGCTTCAGAATTAGGTGCTTTGACTACAAGGCTCATAGCCTTGCACTAAGGTTTTAGTCGTAACGGTCTCATTGAATTCACTTCACTCAAATATGTACATACAATTACACTATTCATACAGTACAACATGAATTTAATACATCACATCGGTGTGCCTACAGTCATATGCAAAAGTTTGAATCCCACCAAATTACATGTTTTGTTTATACTGAAAGTGAAATAGTTTAACTAAACCTAAATATGGGGGTCTTCTGCAAAGTTAAGTACACTTTCTGTTTCTGCAGTATTTAACATAAGACATATATAAATACATATATACAAAATATAAAATGTGACTTAACTCTTGTATAGAATCCTTTTAATAGTGTATTCTCCTCTGATATGTTCAATTCAGCCAATAGCGTGCATTATAATGTGCAGATACGTGTTCTCTGTAGAGGATGTGCTTATTTTCATTTAGAAAAACAAAAATGCAATTTAGCCAGTGGTGTCCAAACACTGCATATGACTAATGCTTTATTAACATGTTATCCTTACTATTGGTAATATTTGGGTTGATGTAGCATATGTTATTTGTGCAAAAAATGATGTACAAATATGAATCAAGTCAATTAAATGCATCACCAGTGTACACCACCAGGTCACTTACACTTAGACTAGGTTCAGTGGTAATGACGCACAGTGCATGTACAGTAATCTGACCAATCTGCTACTCCGTTCTGGATCTGATACAAAGAAGTGTTCCTATATATGGATGTCCAGTGTGTGAACACAATGGAACATTTTTAAACCACTATCTTTTTCCTTAAAAGGAACCAAACATATCATTATACACTATAAAATGTTTCAGTTATAAATCCATAAAGCGAGAAACACACATTTTTAACAGTGGTCAATGTGTTGTGAATGCATCAATAACCAACACTAATATTTCCATGCTGCAGCTGATTATTTGATGTTGTGTGCAGCCTGCACATAAGAGTTTTACCCTCAGACTTGATTTAAATCATCATTCAGGGCTCTACCATTTGGATTCCTGCACCCTCCATTTGGTTTACAACACCCCCACTCCCCAAGTTAATCAAGTTAGAATAAGGCACTCTGCCTATCGACACCCCACGCAGTGCCTTTCCATTTCGTTTGTGCCGGTTGTTATTATCGCTGCCCAGCATCACAATCAGGCCCTCTTGAAGCCCCGGAGTTTCCACTGCTTTGATTGACCCAGCAAGCACTAAAGCTTAAAGTGATCAAAATGTGCTGGTGTGGGTTCGCTGTTGTAACACTTATAAAGAATGCAAATCGAAAGCAAGAGGCCAGCAGACAGACAGCCTTGAATTAATGTGGAGGGGATTTTTTAGTTCACCTTGCTGCATTACCCGTCCTTTTTCTTTTTTAAAGGACCAGCAAAGCAGCTTTGGCAGCAATTCCATCTTTAAAGCACGATGTCATACAATGTTTAAACTGCAGCTTTGGTAAGCCTATCTCTCACACCAGCTTTTCACCACATCACTGCTCTCTTTATATGTTAGGGGCTTTAAAAAAAAGGTTCGGGGATATTCAATCACTCGCAAGAAATGAAAGAACTTTAAATGCGCCTGCTGTGGGTGGTGGGGTAAAATTCACACATTTTACCAGTCCAATAGTGGTTTCCATGTTCCTCAACGATAGCTTTCATGTGGCTGATCAAATATGTTTTCCATATACAAAAAAGATAAACACAATCAAACAGGCTTTCATCTTTCAAGCACAGTTTAGGAGGTTCAAAGGAGAATGCAAGAAAAAAAGAAAAGACAAAAAAGAAAAATACAATTTTACCAACAAAGTCATTTCATGAGACTTAACGGCCGGTCTTTCATGTTGTGGACAGACAGGGAATGAAATAAGTGATAGAAGCGAGGGACAGTTTTCCTCCATGCTGAGATGCTGGGTCGATTCTGAGCATCTTCAGTCAGGTAAAAAGTGTGTGGGATTAATGCTCTTGACAGCAGCAGCAGGGGCACCAGGGGAGTTTAGGGCCTGCCACCTGTAAGAACACAGATCCACTGGGCCAGTGCAACAGCCAGATGTCAGAGAGAAATGTGTAATGATGCATTTATGCAAATGAAACCAATTAAGTGCAGCAAACTCACTTGGTCTCAGGTTCTCTAATGACAGCAGAGAGACGAAGGGTTTTAAACAGAGCTTTTGTTTATTTCCTCTTCAAAAGCTTGACTTCAGTAACAGTAAATGACCTCTTTTGAACTTGTCTCCTATGTGTACTTTAAAAAGAATTTTTAACAACATATTTCATTTTAGTTTTCTAGCACCTAAATAGGTTTGTGAACCAAATGAACTAATGCACCATTTTCCTGTCTTGCAGGGTCTACAATGTGTTTTTCCACAATAAACGATAAGGAAAATCAGCTTGAATGTAGACAATAAATCATGTTTTGTGATAAAATTACTGCAACATTAGTATTCAAAGAGTATTCAGTATTACGTAACATTTCTGGGCCTTTTTATGATTTAAGTCATTTTGTATTGAATTACCTTACTGCACTCCAAAAATGTCCTACAGAGGTCTTGATTTACAAAAACCTTGGCTCTTCAAAGCATAACCCTGTTCCTGGAGTCCCCCTGCTCTGCAAATTCCGCTCCCCAACAGGGAAGATCCAATCTGTCAGCTAATTAATGAACTTTTCCTGGGTTGAAGTGGGTGTGGCCTGTTTAGGGGGACTCCAGGAAAATTGCCAGAAGCTCCAGCACTATGTTGGAAATGCATGCTTTAAAGAAGCAGCCACTGACAGGTTGTTTCGGTGTCGTGCCAAATAACTCCTTCTGGATCTGGTTTATTTTTGAAAGTGTGTGCTTATTGATGATATTTTTAAATTTAAAAAAATAAATGCTGAAAAGAAAACCTGCCAAGAATTTTGGCAGTGTTATCTGGAAGAAGAGACAAGACAAAGTTAAACACAATCAAGACAAAGTAAAAGTTTGCCTTTTTATGCAATATGATACTGAGTCAGGGTGTGATGGTGTGTGACGATGTGTAACACAGCCCTACCCTAATGCACCTAATGCAGCATGTCTCAGCACTAAGCAGTTCAGTGTTGCTCTCAATCTAACACTGATTAAATTCATGGAGGATTTGATTAGGCATTAGCACTAAACGAGGCTGTGGCTCTGAGGACCCAATTTGAGCAACAGTACAGCCCGGTGTAAATGAGCTCAGTGTATGTCGGCGATGAGTTTATTACTATTTAATTATGTAATATAAAGTATATGACCCAGTGGAACAGTAGGATCATGTAGGCTCAAACTTTTATTCAGTTTAAATTACTAACGAAATATGAAGCTTCGGAATACATTTCATCAAACATTACATCTTAAATGTTCATATGTAAAAATTTTCTTTTACTTTCGGTTGATTATGCCAGCTATGGTGAATGAGACCTTTTGATCACAAATGATTCTGATGCAAAGTCTCAACATCACAGACCCTTGAGACTGCTTGAGACTGACGGTTGTCACTCATGCTGTCCATAATAAGGAATATTGATATTTTCTGAGGCATGACCTTGCCTACAGCCTTGTTAATAAGATGGAGGTTATTGAGTATTATCTTAAAGAGCTACGAATTATGCCAAACCCCACACATTTGATCTGCTTGTTATAATGTGAGCACATGAGAGCACTCAAACCTTTCGGATGTTTAACATGAAAAGAAGGCAAAGCGTACCCATGGACAATGCAAACACATTGTTGTTTTTCAATGTTGCTTGTATATGTTGCTTATATATATTAGCCCATCTGGCTGAATCCCCCAGAGGAGCTACTGTAGCATAACTTGCTGAAAATGTTCATACTGGTTACTATAGAAAGATGCCAGAACACACAGTGCATCACAGCCACCTGCATATGGGGATTTGAAATCTAGTGCCCGAGATCTCAATTCAGTCTAGATTCCCAAGCTCTCAATTCGATCAAGCATCTGTGGAATGTGCTGGACAAACTAATCCAACAGAAATCTCACAACAAGATTTCTGTTAATGTCTCAGTGCCAGATACCACAGCACACCTTCAGAGGTCTTGTGGAGTCCATGCGTTATAGATCAGAGTATTTTGCTGTCAGTGTTTTGAGAGCGAGAGGGAAATCTAGACAATATTAGGTAGGTGGTTCTAATGCTGCGGCTGATTTTTTTTATGATTGGTTATTTGTCAAGGACATACAGATTAGCACTGTTACATAAAAATGCAACAGATGTCATGTGCATAAGGCCTCTAGCTAAGGCTCATTTGGACTGTCTGTATTTCTTAACTACTCATTTACCACAATTCGTCTGCCTTATGGTGCTGATGGAGAAGTGGCAAGGCCACTGGGGAGACAGCGAGTAAGACGTGCTTTTGTAACTTCTGCAACTGGTTTGGTTTTGTTTAAGCCATATTCACACACCACTTGGATTTTTAAGCGTATGTTTACATCTTCAACTCCAATTAATTTGCATAATTTTCACATGGCTTAACAGAATTAAAGAGACACTGCTGTACCCTAGGAGAATATTATTAAAGACACCACCATGACCAGTGATAATTAGGGGAAAGTGTGATGAATAAAGGACGTCATTAGAAAATATAAAAGTCAAATGACTGCTTGTGGCAATATAGTATAATAGATTCATTAAATCTGGATTAACATAATGGCTTAGGTGAGGAGTGGAAAATAATAGGATAAATGAGAGAACTTTAAAAACATGCCTGTAGAAGAAGTTGACAAATATGGTTTTTTTTAGTGAAAAAAAGCGAAAGTGAGCCAGTAAACGTGCAGCTTTGCTAATGAGCTGGTGGTGACCAGCACTTTCTGACGTCCTCTGACTCTGACTCACGGCTCTGGCTGCACCCAGTGCACTAGTCAGCCTCTGGAGTAATCACCAGGCTCATTATTCCAAAAGAGAGCATGAAATCAAAAGAGAGCCTTTCACCCATAAATGATTCCACGTACGTGTGTAAACTTTTAAAGATACAACAGGCCAATCCACTCACAAGTTGATTTTTTTTTTAATATATTTCAATAAATGACAGGTGACTTTGAGTCTGGAATTGTCCAAATGAAACATCATAGAAAACGATATCTAACATTAGTTAAAATTATATATATACTCGTCTAAAATAAAAGTTGCAGGCTATTCTTTGTTTTTATTGTTTGTCTTCCACCGAGGTGCAAATTATATCCATCCTGTCATGATTACAAAATGAAAAGACTAAACTGTTTGTTCTCTGTGAATCGGCTTGCCTTTATAGTCATGTTCAGGGAATTACTCGCTTACTCTTCAACCAACCCAAAAGGTCGCATGTCACCCAACAGACGATTGACCTACACCAGCTACTCATTGAGATCCAAATTAAATTCAAGTCACTAATTCTTGGCTACAGAGTGACATCTGCTTCGGCACCTGGCTACCTTAACCCTATTATTCAGCCTTACATTCCTAATCGCTCCCTCCACTACTCAAAGGAACATCATCTGGTTCTGCCATCCCTACACACAAGGCAAACCCAGTCCAGAATGGTCTGCTGTCGTTTCCCGTTGGAAGGACGTTTTCAAAAACCTCCTGAAATTTCATCTGTTCAGAGAACATCTCCTCTCCTAATGCACTCTCTATCTTCTTGCATTACTCCTGCATATAAATTGTAGCACTTAGAACTCTCCTCTGGATCTCAAACTTGAGTATCCTCGTATTGTAAGTCGCTTTGGAGAAAAGAGTATGGCAAATGGATGCAATGTAATGTAAGGCGAAGGAACCCACAACAGGATCTCACCATTGCTTGTGTGTTTTGAGTATCAGTGTTAATGTATATTAAATGTTTCCTGGCATAAACCGCATGTATACATGATTAATTGACAGGAAATCAAAACTAGACTACTCGACTGAAAAATATCTGTACCGATAGCAATGTGCGTATAAAGTGACTTTTTTAAAGATGGCGATGAACCAACAGAACTGGTGACGAAATCAGAATGACATAATGACTAGCTAATGAGAACTGAATGAAATCATTGGAAGGTCTGAGATTTACATCCCTATAGTAAATGAATGGCCGGGCTTCTCACTCAAGGCTCTGCAATGTTATGGCTGGCAAGAACAAGGTAATAATGGAGCTTGATCGAGAAAGGTGACAAAGAGCCACCTGCATCGTCCCTCAGGCAGAGGGCAATATCACCAGCGGCTGTGCTAATAATCCACACGCACCGCACAGAGCAGAGCATCCAAATCTGCCGCCAATCACCAATCCGCGACGCTGAAGAAGCACCCGTTAGGGGGCAGTTGTTTCATGCTGGCATTAGTGCTGGTGCTAAAATGACGCACAAAGAGTGCCTTGTTGCCTTTGTGGGCAGTCATTACTCACTCTCAGTGGCAGCTGTAATTACATCCCTCTTTTCCCAGCATCCTCGTGTTTACCCTGTGTGACTCTGAGGCAGAGAGATTGGGCCGGAATCATAAAACACCTCCTTTCCCCTGGTCGTAAAAAGCCTCATCTCGACCATATCTCGCCCACCCGTACTGTGGGGATGATTCACTACGTGATTCTCTGGTAATTGTGTCTGCTTCTTCAAAATGCCCATGTATTTCATGCTTGATTACCTGGTGCCAGCTTAGAGTTTACGCATCCAGCCGATGGCAAATCTCACGGCTGCGCTGGTGGCTGTTCATGGCTCAGGTCTCAGATTTGATTTTGGGACTAAGCTTGAGTTAAACGCCGAGAGACTGTGCTGTAACAGATGAAGGCCACTGGGCTTTGCGCCTGTCTTGCAATGAGTATGATCAGAAATCCCACTCAGTCTGTCTTCTGGTGAGGCATCATATTTGCCTAATTCCTCCCCATTTATCTAATGTAATAATTATTTCATGCTGTTATCTGGAAGATATATTTGGCAGATTAAACCCTCACACCCTAAGGGTCTGTGTGTCAGACACACTTACATTCCTAACTCTCATTTACATTTACGGCATTTAGCAGATGCTTTTATCCAAAGCGACTCCCAATCCCTAACTACAGGGGACAGTCTCCCTGGAGCAACTGGGGGTTAAAGGTCTTGCTCAGGAACCCAGTGGTGGTGCTGAAGTTAGGATTCGAACCCATGACCTCTTGATCCAGAGGCAAGTATCCTACCAACTAGGCCACCCCCCCCAAAACTTGCATAGCTTCATGACTACAAAACTTGCATAGCTTCAAGTAGCTACTGGGCAAAACACCTTAAATAAGATCATTCTGAATTGTAACCTGATCAAATCTAATCCAATTGTCTTCACATTTGAATCATGTCTTAAAAACCCACAAGTGATTTACACTTTCACTAGAGAACTAATATAAAACATGGTTTTGGTGTCAGGCTGATGTCAGCAGAAAATCATGGACCACATTCAGTTCTTTCCCTCCAGTATGTGATCCAGCATTCTCACAAAACAAATCTAGCCTGAAACAGCACACACATACAATATAATGCCATGCTGTTAGCTGTTTATTTCTTCCTGTAGAGTGTTTGATTAGTCTGAGAATGATGGCCTACTTTGTCTTAAAAGGAACAGTTCTGCAACACCTGATTTGGTTCTTTAGCTTAGAACTTGAGCTACTGGATTAACATTGTTCATGAATAGTCAACCAGATCTTTTCTTAAATACATCCCCAAAACTTCTTTCAACCCTCTCAAACTACAACCTTGATTAAAATGGCACAGGCTTGTCAGTGTGGTTTAGGTATCACTTATAAAGACGGCAAACAGAATTTTACACAACAAGGTCTGCATTTACAAACCACTTTAGGAACACAAATGCTGATCTAAAGCTTTTTTCGAATAACAATTATAAAAACTGAAAAACCGGATCAGTCTGTAATGCAAGCTTAGGTGTTGTCTGAAATGTCTGGCATTTGAAGTTAAGTTGAACTTTTATAGCTCATAAAGACATATTGTATTCTAAACCACATCAAGTCTGCATTAGGGCTGCAACAATAACCACATCACCGCCACACTGTGGTATTACGAGATACTGTGGTGTCGATTCCACCCTGCCCTAACCTCAGTGTGTATTGTTGAGAACTTGTGCACCACCCCTTGAAACGCGTAAAACTATATTTTCACAAACATCTCCCACCACCTTTCATGTCTCATGATATTTTCAAAAAACAAGCCCCCCACGCTCTGAATATCTAATGAAATGTGCTGTATTATCACAATGCATGGTGGCACTCAATACAGCGGCAAGGAAATTTTCGGCCAAAGGTCTAGTCTGTACCACCTTAATGAAGATCTGGGTGCAGTTTGAGTGGCCTGGAATAAAATTGTATGTATTTTCACAGAAACAATGAGTATTGACTATATAGTGTCTCACAGCTCCTGTGCTAAACAGAAAACATCAGACTGCACACATGTCTTGGCTGATCACCTACACTGGAAAATGGCAAAAATAGTGCTTCAAGTGTTTAAAACTGTTCATTTTGAAGTTTAGTAGTTCTTAAAGAAAAAATAATCACATCAGTATCAGCCAGTGCTCAAAGTTTCAGTACTGGTGTCAGAAAAGACAAAGCAGTATCACGCCACAACAACCTTACACTAAAAAATATTTCAGTCCAAGCAGTTGTGTGAAAGCCTTGGGAAAACATCAGCACTTTCCAAATAAACACATCTGACTTCCCACTAAAAAGTATTCTTAATCCTTTATTCCGTAACAATGTTCTTAAACCCTTAATCTCATGGTTATAAGGCTCAGTCTGAACTTGGAAGCCAAACAATGTCCTTGTGTGGAGCAGCTGTATTTGGAGTTTTTATAAAATGTTCTACCACAGTGGTACACGGACACATAAAAATAAAAAAAAAAGGTTATGATAAAAATAAACTGTTTGACCCAGTGCTTAAAAGACTGTCACAAAAGACTGGTCTTATGCTGCATCTGCATTTCCAAATCCAGAAAAATGACAAACTGTTTCATTGGCAAATGTTCATGTTGTGTGGGCATGCTTTGAAACAAGATTAGCGGCAAGTACGTGAAGGTACCAGAATAATTTACTGCAGCATCTTTTGGAGCAATTGAACATATTAACCATCATTAGTTTCTGAAAGGCAAAAAGACGATAAATCAAACCCTGAAAATGTGACTACTCGAGAATCATTGTGAGTCTCAACAACAATTAATTAAATATACTGCAGAGTAAAGAACCATAGGCTTATTTTAAACCAGCACTTTTTACCTTCGTCAGATCAAACTGAACATGACTGAGTGAAAATGACATAAAATAACAGCAATTAAATAGCAGCAAAAGCTGCATCAAAGAGGTCCACATTTTTGGGCTGCTAGTTGGACATTTTTGTTCACCCCTGTTTACCCCGTCATGGTTCGAGTCCTCCAAACTGTGGAAATGCAGCACTTCTTGCCTGCCAAGAACTTGTCCAGTTGCTGAACTACCCTCATCTCTCAGTCCCTCTCAAACTGGTTGGAATTCGCCCCAGGCAAGGGAAGCACTCAACTCTCAAGGTCCATAACTCTGTGGAGCTGTGGGTCAATGACCCTTTGCTTCGCCCCTGCTTCCTCCGTCATGGTTCAAATGACTGGCCAGCTCTTGGATAACAGCCATTCTTCCAATCTGATCATTTCGCCTCCTTTCCATAATCAAGTCTTCCAAACTCTGAAACTCCAGCACATGGCACTGCTTGCCCGGCAAGAGCAGCTTCAACCTGTACGGCTGCTTGCCTATCCTCAGTTCCCCGCCCATCTTGAACTCCCTTCGGCCGAACCTGCACCAGGCGGCGAAACACTCAGAGTTCCTCCAGCTTAGATCTCTGCCGGCAATGCCAACCTGCTCCATGGCCTTCTGGACCACCACATCTGGGCTCAGGGGCCTATACCTGTAAACCTCGTTGACCACCCTGCCCCTTCTGCCCTGGCTGGCTTGGTCCAGGAAACTGCTCTTTACCTCAGCCCGGTGGAGGTGGACCACCTGGGATCTCCCAACATACACTACCCAGTGGGGGTACTGCCCAGTAGCCACAAACTCCACCAGATCTCCTGGCCTGCAGGTGTGGAGCAGCTGCTCTGGGGTGCAAGTCTCAGGTGGAGTCTTTTTCTCGCATACACACTCGTCCCGGTGGTACACGGAGCAGGGCAGCTCGTCCTCCCGCCTCCTGCGCTCCGTCTCCGGCCAGTCCCCCTTCCCCTCTCCCTGCTCGGCGCGGTGCTGGTTCTGGTGCTGGTCCTCGTCGTCGTCATCGTCGTCATCCGTGGCGAACACGTACGACACGCCAATTCTCGGGGTGTCCTCTCCCGGGTCTGGGTCTGCCGTGGGGACCTCGGCGTAGGTCAGAGGAGTGGGCTTATCCGCGTGGTTCCCCATGCTGGAGAGAACCGAGCACCCTCCACCTGCCCAAAGAACCACACACAGGGACATGTACATGAGGCACTCAGACACTCCACAGTACTCTTTTTCTGTGCATCACCCCATTACCATGTCACCACGCAACACATAATAAAGACATCCGATTCAATTAACTAGCTAATAAACTAGTCTACACTTTTCGGAGTTTGGATCATTTCTAAGACAACTAACTCACCGATTCACTGAAGTTCAGCTCCACATCTTTACGGATCATCCACACACATCCTCGATTCAAACGAGCCCAAAGTTGTGCCGGAGTGTCAGACTGCATCAGTCAGTCCACCCATACAAACCAACAGCTCAGAGAAACTGAGGAGCACCGACATCAGTCCTGCAGGAAAAGTTCATGATGACTAACAGAGAGAGAGGAGGGGGGAGAGAGACATAAGAGAGAGTAGGGAGAGAGAAAGAGACTGAGAGAAATATTTAACTAAATAACCTGTTACCACACGCTGCTCTCCTCGTGTGTGTTTTGTTTCTCGGCAAGGCACAATCTTTGCACATAAGCCCCTCCCCTTTCGCTGGGATTGGTTGATACAGCCCCCCTCAGTATGATTGGCTGGTAATCCGTTCTCACACAGGCTGCCAGTTTAAACCGCCGTCCAATCAGTGTGTAGGAGGCGGTAAGGGAGCGGAGCCATCGTTTGCGCTGTAATGGAACTAGGAATGGGCGATTCTACTCGTTTTTGTTTCGATTCGATACCAAGGCTAGTATTCAGTGTCGATACAGATACTTTTGAAAAGTATTCTTGTGCGTGCGTGTTAAGGTGATTCAGTAAATATCAGAAAAAGGTGTGAGCACTAAAGATATATTTGAAAGGTTTTGCAAATATTAAACTGTCAAGCTGTTTAGCGCAATAACAAAAAATGTATTTGCCATTTTAGAGCATTCAGTGCATCTTGTGAGAGAATGAGAGAATGATAGAGAGAAAGAGAGCGATAGAGGGAGAGAGAAACAGAGAGAGACAGAGGGAATAGTAGTCTTAGTTATTTGCTAAATCATTTTTTCTTCACTTTCTCAGCTCTGGTTTAATATAAAGCTATATTTGGTTTACGGCTTAAAAAGCACGCACTAATAATATTTTAATATAACGATTAATCTCCAAAGCCCTCAAAGAACATGATTCACTTGTGTTTATATACTCTTACGGCAGTGCTGAGTATGTAAAAGTGGTTCTCTTATTTAACAGGGGCTTTAAGTGCTTGTCTGCCTCCTTGCAGATTTATTAACTTTCATTAATGACTAAATAAAATCTTATTTTCCCTGGAAAAAAATAACCTCCAAATGTAATAACCATTCAGTAATACCATGAATGTATGTAACAGCAGATTTCTAGGTACGTTTGTGAACGATGTGACCCCTAACTCAAACATGTGGTTACCAGGGTTGAAGTATTCTTATATAATATTCCAGTAGCTGTTCCATCAGCAACTAGTCTGCATTTCTCAAAGAAAGTGTGTGAAGGAGTAACAAATGAATAATATCTAATAATATCTAAGTGGTAAGCAGATAAATATGAACTCTTTTATTCTTAAGGTGAATGTAATTTCCTAAAGGTGCATTATTCCTGCAAACATGAGGATTCCAGCCTTGGCCTTAGGCCACAATTTTAAAAGGAAATGTACGACATACATGATAAGCACAAACTAATAAAAATACAACAACATGAGGAGCTACAGCTTGTCCTAACCTGGCCCTAGACTCTAAATCTTACATTTGTAGTCTCCACTGCAGTGAGAGGAAAAAATATTCAGGCAAGATGACAGATGGAGACAGACAATCAGTCATAGTCATCTGCTGCTGCCATTCTGTAGTGATGTCTCATGCCTCTCTCTGTTCAGGGTGTTTAAATTTATATGTGCTGTCCTCAGGTGAAGTGACCCATTTCGGACCCTCGCTGCCCCCTGGTGACACTGTGTATTTGTGTTGCTGTAGTAATTACAGCTACTGGGGGAGACAGGGACCGGCCTGGCTGCGGCTCATCCAGAAAGTGCCCCAGGAAGCCGTTTTGACTCCATGTAGCCTCAGGCAAGGACTGCATGCCTAAATGCTTTTTAGGCGAAGGTCGTTATAACATATTTATTTATTCATATTTATTATATACTTTTTACATATTGGTATAATTGTATGCTTTTTTTTTGTGGTTGGGGTGGGGTGAGAAGGAATGTCATTTTTTGTACCCATTTAATTACAAGAGCATTATTCACAGTCCCATCAAACACACTACAACAAAGAGTTCCTAAAATGCAGGTTGACTTTATAAAACTAACAGTTCTTCTCTAACACTAAGATGGAATGGTAGGGGGGAAAGGGAAACAGGGTCCATCTTGTTAGCTAGAGGAGAGGTATGGGTGCAAATTAGGAGATCTGTGAACAGGGTGAACTGGAGGGCTTTGGGAAGGACAATGTGAAAGAGTGATGTACAGTAGACACATAATGGTCTCTAAACACTCATCATGCTGCACCAATATCTCTTATTTATCCTACCAGTGGCATCAACACCATCATAATCATTATCATGATCAACAACCACCACTACAGAGTTCAAATAGGGGAACACAAACAGCAACCTTAATAAAGGCAGGAAAAAAGAGGGGAAAAAACAACCGTGAGGCCATTGAGGGGCTTCCAACACTGTAGCAAAAAGTAACATAATCACAATGAAGGTTTAAACCCACACAGATATTCTCACACTTAGGTACAAACATAAAGGAGATGAATGGTTTTCTGTGTTCATGGGAAACCGCTCCCAGACTCTTAGCACTTGCCGACTACAAAATACAGAACATGGTCCAAATGAGTTTTTCTTCAACTGGCCAATGAATGAGCCTCACAGCCACTGAGTACAAGCACAGAGCTGATTGCAGTCTACTGGGTGCCAAGCAACTCATTTATAAGGCAGCAAAATAAAAATGTGTGGTAAAATTATTGTAAAAAAAAATCAAAGTAAAAAAAAAAAAAGATTCATCTTTGGTGTTACCACATAGTGTTGAATAAATGTAAAAGCATATTCTGCTTATTCTGCATATTTTGTGGTTACCCAAAAATGGTGAAGAAACATTTTCCAGGCGAAAAACATAATGCCTAAATCTATATCCAGATTTCAACCAATTAGTCGAAGAAATTAAAAAAAGAATAATTGAAAGTCATCCACAGGTGTGCAAAAAAGTAAAACCCCGCTTTCGTGGTTGAATACCCAGTTGAATCAGTCAAGTCGCTCTTCTGAGATTTTGTGCAATGACATCATGCATCAGATCACACAACATGACATTACAAATATACAAGAGACCTGGGTGACTGCATTCAACCACAGAGTTGGTCCTATTTTTTTTTTTTTCCAAGCAAAGTCCATGTACATGTAACAAGTCACGTTTGTGAGAATATTTTGTGTATATGTATACTGAACAATCTCATTGAATGAGGTGATATGATTGATAATATGAGAGGTTAGGAGTTGAGATCAAATTCGTCTCACTGAATCGGCACTAGTGTTACTCTCGGCTCGGTCTCTGTACACGTCCAGATTCAGCAGGTGCACTGAAACGCTGGGTTTAGTGTGACACAAAGCCAAAAGAGTAACACTGGTCATTTGGGAATTGATCTGGGAAGGTGGGACGTGGGGAGGAAAAGAACAGGGATTGTTGAGATGTGTTTATGAGTTTTTATGTGGGTTGCTCTTTCTGTATAGTGGAGATGTGGAGGGAGGGTGGGGCTCGGCCGCTCCACTCTTTCAGCTGGCCATCCTTAAAGAGGAGGTTGAGAGCGGGGAGGGGGACGCCAGACTCCGCCGGGGGCTGGCTAAGGGGCCCTGAAACTCCACTGTCAGGGTCTGCAGGCTGGTTGAAATCCTACACAAAAGGTCAAAAAAAAGAACAGCTCAGAGAGCGTGTGCCTTACATTAGGAGTAAACATATATTATCCATCCAGGAGTATAATGTAAAGAGACAAACAAGTGATTTCAACATAATATGAGACTGAAATATAAATGCAGACAATGCATTAATTGAAACTTTATGGGGGTTCCTCAGTATTTGGTAACGATCAGAACCCCTGGAAACACATTTGCTAATTTGATCCAATCTTGTAATAAATCCACCCTAACATATAGCACACATTCACATTGTCAAGTCATGTTATTAGCTGTTTCGTGTCAGTGTTTTCTTAAATCCGACTCCTAGCAACCACACTGTTTTCAGTATTCCTTAATTCAATAGACCAGATTCAGCTCATCAAGTGATAATGAAGCCCTTCATAGATCAGGAGGGCTGGGGCAGGGAGTAGTGAAACTGTACAGTTCTATGGGTTCCCAGGAGCAGGACTAAAAAACACTGACCTACACCTGTATGTTAGGGTTTGGGCACCCAAGTCAAATTACATGTTTTGTTGATTTTAAGATAAAACAGCATCTGCATAAAACAAAACTTAAATATCATGAAGTTGTACAAATATAGATAAAATAATAATTGTACATTAACATGCAAAAATGTGTCACATTTATATTAGTTCCATGTAGAGGTGGTGTGAATGGTATTTCTTCCTGTGGTCCAGTACAATGTTTAAGTAGTTCTAGCATGATAGCCTACTAGACGGTCAGCTGTAGCACTAAGTGTACCAGAAATTAGGGGTTAGGAAGTGCACCAGAACAGTAATGGCAGTTAAAATTGTTGGTTGCTATTATTCGCTTTGTAAAAAGTTTACTCAAATAATGTTTCTTAGATATCTAATCTTTCTGGCATGTATGCTAGCACTTTTCCCTTTAATATCGCTTTTATACTTGTATTCAACAAATAGAAAGCATTCTATATAGTACCATTACAAATCTGCCAAATGTACTCAACATTACCTGGAAGGACTGGACAAAGCTCAGAACCTTCAAGGACAGTTTTCGACTGGAATGTAGTAGTTCCTGAAGGCTGGAGGCAAAAGCAGAAAATATATCTTATTCAATCATTATTAACTTTCATGACTTAAACTGATATTAGACGCGTATTTCAATATATTTAGGATTTCAGTTTTACTGGTTACCTATCTTTGCTGCAAAGTTTGTGTGAGACAATCCTCTGGCATACTTTGCGATTTAGCTCAGAACTAAAGAGGGGCATTCCAAAGCACAGCTCCAGAGGCACCCACTCCTCTTCACAGGAAGACACTACAAAGGTACACATACATGAAACTAAATATATAAACGTTACCATTTCCAATGCAGTAAAGAAGGACATTTGACTTTCACTGGCCAATAAAGTGAATGGCCTTCACCATTATGCAGGAATCCATACCCTCTGTGCCCTGCTTCTTACTGCCATCCCCATTGTTTTCCTCAGCCACCAACTCAAAAGACTCGTTACTTCCATTGGCATCAAACCCTGCACCAAAGTCAGAGTCTCCTGTAAATGAGAACACATAATGCATTCAGTAACAACCAAGGCTGCATGCAGAGTAGAGCCAGATAAGCGATGTAATCAAACCCAGAGAGGGCAATTAAGAGACTAACTGAATTAGCGACAAAAAATGCCCTATTAAAAGACGGCGGGAAAAGTTTGAGACCGTTTATCTCCTTCTAATCTAATTAGTACGATTGTCAATAAGTTCCCATGTACTGGATAATGATTGTTTTAAAGGTCTTTTCCTTTTCAGCCTGGTCATAGATTGGGGGAATGGGCAGTTACAAATGGGCAACAGCTCTCACCTCCTGCATCAGCGTCACTGGGCCTGCGGCGGTGCCTGTTGTTGCAGTTTAGCATAGTGATGTAGCCACACTGGTGTTCCAGATCCACTTTGTCTCGCAAGATTGTCAGGGCCTTGTGCACGCACATGTTAGAATAGGAGAACTCTACCGAACAGAGATATTACAAAAGAGTGGTTGGACATAGGCTGACTGACAGGTGATAATGACAATGTTATTAAAAGTGACGTACCTCCTTTCAGATCCTCCTCATCAAAAGGAAAGGGGATATGAACTGTCTCCCCATGGCCATGCATGCCATGACCCTGTGAAAAAACAGATATGGTACAGTGTCAAAGGAGGCACCTCTGAAGAAAGGAAGCACCTCTTCTTTGGGAAGTATACTGTCGCCATCATATAAAGGTAACGTGCCATTTGGCAGACGCCCTTCTTCAGAGAACAATCATTAGTTACAGGGACCGTCTCCCTGGAGCAACTGAGCGTTAAGTGTCTTGCTCAAGGACACAATGGTAGAAAGTGGAGGGGTTTGAACATGCAACTTTGTGGTCATCAGGTTCACAGGCAAGAGTTTTACCCCGTAGGCTACTACCACCCCAAAACCATTTTTGTTCTTTGTAGTGTTCTGTTTTCTTCTTTAAGGTGTTCTGTCTGTGTTCTTTGTGGTGTTCTGTCTTTGTTCTTTGGGGTGTTCTGTCTTTGTTCTTTGTGCTGCAAGATGGCCCTAAAGGAACATTGTATCATTTCACTGAGTACTGTGTATATGGTTGAAATGACAAAACACCTACTTTACTTGACCTTTCTTACCCATTTGAATACACCTGCATCCCTATTACACTATGTGAACATTTCACTATAAATACAACAAAAATGGGCCAAAGTTATTTTAAAATCATGTAAAATGAATGCACATTACTGTAAAGAACATAGCTCTCGAATCAGTGTTTTACCTGAATGAGCACCGCAGAGTGAGTCAAGGCATCGTTCAGCATAGTAAGCACATTTGATGTGGGTACCACACCAGGATCGTGACCCCAGGAGGTGATTAGGAGCCTGTCATAGGCCTTATAAAAACATTAATTTAAATGAACTCATAACAAACAATTCCAATACAGCAGAAGAAACAAAATATGAATCATACAATTATCACATTAAATAATTACAGTGAAGAAAACAAGCATTTAGACACGTTTGGTTTTGATATTTGATACACATCCAGTGCATACGTCCTCTTCAGTTTCATACATAATGTCTTTTCATATTGGATGTAATATACAAATAAACATTTTCATCTGCATTACATAAAATGCATGAAATACACAGATCCGTAAATATAACAACTTTGTAATAAATATATAATATAAAATACAAAATATTTGTATCATGATGAAGTTCTCAGGGACATTATTACACAACACTGCAAAGCAGGTAAGATTTTCTCAGACTAATGATAAATAAGGTAAGAAAGAAGCCAGCAGTCACATGAAGAGTTGCCAGACAACCACAAAGCAAGATAAAAACACAGAACAATAACTGTATCTTAATCATCCCCATTCAAACCTCACACAAGACGCATTAACTAAACAGGAATGCACTGGTTGTACATTACATTATTAAAAAAAAACAAAAGTCTCTAAATACCTGCTATGCCTCATTGTATGTTTTATAAGAGACCAACCTGGAAGATATCTGGTAGCTTTCGGAGCCTAGAGCCCTTGGACAGCAACAGTGAAGGAGGGCCATGACCAGTCACATGGTACAGGTAGAGCTTAAACCAAATAGAGCTGACCTCTGGGATGGCTGGGCCAATGTGCTAGAGGAAAGAAAGCTTGTTATTTCCATTCCACACTCATTATTAATATAATATGATAGAGATTCATGCTAAACCTCATGCTAAACTATGTTTAAGAACATAAAGTTTTAGATGAAACACATTTATGCAATACACCAATTCACATTCTTTTCACATTCTTAATTTTAGAGGCATGGCAGTGAAGTGGCACACATAAACACACACACACACACACACACACAACTGTGAATTTCTGAACGTGTCTGTCTTTCTGCCTGTGGTTCTCAATACAGCCCTCAGGGGAGGCGGGGGCTACCTGAGGTGTACAGCTGCTGATTGGACGGATCTCGTTGCTTAGTGGTGCCATGGAAACCAGCAGTTTATAGTTCTTGTTGAGCACACGGCTGCAGGTGGCAGGATCCAATCCCAGCAGACTCTCACATCGGAGCAGGTCCAGAGGCAAGCCTGGAGGGAAACACACACACACACTTGTTAGAGCCACTCAGTTTGTTCATATATGAAAAAGTTAAATCAAATGTGCTACTTTCTGTCCCACACTAAATTATCACATTGTGCCAAACACTGGTGCCATCGCTGGAAAACTCCACGTCTTAGCATTCCAAGAAATAAAAAATGTAATGTCAAATTAACAATTTCAATTAACTTAAGCTGTAACAAAACCATGGGAAAAAAAGATGGGGATAAAGAGAAAAGGTCACTGATGGATTACCTATGTTTGGAATGTCAGGGCCCTGGTCAGGGGTGAGCTCTTTGTTGTAGCGCAGAAAGAGAATTGTATTCCTGAGCGTCAGTGCATGATCAAAATACCTCTGAGCTTCTCCTTCAGCAGTGCTCTCCACCTACATACACACAAAACATTCTCATCAGACTTTCCTGCCACAAAGCTATGTATTTGTCTTGACAAGTGAAAAAGGAAGGATTTAGAGCTACATGTTGACTTCTCATGCTCCTATGTGATTGGGATGGGAAGCCAGTGAGAAATAGGTTTGTGTGTATCTTGCATAATCAGTCAGCGGGCTTCCCTGCCAGTGGCCTCTCTACCCAAGTGAAAGCACAGAGGATGAGATTGTTTTTCTCTAGTGTGAGCCTCAGTTCCCATGGTGTCCGTTAATGAGGGCTTTACCTTCTCCAGCTCCATCAAAAAACTGTCCAGGGTCTCATCAGACAGCTTCCCCACCTCAAACATGGTCACTGCATGGCTCTTCAAATTCTAACACACAAAAACAAATACATCTGACCTCAGCATCGCAGCCTATCAAAAAGCAGGTTGTGGCAGGAGAAAAGTGAAAGAAAAAAAAAAAGATTTCATACATACGAGCATCCAAATTATTACACAGAATGTAATATTGTAATATTGTAATCAAAAGCTTGTATTTTTAATAAGACAACTGTGTAGTATGACTATTTCACATTCATATGTAGTATGAGCTCCACATCACTCACAGGGGAAAGGTTGCCCATCATGAGGAAAGCAGTGAGGGTGGAATCAAACAGGAAGGCGATTCTCTTGGTGGGGGCCGCTGGAATACTCAGACTACTCACACTGGCTGTGTCTGAAACATACAAAAAATAAATAAACAAAAAACAAAAACTAAGATTTCTACCCGATGTCCATATGTCAGAGCTTAAGCTAATTAAACCTCTTTCTCTAATGTTTGTAAGTGGTTGCTGTGGATATACACCAACAAGCCACTTCATTAGAAACTTGCATCTACGCTCAATGTCGATTTTATCAGCTCTACTTTGCATACAGGTGTACTTTGTAGTTTACAATTACAGAGCTCATTTTTCTCTCACAATACGTTAGTCCCTTCTATTTATCAACAGTCAGGACCCCTCACAGGACAACCAATGAGCAGGAATTATTTGGCAGATCATTCTCAGCACAGCAGTGACACTGACATGGTAGTGGCATGTTAGTGTGTGTGTACTGGCCAGAGTGGATCACACAAAGCTGTGTTGCTGAATTTAAAAAAAACTGTATCCACATATTGTCCACTCCATTAGACTGATGATAGTTTGTATTCGCCCTCCTCTGGTACTTCAGATGTCAGCTTGTGGCCATAGGATACCATTGGCTGGATATTTTAGTTGCGAATTATTCTCAGCCCAGCATTGATACTGAGAAAACACACACACACACACACACACACACACTAAAATGCCAGTACTATCGGCATCATTAATTAATTGTAATGAGAACAATCCAGAACGCAAATAATGTCTCCTTACTGGGCGTCCTGGCCATGGGGTAGAGAGCGGTCACAAATACAGAAAAACAGATGGACTACAGTCTGTAAGTAAACAATGAGTGTAAATACCTGTTACATTTACCTAATCAAGTGGCTTATCGGTATGTAGTTTATGGCAAAAGGATGAACATTTTTGGAAAACAAGTGAGACACTTGTACAAAAGTATTCAGACTCCCCTTCTAATTAGTGAATTCAGTTACTGTACAGTCCACCCATTTCTGACACAAGTAATTAAAAACACTCCCAATAGAATGGGACTGTCTGGAGCAGAATTGGCTAAAGGGGTGTAAAGCCCACCAGCATTACCAGCACCAGGCTGCAAAAAGGGAAACTGTGTTTTCTGGACTGATGAGTCCATCCGGTGTTTGTGATCCACAACTAATCATCTAACATCAGTACCTGACCTCACTAATGCTCTTCTGGCTGAATGCAATCAGGTTATCACAGCTATATTCAAACATGTGGAGTAAAGCCTTCTGAGAAGAGTAGAGGCTGTTACTGTAGCAAATGCACATTAAACCTCCAATAATATTATTGATTTCAAACTTTTGGATATTTATAGCGTACCTACATATTTTGTTTCCACACAGTATTTCTGTAGTGAAGACAGGGGTAATGATTGTATTGTGGTAATGCTATCAAAATAATAAAGTCAAAACACTTCATATTTTCACACTTCAGCCCTCCTCACTAGGAAGCGCTCCCTCACCTTGGTCCTCTAGACTGGTGGTGTCGGTGTCCGTAGCAGAGGAACCTGCCTCCATTACTGGACTGCCCCCTTCCCAGGACAGCAGCATTTTCTGAGGGTCCATAGTGCTCCTGAGACACACACACACACACACACACACACACACACACACACACAGAGTACCAAGTTGGAGATGTGCTTAGCTCTAGTCATAACAAGGTGAGTTGTGAAAAAAAAAAACTCACAGAACAATTACAGTCTGAAATAAAATCGTGAGTCAGTCTGGTTGACGTACTTTAGTCTGTTGACCGAGGGTGCGCTCTTCCATGAGGGATGCAGTTGGTCTGGGCTGATCACCTGACCTTTCTTTATGGCAAATCCTAGCCGGCAGTACATGGACACTGCATTCTGCGGTAAGGACACACACAGCTCAGGTTGATGTTCTTTCACTCTTACAACAAAACAAATATCTTAGGAAAAAAAATCCATGGTCACTTTCAATCAATATAACTTATAGAGGTCTGCTACCTAATACGACTGGGCCTGACAAAATACCGGATGTGGGCCAAGTTTAGGCCAAGTTTTCATGGACATTACTGGGCTTGGGTCGGGTTCAGGTTTAATTTCTAAGGAGTTATTACTATGAAGTAGATTTCATGCACTCTTGTGCATTTAAAATATCAGTATATTCAAACTGAACATTTTCAGTCACTCAACTCAAGCAAAAGCTCTGAAAAAATATCTCTATGATGCAGTGGTGCTTGAAAGTTTGTGAACCCTTTAGAATTGTCGACATTTATATATAAATATGACCTAAAACATCATCAGATTTTCACACACATCCTCATAGTAGATGCAGAGAACCCAGCTAAATAAATGAGACAAAAATATTTCACTTGGTCATTTATTTATTGAGGTAAATTATCCAATATTACATATCTGTCAGTGGCAAAAGTATCTGAACCTTTCATTTCAGTATATGGTGTGACCTCCTTTTGCAGCAATAACTGCAACTAAACATTTCTGGTAACATATGCTGGAATTCAGTGTTTTCCTTTCTTCAAACAACGCTTCTCATTCAAACCAAAAAGTTCTATTTTGGCTTCATCCGTCCACAAGACATTCTTCCAATGGCCTTTTGCCTTGTCCACGTGACCTGTAGCAAAGTGCAGACAAGCAGCAAGGTTCTTTTTGGAGAGCAGTGACTTTCTCCTTGCAACCCTGCCATGAACACCATTGTTGTTCAGTGTTCTCCTGATGGTGGCCTCATGAACATTAACATTAGCCAGTGCAAGAGAGGCTTTCAGTTGCTTATCAGTTACCCTGTGGTCCTTTGTGACCTGGCTGACTATTACATGCCTTGCTGTTGGAGTGATCTTATTTGGGTGACCACTCACGGGGAGGGTAAGAAAGGTCTTAAATTTCTTCCATTTATACACAATCTATCTTACTGTGGACAGGTGGAGTCTGAACTCTTTAGAGATGGTTTTGTAACCTTTTCCAGCCTGATGAGCATCAACAACCCTTTTTCTGAAGTCCTCAGTAATCTCCTTTGTTCATGCCATGATACACTTCCACAAACATGTGTCAACACTTTGACAGATCCGTGTTCTTTAAATAACACAGGGTGCCCACTCACACCTGATTGTCAGCCCATTGATTGAAAACACCTGAATCTAATTTCACCTTCAAATGACCTGCTAATCCTAGAGGTTCACATACTTTTGCCACTGACATATGTAATATTGGATCATTTTCCTCAATAAATAAATGACCAAATGAAATATTTTTGTTTCATTTATTTAACTGGGTTCTCTACTTTGAGGACTTGTGTGAAAATCTGATGATGTTTCAGGTCATATTTATGCAGAAACATAGACAGTTCTAAAGGGTTCACACCACCACTATAAACTACCTATATTAGGACATTTGCAGGTTCTGATCAGGTTTGGGTTTCAAATTTAACCATTTGAGGACGGAGTAAGGGTGGGGTTCAGGTCTTAATTTCATACCCGTGCATACATCTAATTACTGTAAATACATACAGAACTCTAACCTTTGCATTATCTCGACATTATATAAACATATTTATAAACATATTTAATTATACATACATACATATATACATATATATATATACATACATATATATATACATACATATATATATACATACATACATATATATATATACATACATATATATACATACATATATACATACATACATATATACATACATACATATATA
>JBBJLS010000140.1:19168448-19188915 GCA_037577275.1 Bryconaethiops microstoma | reverse complement strand
TGCAAGGGTTTAAAAGCAACTAGTGACAATCTAACTCACATTAGAAACACAAACAGATAAAAACACAAAACCAACAGCTTATTGTACTCACAGTGCTTCTTGCAGGTGAACTGAACTGGGTGAACTGGGACAGTACTGGGAGACTGAGACTGTGCACAAACTATCACTGTTCATTTACAAACACTTTTGTAGCTAAAGATATCAATTATTAGACACACTGAGACTGAATGTAGTGAATCATGCAGATATTATAAACATGAGAAATAAACAAAGAAAAACTACAGTCTCGACAAACATGAAGACTTCTTCTTCTTCTTGGGATTCATGGCGATCGGAATAAAAGCCAAGTGTTGCATTTCTGCCTCCTACTGGCTGAAGTTTGTCATTCACACTACTGTGCAAAAGTCTTGAGCCCCTCATTTCTTTATATTTCACTTTGAATCACCAACAGCAAAATACTATTTAATACCTGTCAAATTGTCTTATCTTTAGCATACTGAGTAAATTAAATGAAAGGAACAGGAATGTTTCACAGGCTGCAAAGATTCAGAGAGCCTAGATAAAGGTGCATTCAGCACCACCCGTGTACTGATCACCGCCTGATCATCTGGAATCATCTACACCTGTTTCTTCACTGATTTAGGCTGTAAGTTAGATGTGCTTTGTTATACTTGAATGATTCACATGTACACTATAGGGACAAAAGTATTGGGACAATTCAGGTGTTTCAATCATACCTTGTTACTACAGGCATGGGCTCCAGAACCATTATAACCATTATAAGGGGGGAGAACCATTATAGGCATGGGCCCCCTGTAATAATCTTCCAGCGCCCATGCCTGTGGGGGGACCAACATTTCAAAATCATTTGTCCACCCCTCTTTTCCCCTCCCGGATAACAGTCGAGGCGTAGAGAGCAGCGTGTGCCATCACATTAAAAAGGCTTCCAGTGCTCATGGCTATAGGTCTATAAAATCAAGCCTACCCAGATATTTTGGACAACGCCATGCTTTTAACTTTGTGGACACAATTCGGGGAAGAACGTTTTCTATTCCAGCATGACTGTACTCCAGTGCACAAAGCGAGCTCCATAATGACATGGTTGGATGACTGAAAATGAGAGCCCAAAAACTTTGAAAGTCACATCAGCCACAACATTAAAACTACTGACAAGTGAAATGAATAACACTGGTTACATATATTACATATATACTGGTGCTATATATTAGTCAATAAGTGAAGAGTCAGTTTATGAAATTGAGTGCCATTTGGGATTCAGCCACATGTGCCCAACTGCCTAATGGTTAGTTAAATGGAATGGAAGTCAAAATGGCATAACTCACATAGTGCACTAGGGAACAAGGAGACATTTGAGATTCATTTCCACCTTTCCTTGAAAAATTAAAATTGATAAAAGACAAAAGAGACATTATTACCCATTTTTAGACAGTGACTTATTAAATATCTTATTTCCAGAATGATTGATTCATGTCACAGCTGAAATGACTCTGTAGTTTAAGTGACCAAACATGATGTAGATGTAGGTATTCCATACCAGGATAGATATGACAGGTGGCCTGGTTGAGCTGAGGTGAGATCAGTAAGGTGTATTGATGCTGGATGGTGTGTGCATATATATTATATATACTTAAATATTCTTTTTCATGAGGTCACAGCCATTTATTAATAGAAAAATACATTACATTACAACATGTATTACAGGCCAGTGTACTGCTTACATACAGTAGCTCATATACTGTAGAAAAAAGAAATATAGTTGTAATTATCCAAAGATTTGGCAAGAAATTCACTAAGCAGGCTTTCCCAGTTTTGCCTAATAACTAAAGACTAAAGTCAGTTCAAACAGCAGATGGATCTTCCTATTTTTTTATTTTTTTATTTAAGCAATTTAAGCAATTTCCTCCGGGATCAATCAAGTTTTCTGATTCTGATTTCATATACTACAATGATCCTGGAAGAAATTACTTGAGTTCTCTGCATTTAACCCTTTCACCTGAGCGAAGCAGTGGGTTTCCGGGGAGCAGTGTGTGAGAACAGTACCTTGCTCAAGGGTACCTCAGTGGTGCCACAGGCAGTCCTGGGATTGGAACCCACAACTTTCTGCTCACTGCAACAATACTAAATTCTCATTGGTTCCACTGGTTCCTCTACCAGGGTGTAACCAAGGGTTATTTCAATGAAGGTATTTTATGCATTTTCATAGCCAACATCACGACTGCAAATATCATACCACGACACTTTAAAAAGCACACACATCCCGACATTATGTAGCAACTGTTTAATAATGCACATGGCTTGTAGATATAAAAACTACAAGGTTTATAAAATACATTCGACAGGTATCTTCATCCATTTAATAATTATAAAGAAAACAGAATATTTACATACATGTAATTAAGCTCACATTTCATGTTTGTACAAAGTGATTTTGTAAAATGGTATAAAACACAATACATTCTTAATTAGAGACCAAAAACTCTGCAGACAGGATATAAAGTGAACAGTGAACAGATCCTCAGGCTTGTAATCCCAGCTTTATCGCCATGACACCTCTCTGGATGACAGGGCTGCAAGACACAAAAACCGATTGAGCTTTCCGGAGCAATGGAGGGCAATTATGACCATAAATGTTTCAGTTCATTTATAAGACGGGACCTGACGTTTTGGTCTCCTGCGAGTTTAACATTTTTTTGGTCTGTGATTGGCCTGTGCAGTGGATTGAAATAGATTATGCAGGAAAAAAAGAAGATAATGATCATTTTAAACTTTTACAAAGACTGAACCTCCCCATTTGGTAAACTGATTGTCTTACATTGAGTTGACAGTTTATTAGTAACACCTACTTTGTATCTACACCCATCGGTCTTTTAGCAGAAGCCTTATGAGCATACTTTGTAGGTTCACAGATACTGACTGTAGCAATAATGCTGCACAATTTATCAGCCACCCTGATCTATCAATGCAAAGAGACCACCATATGACCACCCCTGACTGGACATTATTTGGGTGGACTGTTATTAGCACAGCAGTGACAGTGACAAGGAAGTGGCAGGGTAGCGTGTGTGGCACTGATACAAGTGTATGGCTATTATTCATTCTCACTGCTGGGCTGGGAATAGTCCACCAGCCAAAAATATCTGCTCTGATCAAACAATGGCCACTGATAAAGGTCCAAACAATGCATGGAAAAAGATCTCTGTTTGGGCTAGTTTCATGGATAAGGGCAAGCCCAGCCTAAAACAGTAATTCTAACATCAGTGGAAATTTCCCATTCAAAAGCCTTCATAGTTTAGGTTTAACATAATCTGGGTCTGGGGAACTGGTTTTATACATACTTCTGAAACAGATTGGCGCTAAAAACAAAAGAGTGAACAGCGGGAAAACAGAAGAAGAGCCGAGGAGCCGAGAGAAGCACAGTGAGGAAGAGTGCAGAGTTGGGGAAGCAGGAAGAAGAAGGCTTGGACAGGCAGTAGAAGCAGGTGATAGGGACTACCAGGGCTGCCCGATAGCAGCTGCTTTCACACATACACACCCTCAGGATGGAGGCTGGAGACCAAGGGGTTTTGCAGACTCCGTGGGTTCCCCAGGATCTGCTTGGCAGTGGTGCGGGGGTTAAATTCCAACACTGAGTGATTTGAATCTGCGGTCGTTTAAAAAGAGCAAGAGACATGGGTCAGTTCGAGTTAACATCCTTTAATCCAAACTGGACAACAGCATTGCAGGCGGAATAGCTTGATGAAATAGGACAGTTTTCCAATTAACCCTGAGGCAGTAGGTCAACCAAAACATGTGTGGTGTCCAAATATTTCCTCTGTAGCAAGCAAACACTAAGAGTCATCAGTCTGTCAAATTCTTTACACTGCCAAAATGTCTCCCAAACTGCACCCGGCTCCTTACTGAAGTTGCACACACTTGTGGATGTGGTTTAGGGCACAGTATGACTTACTCCAGTGCAAAACCAAAGACGCAATGAAGCAATGGCTTGGTTGATCCACCACATTTGGGGTAAGCGGAAAACGGTTTGATATCTTTTTGTAATGAATACCACAAGTATCCTGGAGATAAATATCAAGTATTTCTTTTGAACAGCACACATTTGTTCTCTGAATTTAATCCATTCATCAAGTTAAGCAGTGGCCAGCCCGGAACACAGCGCCCGGGGAGCAGTGCGTGGAGAACGGTACCATGCTCAAGGGTACCTCAGTGGTGCCACGAGCAGTCCTGGGATTTGAACCCACGGCCTTCTGATTGCAGGGGCAACTCCCTGACCACTAGGCCCCCAGCGGCAGTGTGCATAGATGCTTGCACACTGCAGCTGACAAATGTGTATCCTATTGCTATAGACTACCTGCTATATTGTGAGTTTGCTGCATGTAGTTGAGTAATGTTTCCCAACCCTGGCAATGATGACTCCTTGCTCTGCAGAATTCAGTGTTTTCTTTGCTTGCAACACACATGACCAAGCTAATTACACCATTAACAATCCCCTACTGAGCTGAAGTGGGTGTGTCAAGAGGGCCAGGGTTGGGAACCACTGCATTAGGGTCAAGTCAGGATCAGAAATAAAAGGTTATTTAACGGTCTACTACCTTCATCGCTCTGTCCATCAGGCAAGAGGTGAGCTACATCTTCCTCTGACTGGACGCTGGCTTGGACTAGAGGTCCTGTCTGCTGGATGAACTGCTGCAGGTTACACTGCCGCAGTTCTTTATTCAGTTCATCTAGCTCACTGCTCTTCTCCTGGAAAAAAGACATAAATGGTTAACAAGTTGCACAGAGCCAAGACGGTTTTCACAGTTTTATTTTAAAAAAAGGGCCCAGTATAAAAACTGGCACTGGAGTTGTTGTTTAGATATTACTGATAGTTATTACTGTTTACACGTAAATGATTTCACCAGCATTTCTTGGTGAACCCAACCAGAATTTACATTGAAAGAGGAATGCCCTGCCTGCTCCACACACTTTGCTATTCTGTTAGTATTTGATTAACTAGAAGACACTGATTAGCTTTAAAGTCAACCCGAATTGACTGAAATTGACCTTGTTAGTTCATGTCCCTGGCTGAATCGAGCACAATTCATTCTATTTAAAGGACAAAACCCTTTTTTCTTCTAAAATTCCATCCTAATGTAATACAATTGGTCTGTCTCTACAATATCTCATTTTGGGTCACCTCACCGTGCACCAGCAGGCAGGAAAAATAATATAAAGCAATAATATATTAACCTTTACTCCCTCCAGTTATTACTGGAGGGAAACACTGAGCAAAATAAAAGAGCCTCCCTAATACTGTTTCGACCTGAAAATAGACATTGTGCCATGATTTCAGACTCACTTTGACTGAAAGAGCGACACTTCAGTCAAGGGTTAAGTTTAAGTTCCCAAAGCAGCCACTGGGTGGCAGAAAAAAAGTACGTTTGTAATCCCTACCTAGCATTTTGTATTACGCTGCTTATATTTTTGGTTTAATGTTTTGTTTTCCATCAAATCTACGTCTGTTTGTTTGCTAAATTGTGTACTTATTATATAAAACCTCATGAACCTGCCTAATTAACCTCATAACCTAGAGAACAGTAGGCCTGCACAGGAATGAGCGGCGGGAGTGGCAGTGATGTCAGAGATATTTAAGGTGTTCACAGCCCTGCGGTGATCTTAGTCACACTCAGTTTACACTACTGCGTTTGTTTAACTTTACCTCGCCACCAATTTGCCTAGTGTGACGCATAATTGTGAACAAAACAAAGAACCGAAGTGGAAACGTGTGTTTTTACTTGAATCAGTTGCTAAGCGGCTGTGGTGGCAAGTCTGAACAGCAGTTCAAGAGCAAGAACCCAGAAAGGTGCCTTCAAAAACTTGCTCTCTTGCTTTTTCACTTTTAAGAAAATATTGTGTCTTAATTTAGGTTTGAATTAAAATGCTACATCTATATATTAAGGTTTTTAAACTGACAGGTATTATTGATTATGGTTTAAATGTTAAAAAGTTAAGCTAAGCTTTTTTGGAATCACTATGATTGCTGGACATTGCTGTTTGTCTGTAAATCATGTTTAATTAAGTTGCTACCTATATGAAAATTGTATTATAAAATTGTTATATTATTATTTTTAGCAGTAGGAGTAGAAGTAACACACACACACACACAAATACATATATATATATATATATATATATATATATATATACATACACATACATACACATATTACTCTAAAATTTATAGAACTTAAATTACTCTTAAAAGCTTTGTGTATGAACACATTTAATGATTGTGGCATTTCATCACAAGAAAACAAAGCCTTGCTACCTATGTACAATGTCTTTGCTGAGCACACCCCGTCAAATAGTAAGCTGACAATTTTGGAATTTCTCTCAAACTCTAGTTCAATGGAGAGCAGCAATCAGAAGCCACAGTCCTGATATGATGCTAGGAGAGGAGGAATGGAAACGAAAATTGGAGAACATTCACACATGGAGATAAAATTGTGTTGGCTGCTCCGACAAATAGAATAGTGCACGGGAAAAGTAGGTCAGACTAGATGGGATTCGGGCACCAATTCAGTTCAAGACTGTTCTCTCTGTCTGTGGTCATGCCATGGGGAGTGTTGGATATGACCCGACAAAGCTTGTGTAAACCTAGATACAATTTACATATACCTCATGTATGTGAGCTGCATATATAGTGTACATACTGCCAATTTAGGAAAACATCTGAGAAGGGATGCTGTGTTTGTGGCTCATTGGCTTTCACGCATGCACACACACTCACCCAGTGATATTTATTCAGTCATATCCAGTGCCATCAACTGCACTGAATAAATGGTTTCAAACTAATGGGATTATATGACTGGGGGAATGAGCATGTTAAATTCTACCCGTCTTACGAAAACATCAAGATATAATGACAATGAATATTGACGGCCTCGAGTAAAAATAAATTCATTGGTAAAGATCAGGTCTTTTGAGCCTCTTTGAATTTGGCGTTTTAATTAAAAATAATTGTGTGATCATGATGTACCAAAACAAACTTGTTTTCCACAGTGTCTGATGAAATAGCTACAAAGAAATGTGTTTCTCATCCTATTTAGTGAATATTGTGAAGCTGCCCTCATTCTGCACAGCCCGCACCACAGGCGCAAAGATTGGCTTATTTTGCAGCCTTTAAAAGCACATTGGGTTTGGAAAATTGCAGATTCATTCTGTCAGCAGCAATAACAGGGGAGACGGTGCGACATTTGCCTTTCTCGGTCAGCGAGAATGGCATCATCTTATATCCAACATACCATGAAAATAGCATCAAAATACATACCTTCACCAGGCCCAAGTCTATCTCCAGTACATTAGCCAGCTGACAACACAAATAATACACAGTGAGTCAAAGGAGAACCACCTGAATGCCTGAAGGAAATGGGTAAATTGAGAAAGAGACCACCAAAGAGAACTATACAATATGTTATCATAAACTTTGAATGCATACCTCAGAAACGGTGGTCTGCTCATCAATGGACACAAAGATTTTGTACAAGAGTGTCTCGAAATAATCGCCCTGGACCCTGTTCATGACGAACCCCTCCAAAGGTGGCACTGTGAGTGGATCAGAACAAAAGGATGCATCTGACATATCTCCTGAGCAGCTCTATGCGACTGCAGCTTAAATGTTTTCTCTGCCATTGCGCCAAATGGATTTGTGATTATCCCATTTCCCCCATAGCGCCCACAGACACTATTACACAGAACCTGTGGCTAAGAGCAACACTACAGAACCAGAATGAGCTAAAACCTTTTAAAAGGATGACATTCTGTAAGCAGCGTGTGAAACTAATTCATCACAAAAGAATGGGTAAAAATAAATTCACTTTATTTCACCTGATAAGTACATACCTGATATACAGCTGTCATCGGATATGGGCACATCAAGATATATATAACCCCTGTTGTACAGACCTTTAAAACAAAGAGGAAAGAAAACTAAAGTAAAATGTGTTGCTCTGCATGGCAACAGAACATTATTAAAGAAATAGGTATACTTTCACACAATAGAAGAAAATAATGATGAAATACATCAATGCTTGGCAAATAATTTCATTCATTATTTAGGTTAAAGGTAATAATCAATTCCTCCACCAAGCAATAGCAGTTTGCTAATAATGGTTGCAAACCAATATAATGGTCAAAGACCATGAAAACATCCTTAATGTATTAATACAGTATAGTCCTATGTGTGGCCAATCAGATTTTAGGTCCAGAAACATGAAACCTTTGCAGATTTGCTGTTAAAACGATTACTGCTATTTATTCAGAGCGAAAAAAGACTGTGGACAGCAAACATGAATTTTAAGCTCAAGGCTCGCCTATTTACACTAAATCAGGGGTCGGCAACTTTTAACACTCAAAGAGTCATTTGGACCCGGTTTCCACGAAAGAGAAAGTACCGGGAGCCGCAAATCCTTTTTGACATCTAAAATGAAGATAACATATAGTTTTTTTACTTTTATGCTATGGCTAGTGTGTTGCTTGTGAAATTTTATTTATTCAAAGAAAACATTTTGAACATTTAGAACTCTTTGTATTTTAATGTTACAAGATCACAATAATCTTCAAATTTCAAACTACAATTAAAAAAAAAAAAAAAATTAAAAAAAAAACAACAACACTTAGAACGGCTGACAGCGTCAATTGACGTAATTTCATCAGAATCAGAATCAAGATCGCATCTATTGGAGTAGCAAGCATGTTCTGTAAGGGACATATGGGTGTGGTGTAGGCACATGTACACACACATTTTTACATATTGTTGTTGTTTTATTCTGTTGGTCTTGAGAGACACCATCGACCGGAATAAAATTCCTTGTATGTGTCGCTCACATGCTCGGCCAATAAACGCGATTCTGATTCTGATTCGGCGACTGGCGCTGTACGACAGCGTTGTTTCAGGAAGCGTCTCGTGCAAAACTGGGCACGCAGCTGTTATAGGTATAGCCAGTTAGCCGCCGTTCTAGTGTTAAATTATTTATTATTATTTATTTTCCAAAGCCACAGGGAGCCGCAACATAAGGTTGAAAGAGCCGCATGCGGCTCCAGAGCCATGGGTTGCCAAATCCTGCACTAAATACTTCCAGCAGTTCTATTAGCCTGTTTTATTGGCCTTCATCGATATTCAGCCTGCACGGAGGCTCTAATGGCACCTGTCTACAGCACAAGACAAAAAGATGGCTCATTATTTCTAACTGTTTTTCATTTAAGTAGATTCCTGTCAGGCAGAGCTCTGCGCCCTCTCAAGGGGATATGACACTCACTGAGCACCACATTGTACTCCATCGATCCAGCCAGCTGGGGTCCCGAATCTATCATCTTATCAATGGCTCTCTTCTCTGCTGGGGAACAAATCTGCAATCATCCGGCACAATGACACTCAGACACACTACAACACAGACAACTACCCAACTGCAAACTCTTATATGAGCAACTCTGAGCTATTTTGTTTTGCACTGACAGTTTGACACCCATGAAAGCAGCTTGTAAAATGAATTAGTTTCTAGTTTTAAAAATGTGCTATTGCTCAAAAACTGCAATTACTTGTCCATACATAGCTTTTATCTAGTGTTATTTGCTTTATTCAGCACTGCATGTATTCTTGTAGAATTAGATTAATAATATGCTATTATTATCTATTAATAAATTTAGATATTCGATATGAATGGGTTATCACCTTGAGATATAAAACCAAGAGCTTTGTTCATTACTTTGCATATAGAAGGTATGTTATTTCTCAGTGTTATGTAGAAGGGGTGTAGAGTTACAAACATTACCTCATTTGACACACCTGATTCAGACCATCTGCTCCTATATATTTTGTTTTATTACAAAACATTTGTACAATATTTTTACAATAGCTTTATTTAACTGTATTATTTATTGTGTTGTTAATGGTAGATAAGCATCGTAAAAGCCTCGTTTGCATTAATTTCAATATCTTTCCAGACCATGACTTGTGCAAATGTTCATCATATAATCTAGACCTTAGGAGCTGTCTTACCCTGATATCATCTTCAGTGATGTAGCCAGTTTGTGCAACCCACCAGGGCTCCACGGAGATCTCCACTGGCTTGGCCGGCAGAAGATCCCTTGCTGATTTTCTGCGGAAGAATTTCTGGTCGGAGACAGATGCTGCTTAGGCAACAGTGTGAGAATTTCATTATGTGTACAAGGCATGGCTCTCTGAGGACTGCTTCACTTGATCTACACTGGGTCCCTTGAAAACAAGACAGATTTGAGGACCATCTGATGATCATGATGCTCAGAATCCTCAGAGAGCTTCCAGAGACTTCATTAACATAGCTGCAAAAACATGAAAGAACCGTGACACAGATTGAGGACATCAAAGATTTTTTTCTTACTTTGGACGACCTGCACTGGTTCATCAGGTCAATGTACTGGTTCCTCCCAATGCCAAGAAGCCTCAGACCTGAACAGTACACAGACACATGCATTCACGTGCCTGGACAGTATGCAAAGTCATGCATAAAAGTAAGAACCTATGAAAGCCAAATGCCACTGATTGAGCATCATCATCTAATCAGTTCTAGTTCAGAAATTGACTGGTTGTATCTACTGAGGCAGCGCTTGTCTCTGAATTTCAGCAACAGTGGTGGGGCTTTTAGTGGAAGCAAGCCAAAAGGCTCAGAAACACAATGACTCATCCTGACTCCCCACTCTTCAAGCCCCAGCAGTCAGCTTCTTTCTCCACACACACACTGTGATCACTGAAGAGTGACAGGACTAACAGCTATGTTCTAGGCTCAGTGCCAAGGGCTGCGGACTGAGCTCTGCAGCGTAAAGGGAGCACCCCTTCAGACAGAGGCCTAGGAAGGGCCCACCAGATGACCATCTGAAAGACCCCACCCTCTCAACTTACTACCCTCATCTCCACTGTATGATACAGATAAAATATATTGCATATACAACAGGTATAGTGGTGATCAAGGTATAGTGGTGATATTAAGTTAATTAACCCATTCTCCCTGATTATTGGTACGCCATGCCTAATAAATGCATTGATCCCAATTTATTTCAAACTAAGAAATGTACTGTGCTGGGAATCAAAATGACCAACTTATTAGCACTTATTTTATTCAGACCGTTCTGAATAAAATAGTAAAGAATTCTTTTTAGTAAAGAATTCTTTTATAAAGCAATGTGTGAGTTTTTAACTGTTACTGTCTGAACAGTGCTTGCAGAGGTTTGAATCCAAAATGAACACAAACTCACCACACCACTGTAAGAACAACAGCCTCAGATATTTCCACCTCTGTGTCTTACAGCACCCTCTGTACAGCCTGGCTGGATTTCTTCTCCAGGCGTTCCCCACAAAAAGAGCCAACAATCTGTTTGATGTTGTGCCAGAAGTGCTCCAAATATCACTTTGATAAATATTTTATATCTAGAAAGCTAAAGAATTTTTAAATCAAAGTTTAAAGACACTTAAATGGTTAAAGCATCCAAATGCCTTTTGGGACAACTATACACAGCAGTTAATGAAGGTTCTATAATTTATCAATAGTGCTAAAACTAAAAATCTAAACTTTTGTGTGATATTACACTCTTATACAAAAAATTCCCCAGCACTGCCATGCATTAAAACTACCCAGACACCCAAGCAGCCTTAGACCACAGCTAGCTTCTACATTTTGTATGAACAAAATGTAGTCATCAAGATTTAACACAGGGTACAAGCCATTGTCTCACAGTGCAATGCTGAATTTACCCACAGTAAGTTTATCACCGCCAAGAAGTAGGTGCTCTTAAAAAACACAGGTTTTAACGACAATCATTTTTCACAATCAACATGTTTTTCAGTTAGTTTCTCCAGATTATGCAAACCACCTGCATGTACATGTATCATCACCGAACCAATATATTTCACTTAGATGAGAATCAGCATTCGTCAAACCCCAGATGTCATTATGCCTCGAAATATACACCTGCTATGTGAAACAATAAGACATATGGACAAATGAGGGCTCGAACACAAAATGGAAGTGTTCGATCCAATTTTGCGTATATGCATTCTCCAAGCCTATAACAGACTCGTTAGACAATAACGGCTTATCAGAGAACTTCTTCACACACTTCTCAGAAATATAAATAAACTAACTGATTTCTAAGTGAATACATTTATCTTATTCACTCACTGTAACTGTATGTACTCAATTCTGTATGATTTTTGAGAGTTACGCCAATGCTTGATATCTGAGAGCCAACCGTATATGCTAAATATTGCAGTCTTTAATATACAATCTTCAAACAGCAATCTATAATGCATGAACTCGGCTGTAAAAGAAATAAATTCATTTGCAAGCCCCTGTGCGTAATGCATCCATCAAGCAGAGCTATTTTAGTGACTGGTGCATTGTCAAGTGGTTTCATGTGGCTTGTGGTCATGTTAGTACACATGAGAGGTCAGTGATAACATTTAATAACCTCCTGGGGTACGTGGAGAATCGAGTCTGGTCAAAACTGGGACAGAACTTACAGTCAGCTGCAGTGAAGTTGGGCAGGGAGTCGTAACTCTTCTCACAGTTCATGATGTCCTGGAAACATAAGAGTAAAAAGAAAGAGAGCTTTAAATCTTCAACAGAGAATCCATTCAGGAATCAGTGACGTTTTAGGTGAGCGTACAGAAAAGCAATGGGCAACATCTCCCTCCGCTGACCATGTGGTGCTATTTGAAAAACCTGCTGAGATTTTATAAATAAAAACACTTTAAAAAATACAGAACAAATAGCCAGCTTTAATCTGAAGTGCATCCTCAAACTGCATCAACAGGAAGAATTTCATCAGTCATCCCATCCCACCACTATTATATAGTAGTCTGGTTTTTGACCAAGACCAAAGCACTCATCTTTAACTTTAAAACCCCTCCATGCACTTGGCTCAGCGATTTCCAAAAGTGCCATTTTAAAGACAGATAGCCATTTGTACTATTTTTTTTATTTACCTTTATATAAAAAAAAGATACCCAAAGGCCAAAAGCACTAAAGCAAACTGCAACTAAAACATTCACACAATTCCTGCTAGAGAGCCAATATGCAGAATGCTGCGGCAAATTATTCTATATAAGTTATACAATACAAAATAAAAAAGCAAATACGTAACAGATTGACCGAGTGATATTTTTTAACACATCAAAATAAAGATAAAAAACACTTTATTATACTTACATAGAAACAATGGCAATAGTTATATAATACTAATCTGATATTTACTAAACCATTAAGCTTTCAAATGAGCTGCTTTAATTGAAGCGCTTCATTAAATATGAGTATCTAAAACTGGGCTACAGTCAAACACTCCACAGCAAGAAACACGCAGCTAACAACATAACACAGCATGAATTTCAGGATCAAATCATTTCTTTTTTACGATATCTCATCCAGCTCATAATGGTCTGAAACTGATACCCATCAATACCAGATGCACCAGAATTATCTCCCAATAACTTTTCAGCAAGGAATGACATGTAGCTACAGACTGGAGGATTTCTGTTCAGCTTGCTAAACCCATGCCTGTATTCTATGAGTAGAAGATAGATAAAGCAGTGCAGCTTATAGGTTCCCCAGTCTGCTTAACACCTATACACGTCACAATTCAGTGATGTGTATTCACAATTCCTCTTTAAAGTTGAGGACATCCACCATCAGCTTCCACCATCTGTCAGTGAAAAGTAATGTTTATGTATGAGCACTTTTGTATATTCGTTTTCATTTGTATGTTTTAATACCACCACATACAGATGAGGTTTTTGAATGACTCATACCATAATAAAATGACTGAATCTGTATAATATATTCGACATTTTAAATACGTTTACATTTTGAACATATTCATAACTTTTACTGTATGATTTTACACAATAAGTGTACTGTATTTGTTGTTTTTTTACAAACAAAATCAAAGTAAAAAGGTTCGAAGTTCCCGACTTCTCAATGCTCTCAAATCATTACGCTGACTTCCTTGAGGAAAGGTTTGGAAATGGTAAACCTAACACACTCACACAGATAAAAATCATAATATAATGTTGTTTGTTTATTTATAATCATTGTAATGCCCAGATAAAGAGCTTTACATATAATCTCAGATGGCCTATGACTTCTGCACAGTACTGCATTTTTTAAGTTTGGATCCTCCAGGTATTTTTTTTGTATTAAAATTTTTTCCATTGATTCATAATAATGTTTAAATATTTTTTTTCAACAGGGATTCAAATACATACTGGAATAAGAAACACTTCAGCACATGACACATTTTTTTTTTAATAAAATGTATACAAATGCACTCTCAATAGAAGATTTGTACTGAGCTGAAAGATGAATGCTTTTTATATTGAAATGACATTTTAAAAGGCTGCAATTTTCAAATCGCAATAGCTGCAGGTTTTTTTATAGCCTACAATTGTTTTATTTATTTATTTTTAATTTTGACCTAAAGCCACTGAGTCTGTGAACCACCTCAGAAAGAGTTAGAAGTAACTCACGTACACAACAGCACAACTTGCTCTCTGGTGCACAGTGCTCAGAATTCAGAGAAAGCCAGGGAACATGGGTGTGCTGGTGTTCTCGGCCAAAAAAAACAGCCCAAATTTAAATCACAGTCCCAATTTTGGTCCGAAAAATGGCATTTAGATATTTTGTCCCTATTCAGCCCGAATGTTTACTTATTTTCAGTTCAAAAATTAACAGTGCATAATTTGACAGGGACAAACACTGATATATGACTGCATGTATTGTGTCTTTTACTTGTAAAAAACAAGCATGTTTTAGATTAGCAGTTTAGCTAAGTAATTCAAGTAAAATTCTGGCCCCAGTTACACCATTTACCAGCATATTAGCTCAAACCACAGGGGAGTATAAATACACATCCATACTGTACAACAGTACAACACAGTACAACAGTGTTGGAGTATAAAGACACATCCATACTGTACAACAGTACAACACAGCACAACAGTGTTGGAGTATAAAGACACATCCACACTGTACAAAAGTACAACACAGCACAACAGTGTTGGAGTATAAATACACATCCACACTGTACAACAGTACAACACAGCACAACAGTGTTGGAGTATAAAGACCCATCCACACTGTACAAAAGTACAACACAGTACAACAGTGTTGGAGTATAAATACACATCCACACTGTACAACAGTACAACACAGTACAACAGTGTTGGAGTATAAAGACACATCCACACTGTACAACATTACAGTACAACAGTAAAACACTGTATAACATTACAGGCGCCCTCGTTGGCGGCAGCCCACTGCTTCACTTGGTGAATGGGTTAAATGCAGAAAAAGAATTTCACATTGCTCACATTGTGCTGTGGTGTTTTCATGCGTGACTATAAGGGTTAGAAAATGAAATGAAATGAAATTAAAAAGTAAATAAAATGAAAAGAAAAAAAAACAAATAAAACAGCTGGTTCCATATCAGTATTTCTGCCCAGAGGTTTCTGGTGGTGTTCTTTCAGTGAGTATACATTCTTTTGACTCACATGGATCACATGTCAAGAGATCAAAGTCTAGCGCTGCAGTTGCAGCCATACACCAGAATCCATGAAAGCACGGCATGGCTGTTCTGCCACTGTTCTGCTCTGTTAGAGCACTGTAACTGTACAGAGACTTACAGATGAACCACTTGAGCCTTAGAAACCAAAACAAACACACCACCACAGAATACATCACACTGTGAGTGTGCCGACTGTCACATCTACACACTGAGGATTTTCTCCATCATAGCAGGAAAAATGAATAAACCAACAGCACTCAGACTGACAACTTGGTGGCCAGCCCAAGGCAACCATATGCTGTGACAGATCTCAATTCACAGTGTTGCCGATGACAAGAGACAGTGAAGAGTGTGTAGGAGGTAGTTATGCTTGTACTGCAGTGTGAGATAATTCAGCGTCAGATTAAGTAAATTAGCCCAGCATCTGAACTGTACTCATGTATTTATATGCATTTTTTAGGTGATTTTGCTTTTTCTCTGCAATCCCTTTATGAGTCTGAGATCAGATTAAAATGGTAATTATCACTAAATATAATACATTTAACAATATAACTGCAATACAGTCTGTTGCAATCATAATTTTTTTTAAAGCATTGCAACCTAACAGTCTCATATTTATTTTAGTAACAAAAACAATAATGTGAAGCGTATTTCTTTGCTTAAGTTCAGCTGTTAAGATAAAAAAAAAATATGTTAATGTACATATATTATGTACACCTACCTGGCATTCAACCTCAATGTCCATTTTATCAGCTTTACTTACTATATAAGTGTACAGTGTAATACGTAATAACTTGGAACACAACAGTGCTCCTGAAGTTTTTAACACCTCAGTTTCACAGCTGGAGCTGATAATAGTTTATAAACCAAAAATATCTAGCCAGTGTCCTGTGGTCAAAAACTGATCAGACGAAGGACTAGAGGATGACTAAACTGTGCAGCATCAGATGAAACTAACATCAAAAACTTTACATCTGTAAATTCGACCAGCAAGTTAAGTTTATCTAATAAGGTGGGCAGCAAGTGGACACAACATTCAAATGTTCAATGTTCAAAACTTCAGCAATGTGTGCGCGCGCGCGCGCGCACACACACACACACACACACACACACACACACACACACACACACACACACACACTAAAATGTCAGTGTCACTGCTGTGACTGCTCCCCTTTCCAAATAATACACGCTCAGTGGGGGTCCTGTGGAGGTCCTGGCCACTGAAGAATGAGGTAACAGAGGAACTACAGTCTGTAACTGTAAACTACTAAGTGTACCAATATGGTTACTAATAAAAGCTAATAAAATGGACAATGAGTGTAAATATAAGGTAGCTATACTTAATAAAGTGACTCATCAGTGTATCCTGCACATAAAAGAGTAAAGAACTTGCTGTACCTCCATGATGCTGATGTAGTAGGAGAAAGGAGTGACCCGGAGTCCTTTAACCATGATGTCAGACAGATGGTATGGATACAGCATGAGGTGATCTCGGCTGTACTTCAACAGCTCCTCATAGTACTTTCGCTCATCTTTCTTCACATGCCGGACTGTGCAGAGAAATAGACTATTATAAAAATGGTCAAGCAAAAGGAGTTCAGTTTGTCAATTATCTGCATTTTTTGACTGGTTTCCAAAATTTTATCTGACCTTCATCTCAGTTTCGGTAATAAAAGAGTCTTAAGCCCTATTCAAGAAGAGGAAGGTCATTTTCTAGGGGGTACTGTTATTATAGTGCAATTTTTAATCAGTACGAAAGGACAATTAAAAATAATTGTGGTAAGAAGTTACTATTATTAATGCTAACAACAACTGGTGTGAAAAAATGTAACTGTAAGAATAAAACACTTTTTTAAACACAAAAAAACAAAATCAAAATGTCTAGTGAAATGGTGTTCCAGACATGCATGTTTTTAACATCAAATATCCGATACCGAGGAGATAATGTTGTATTTGAGTAAAGTTTGCATCCTAGCCAAGCACAGCCTTAAAAAACATTAAAAAACGGAAACTCAATAGAAGGTTCTGCAAATTGCATCCCAGTTACAATTTACATTAGGGCTATTTATGTTTCGTTTTCTTTTTTTTTAAAGAAATTATACAATTAATTTAAATTCCCTTATTCCACTTCACACACACTTTGCATTTTACAGAACCTCCTCTGGTTAATCCAGTTTCAATAGAGTTTTATCTAAAAAAAACAAAAAAAACACACATAAACCATTTGCAATTTCATATCTTTGCAAAGATTAATGTTCTACCTCCTCTAATGGCCTGAATTCCACTCATGAAGCTAATTAGTTGATGAGTACAATCAGGTGTGTTAAATGAGGCAGAACACTAATGCTACAGAGCAGTGGCCCAGAAGGAATTCTGACTTCCATGCTTTAAGCAATTTCTGCTGTTCACTGCAGAAAGGAGAGCAAAGACATTTTTCTATTGCATATTATTTTTTATTTCATTACACAAAGGAATAATTTTGGCCATAAATTGGCTAATTATGGATTAAAATTGGACATTATGGATGAAAAATAGCACTATTATGGACGAAAAAGAAAAGTGGCTGTTACCTCTGACCAATATAAAACATTGATTAAATAGATCAATAGAAAACATAGATTCAATTTATACATTTATGAATAGTAAAAATGTTTGTTTACTTTGCTCTCCACAAAACTGAAGTTAGATTCTTGCATGCGAGCGTCTTACTCAGGTTTTCCAATCCACCTTGAAACAATTATGCCACAAATTATGTAATTCATTCTCTTGGATAACCAACTGTTTTCTGTTGTCAAGGATGCTCAGTTTTGGGGCATACATGTGTGTGCTGTTTGTTAAATAAGACTATTTATAATATTACTATTATTATAACAACTAAGATCAGATTTCTTTTTCAAACCACTTATATCAATGGATTCATCAACTGTCTCACAACTGTGTATAATGCTGAAACTAAACACATGTCCATTCAA
Organism: Bryconaethiops microstoma; assembly: GCA_037577275.1. Classification (NCBI taxonomy): domain Eukaryota; kingdom Metazoa; phylum Chordata; class Actinopteri; order Characiformes; family Alestidae; genus Bryconaethiops; species Bryconaethiops microstoma. Next base: position 19,170,352 of record JBBJLS010000140.1, on the reverse strand, counting down.
ATGTGTGTAAAGCCCTCCTTTGTAAAGTTGACACTGTCAGTAAACTTAATTGCAGTATTATAAATATGTTATAAAACTCACCTAAGTTATTGCGGAATCGCAGCTGGTTTCTGATGCTGTACAGCAGGACGTGTTTGTCATACTCCCTCTGTGAGTTCCCAAGGCTCTGTACAGGGAAGAAAGAGCCATTAGACCAAAATACACAAACCTGCATCTAAGCACCTCGGCAGCTCTTAAAGCATTAAAGGGGAATTCCACAGATCAAAATCATTCAAATCACTGGGTTATACACATTAATTCAGAGTTTTCTATGTGATTTTACACGTAATGTTAACAATGACAACAGTTACTATTTTTCCTTGCATTATGACTCCATGCATATACCTCTCCATCAGGCCAAAATGTAGGACAAATGCTTAGTGCAAAACAATGTCTTGAGCATCAGACAACTTTATGTGACGTAGCTTTTAGGAGCATTAAACATTTTGGACATCTGGTTCCTATCACCACTACTGTCTGGGATTTCTCAAGAATGGCACATTTTACATCTAACCACTCTCGAAGACTTTGTTTACATCTTAACACTTGAAATTGAGTGGTTCATTATTTCTTCTTTTTATTATTATTATGGATAAGGCCTTCTTATCTCATTTACTATTATTAAAAATGTCGTGTCTCCTTTGGTTCTTCTCAGATGTTTTTTTTATTAGGGTGAAAGACTGCACAAGTAACTTTGATAGAAAACTCTCCTCTGGTTTTCACACTGTCCTGAAACTTGAGAGTTTCCCTGGACTGTAAGTTGCGTTGGAAAAAAGTATCTGCCAAATGAACGCAATGTAACATAATGATGATGATGTTGATACTGACTAAAAATTAACTATATTATTTTACATAAGACCTTACTCTACATTAAAAGTATTGAATTTTCAGTTCAACATCACAATTCAATCTTAATGTTCTCCTTTTATTCTTTTCCTACCAGTATTTTTTGTTATTTCTTAAATATTACATATACTATGTGCTGTGTAGGCTGTTCCTGTCCTTGAGTGGTCCTCAACTTGCAAGTTGCTTTGGATAAAGCGTCTGCCAAATGAATCCAAAGCAATGTAATGTAATGTATAGCAATGTAATACAAAGCAAACTAACGTAATGTAATGTAATACAAAGCAATGTAATGTCATGTAATGCAATGTAATGTAATACAATGCAATGCAGTGCAATGTAATGGTGTTGATGATGATTACGATTATTATGTTGATGATGATGATGATGATGATGGTGGTCTCTAAGTCCCAGCAAGACCTGCAGCTGTACCATCTAATACATGACCTGTCAAGCCAGTGGAGAGGGAGATATCCCCGGATGAGCCGTGTGTGTGTGTGAGTGTGTAGTGAAAGTGTGTGTTTTACCTGTTTGACATTAGCAGGCAGTTTGTTCCAGGGGTAATTCTGTCTGATGTGAAATTCCACGTCCGTGTTCATTTCTGGACTCTGTTATATAAAACAGAAACACAGCGGGCTCCGGGGCAAGTCCAGCACGACTATACCCACCCCGACCCTCACCGCAGCGCTGCTATATAAATATTAATAAAGATACAAATATAAATACGTCTGAGTGTTATTTGACCGATACTGCTGTAAACCTTCACTTCCTTGTTGTATCTCCAGGCAGCCGCTCGTCACACGCCTGGCCACGTTCGTCACTTCCGCTACACGCGTGACGTGAAAGACTGTAGTGAATGAGAAAGAACGTGAAGATTAATAAAGATTAATAAATTTAAGATGAATCAACACTTCATGAGACACTGTATACCGTATAACGCGTTAACATAACTAATAATATTAAATGTGTATTATATATATATATATATTTTTTTTTTACATATATGTGTATGTATACATATA
>JBBJLS010000140.1:19141525-19166953 GCA_037577275.1 Bryconaethiops microstoma | reverse complement strand
TGTGTGTGTGTGTGTGTGTGTGTGTAATATTTAAAAACCTTTAGAGAAGTACAAATCCATCAAAATTTGAAATCTGACTACATGCAACTGAGTACATATCACAAGCTAATACCCACCTCTATTTCTAGTTGTTATAATGATTATACTTAGAATTTATACACATTTTATACATTTCTTCAAACTAACCCATCCAGTGCACTGCTGTAAAGGCGTAAAGGCACAGCGCATTCCTCAACATGATAATCTTACACACACCCTTGGCCCAGTGTTACTCAATCTGCCTACATGCATATCTGTTTGGCTTTCCCTGTGTGGTAAAATCAACATGACAGTAACTTATCCCTGGCTGTAACTGATGATAGGGCTAACGAGTGCAGTCCCATCTGCTGCGTGGAGAGATGTTGTAGGCGAAGATGTCTGGCAGCTAAGTGAAATCCTAGCGCTATGGAGTTCTAACAGCTGACGAATGCTGGAAAAGTGCAGCACTGCCTTTACTATCCACCTGCTCTCTTACTATACAGGGGCAGATTTCCATTGGCCTAATTCACTGAAGCCAATCTACAGTAGAACTAAACTGAGTTCCGGAGCCTAGTTTTGCCTTTTCTAAATAGCCAGTGATGTAGTCAGTCAGTTAATCTCAGCTGTGGTCTTCAGCTTTGCAGTGTGTAGATGTCTTTTTTTTTTTTTTTTGCTGTAGTTCATATTATAGGGAGGGAGGGGAGATAACATTGTGGCACATCGAATGACACCTGTTCACCGAGTTTTCACTGCTTATCTCCAATCTTGACAGCACATTAAGACGTTCACAGTGACAGCTAGGTCCTTGGCCTGGGTCAATATAAACTTAGGCAAAGTCAGACAGTTTTATTATATTAATGAGTAACAGGTTGATGGCAGCCAACCACAGTTTTCCTCAGCTCCCTAATTCAAGGCAAACCAAGGTAACCAGGCCTAGATATTCAGCTGTTCTTCCCACTCAGCCCAGCCATCAGCACAGCTCTATATTTACCAGCTTCCTGGGTTACACAAGACCACTGAGGGGCGTTCACAGACCCCATCCCCGTGTCTGTCCCCTGGCTAAGCTCAACTCCAAGTCCCTGCCATAGTAAACACACAAAGCACATGGTGCATGGTTAACTGCTGTGGCAAAAACAAGGGGAGGGTCAAAGGCAGGAACGTTTGCTGCCTCCAGAACTATTCCTGGAAACTGGAATGTACACAGCGGTCTCATGGCAAGCTTCTAAACTGACACCTCAATGAACCTTTTTCTATGCCTGCGTCTGACGGCCACTAACTTTGTTTCTTGAGAGTTTCTTGACACCTGGGGGACCTGTTTGTGGACCTAATGCTGTTGAACTGTGACTGATTCTATCCAGACACACTGGCATGTGAGAGTTAAGAACACTTAAGGTAAGCAACTCAGCTCACATGAATTTATTAAGCTCTTAGTATAGACAGCTTTTACTGCTTGTAGTCACACAAATCCCGGAAAACGTTATTCTATTTACTGAATTAATTTATTACAATTTGTATGACCATTAATAATGATATGGATTAAACTTTTCCGTGCTGTATAATCGGAAATGAGCTTAACTCTTCACTTCATTATGCTTGGGAATGGGTTCGCCAAGTCATTGACAACTTTCACCAAGTCATTGCTCACTTTCCTGTCTATTTTGGTACATTAATTTGGCACATTAAACGTAAAGTATAATATAAACTGTGCTTATATTGTACTGTACCATTATATAGATGTATCAGACCAAATGTTTGTACCCGAGAACAAATAGTTCATGTGTATGTGAGGTTTTTAACCCATGGATAATCCGACAGTAGCAGTCAGCAATTATGTATTCAACCAATTTTCATGTGGATTACAAGATCATGATTCCTATTTTTAAATTTGTACAACTACATTTGCAACTGAGAGCCTTACTATTTTAAACAAGTGCCATTTAAATAGAAATGATGGTATAGTTTTTTTCTGGTACAAGGCTGGGGGATACAATTGATTCTCCTCTGTCATCACAGTCTTAGTAATGGCAGTTAATAATAAACAATAATGATTAACTTCCCAGAATAGCAGTGAGGGTGGCGCATGTGATCTAAGGGAGAAATAAAATCAGTAGCTGTCTCTGGGGTGATCAGACGACTAAGTGCCAATTATAGCTTCATGAAATGCCCTCGTCCAAGCTGTGAGGCTGTCAAGGGCAAACCCAGTGCATGCTCAGACGCAGATGGGATGTGATGCAACTGGTTTGATAAAATTAATTTTAATGGGGAAATGAGGCATATAAATGCTACATAATGTATTAGGACGAGTCTGGGGAGATTGGATTTTGAACACTGGGAATAACTCCTGATGACACTTTTTACCCCTAAAAAGTTTAGAATTAGTGTATTTAATAATACAAAACCAGTTTTGATCAAACATGGATAATTTCTCTGAGATGATGCTACATTCTTTAGCTGTTGGGACAAATTTTCATATAATTTTTATAATTCATATAATTTTTGAGGGGGATTTTCAGAGCAATGACTGGAGCAGAAAAATCAATGACAAATATGACAAATACAATATATCATTAAATCACAGTTTCCAAATGTACTAAAACATATGAAACAAAATGCTAAATAAAACATCTAAAAACATCTGTTGGTGTTTATTTACAGTTATTTTTAAGGTGTTTGAAAAATAAAATCTTAATTTGACAATTTTTAAATCTGGTACGAAGCATCTTTAGAATGTTGATGAGATGAGATGATATTAGATGAATGTTATTTGTCCATAAACTTAACAATAGTCATCGTAATAAATTATGTCGAATGGGGTGTACTATTTAAACACATGGTGCCTCTCACTCTCACTTGCTGTTTACAGAATGGCCTGTTCATCACTTGAGGTCTTTCCATTCAAGGACCAGGAGCTTCCAGCCCACCTGCTGTGCCAGCTGAACCTACTCAGGCTGGAGCGCATCTTCACTGACGTGCTCTTGTGCACGGAGGATAGGGAGATTCCCTGCCACAGGAACGTCCTGGTGTCCAGCAGCCCGTACTTCCGTGCCATGTTCTGCAGCAACTTCCGTGAGAGCAGCCAGGCCCGGGTGGACCTGAAGGGTATCAGCCCAGAGGTGCTGGAAGGGATTGTGGACTACATCTACACAGGAAGCATCGTCATAACCATGGAGCTGGTGCTGCCTCTCATGCAGGCCGCTTCCATGCTGCAGTACGTGAGACTCTTTGAGGCTTGCTCAGCCTTTCTGCAGGAGCAGCTGAATCCGGACAACTGCCTGAGTATGATCCGCCTGTCAGAGATCCTGCACTGCGACAGTCTGAGGGACAGAGCCAAGGAGATGGCTGTGCGCTGCTTCTCAGATGTAGCGGCCTCTGAGGACTTCTGTGAGCTGTCCCTGCCTGAGCTTATGTGTTATCTTGAGGATGACAGGCTTTGTGCAGAAGAAGAGCAAGTCTTTGAGACTCTTCTGGCCTGGATCCATCATGATCCCTTTTCTCGACGAGGTGCCATTCACGACCTCTTCAAGAGGGTGCGCTTGCGTTACATCCACCCCACATACCTCTTTCAGTTCATAGCCAATGACCCACTTGTCCAGTCCTCCACACTCTGCACTGAGATCATTGAGTCTGTACGACGCCTAATGTTTTCAGTAAGCGCCAAATGCACCCGCGAGCTAAAGCCTCTGTGGACTACACCTCGGCGCTACACATGCCGAGAGACTTTAGTGGTGGTTGGAGGCCGCAAGAACAATGAGCAGACATCCCGAGAGGCACTGCTATACGATGAACGCACCCAGCGATGGCAGTGGTTGGCCAAGCTGCCTCTACGCCTCTACAAAGCTGCTTATGTGTGCATACACAGCATTCTGTATGTGGTTGGAGGCCTCAGCCTCAGCCTGGCATCTGGGGACAGTGCAGTCAGCGCAACCGTCTACACCCTATCATTGAAGACTAACCAGTGGAGAACTGCCGAGCCAATGCTGGAGGCACGTTACGCCCATCAAAGTGTGTCCTACTTGCACTTTATCTTTGCTCTGGGAGGAATAGGGGCCGACAAACAGATATCAAACACAGTGGAGCGCTACAACAGCATGTTCAACCAGTGGGAGGCCATGGCCCCGATGCCCACTGCAGTTCTTCACCCTGCAGTGGCTGCCAATGACCAGAGAATCTATGTGTTTGGAGGGGAGGATTCAATGCAGAATCCTGTGAGATTAATACAGGTAACTGGAGTGAGAGTTAGCCTGTGATTTGTTTACATAAATCATGATCTGATTTCCTCCTGACAAAATCAAATGTCACTCCCATTTTCCAAGGTTTATCATATCTCACGAAACCAGTGGTCTAGACTGGAGACAAGGACAGTGAAGAATGTCTGCGCGCCTGCTGCTGTCATAGATGACAAGATTTACATAATTGGAGGTGAGTTTAGTACACTGTGTATCACTGGTGAACCATAACTATTAGAGCTAGGCCTGCAGTTTCAGCCAAAAATATCAAAATATAGTCAAGAAAAATGAGAAAACAAAAAACAACCCCCTACACTAATGTTAATTTATGATAATTCCCCTATTTAGTGCGAAGCCAACAACATTGCACATAAACCATTTTTGGCCATTCTAGAGACCCAAACAGAGAAGCTGGCAACATATATTAACTTTATGTTCCTATATCTACTCATATACCACAGAGGGCTTTCAAGAATTCAACCCTGTTGTTTCCAACCCAGAACAAAAAAAGAAATAAGATGAGTGCTACAGTATTTAAATACAAACCAGATTATACACTGAATAAAATGAGGTGCAGTTACAAGCGTACATTGTTTTTAGTTCCCCAGAAATTATTAGGCCTTCTCTGAGGGTCTAGGAGGCCCTGAGGGTATTCCACTGCTGTCTCTTAGGGTTGTACAACACGTTAATTATTCATAATTATCAAAGTATTGACCTTTGCAGTACTAATCTCAGAAAGCTGTAATCTATATATGATGTTAACCTATTGCTGGTTTGAGTGTCTGTTTTCTTTGAACAGGCTTGTCCACAATGTTTACATGTTTACATTTCCATAAAAGTGCCTCTGAATGAATGTTTTTGTAATAACCTACCATATTCTGATTTTTTTCTTAAACAAAGGGTATACCAGGAGAGTGATTGCATATGACACCAAAGCCAACAAGTTTGTGAAATGTGAGAACATGAAGGAGAGAAGGATGCACCACTCAGCTACTGTCATCAACAACAAGGTCTACGTGACCGGGGGCCGCTTTCTAAACAGCCACGATGTCATTGAAGACTCTGACTGCTTTGAGTGTTATGACCCTAAAGTGGACGTGTGGACGTCTAAAGGTTCTTTACCGTACAAGCTGTTCGACCATGGCTCGCTGGCCCTCATCTGTGTGTCCAACCGTCCTAACCCCCCCTGACTAATGAGAGAGGGACTATAACCGCTGCTTGGGTGTTCAGTTAACTCCCCTGTACAAAAAAATTCAAATGAGGTTGGCTGAGACTGGAAAACCATCCAAGGATGCTTTTGCATCCCCTCACAGGTCGAGCCTCATCGCGGCTGTGGCTTTGATGGTATGCTACTTCAGATGGTAGCATCTGCAGGGTCTTAAATCAAAGGAGATTTGAGCTGATGAGTGGCTGTGTCACAGTGAATTTCCTGGGAGTGCGATCGGGAGCACACACTTGCGCAACACACAGCTGTCCCTGCACAACTGTGACCCCAAAATCTTCACAGGCCTTAAATTACCATGAACTTTGGCAAACTAGCTGAGACACAAGTGGGCGATAAGGCAAATATAACACCGTGATATTTTATGATACAACTGTCGTGGGCATTTAGGCAATACACAGTATGAATGACAATATTTCCTTTTCCAGACGTTTGCAAACAATTTATAATGGAAAATATACATATACAAAACAATAGCGTTATATTTTAAAAACTTTGAGTTCACTCTCCACAAGGGGGCGACACTAGAAGTCAAATTGTTTTTGATCGATCGAGCAGTGTGTTACATCAATGACACTGTGTGTCCTTGTTAATTCACGTTTTGTAGAAATAAGGCAATCCACTTGAAAGGCAGTTAGCTACCGCTTACTGCGCAGTTTATGCAGTTTCTATAGAATTAGTCTAAATCTGTCGTTTTTATGGTCTATTGGTCCATTTTATGGTCAATTGTTCAGTGTTCTAGATGTACCTATGATAGAACAGATTATAGAATTATGATATTGTCCACATACAAGCTGAGATGTTGATATTTAGAATCCAGAAAGACTGGAAATAAATGTGTTGTACATGGACGGTGGCACACTGTGGTCCTACACTGTAGTCCATTTAAACTCACTTCTCATGAAGACACATTCCTTCAAAGGGAAAAGGAAAACTGTTAACAGCGAAACTACTTACTGATTACTCGAAGAACAGAGACTGCTGCTGTTATACATTCATTCTGCTGATTGCAGTCATGCACTGTTTACTTGACAAGAAGGCCCTTCTGTGAACTCCATTCACAATGCAAGGAGAGTAACAAATAAAGTTCAGCAACACTGGAAAAACTCACACATAAAAGAGTGGTGAACCGTTGATCTGACTTGAAATCTTTTAGTGCTGCTTTTGATGAGGAGTGTTTACTGCATGTCTGGCAAAAGGAGACTGCACCTTGTAACTGTAAAAAAATATTAGAAATGTTTCTAGTGTAGCAGTGGAATGGAATGTGAAAGGAAGTTTGCATGGGTAAATGAGACTTTGATGAAAATCAGCCATCCATTCATTATACTGTATTATTTTTTGACCCCTGTCTCTATTTGTGGGCAGCTTTAGGCTCATAATTAAATGAACTGTCACAGGAAAAGTGCTTCATCACTAGCCATGACATTGTCAGCGACTCCCAATGCCTTGATTGCTTCAACCATTTTGTGAACCTTTTAAGCCTTGCAGACTGTTTGCTTTTTTCCAGGGCTGCTTTTGATGAGAAATGTTTACTCCATGGTGAGGAGAGATTTCACCACACAAGGCCTGAAAATAGTTTTAGTGTTGCAACGAAATACACATTAGTAAATGCATTTTCATCCATTTACTGTATTTATGTTTCTTTTTGTATTCAGCTTAATAGAAGACACCAACAATGTTGTTTTTTTCCAGCCAGATTTCCATAAATTGCATCTGTGGCACAGGGTTGATTACCATGGTCAATAATTTCTTTTAGTAGCCAAATCAAGTAGGTTTATTGTCATTTCAGCCAAATACATAGAACATTTCATTTCACTTAAAACTGGCCAGTAATTTTTGTAATACATATTTTGAATCAGTGGTTTCAGTATATCTGTAAGTAAATAACTGTCCATGTTAATCGACAGTATGCATCAAATGGTCTCAGCTGCTGCACAGCAGGTGTCAGCTGAACCTCATTGCTAAATTTAGCTCCAGGCTTTATGATATATCTCATATACCGTTTAGGACTACATGGTCTATTGTAGTCATCATGTCGCCCATAACAACAACTGACAAGGCTCAATGACTTGTTTTGAAATTCAATTTGTACTGATATGTTGCTCCATTGCTGAATCAGACTCATGAAGCAAATCTGAAGTGTTGGCCGGCCTACACCTAAATTATTTATGGATCTATTTGTTGCTATTTTCAGCAGGTAGTTTTAGATATCATTCATCATTCAAATTCCTTATTATTGTAATTATATACTCATAATATCTTCTTTTCATCTGTCTAATATTCAGGCATTCTGAATCGTAACTCTATTACCCATTTGTTCCTTATGTTACATAGTTTTAATAGTCACTTTAGAAAAAGGGCAGAGTAAAGTGGCCATTTTTGTCATAGAACACAGCGTGAACTTGTTCTCTGTATTTAACCCATTCACCAAGTGAAGTAGTGGGCAACCAGCGATGCAGCGCCTGGGGAGCAGCGCGTGGGGACAGTACCCTGCTCAAGGGTACCTCAGTGGTGCCACTGGCAGTCCTGGTATTCAAACCCATGACCTTCCCATCACAGGGGCAACTCCCTAACCACCAGACCACCAGCTGGAGGAACGATATGTACAGTAAGAACCAATCATCTGCAACTCATTCATTTTTGACCATTTAAAATGTGATCCCAAAACCATGTGTGGCTGTTAGTCTGAGAGAGCATGACTGGCTGTTGGGAAGGTACAAGGTAGGATGGCCCCCTCCCCTCATCCCTCACCATAATGCTAGCCAGTCTGTTAGTTGACATAACAGAGCTGGCCATTAGTATTCTCCTCCAAGCGCACCGAGCTGTCCAATGATGGTGATGGGGCGGGTGGGAGGCGGCAGCGACTGAACTGGGAAGAAAATGATTATAACATCACATATAATTTACACATACATGTTTTATATTGTTAAAACATTGAAACTTTGGAACAGTCGTGTTTGTGACAGCAAAGTGGTGACCTGAATACTCCATTTAAGAGACAGCGAGGTCTGTTAGAAGTGTAGACAGCTCAGTATTCGCAGTTATGTAATACGGAACATTTAAACTCATCGAAGTGTTATTGAGAGTAACATAAGCTGTATTAAATTCCTCTTTGATACACGGCCTGGGCCACAGCTCGGTTGAGCCTTGTTTAGTGCCTTGGCTGACTCATGTTTCCCAGTACTCAAATGGAATCAAATACAACCACGTAGAACGGCCGAGACACGAACACGGTCACATTGCACATGTTGAGTGCCAGTGCTGCAGCAGATGGGCACAGCCAGGTCCAGCGAGAGAGCTGGACAGCACCAGGCACCAGAGAGAGCAGTGCAGCTTCAGAAGACAAAAAGGCATGTAGGTCATGGTGACCATGGTTTAGGGTGTTCTCATTCCTGAGTGCTGTGTTTAGTTAGGACGTCCTCTGGCCTTCTGCACTTAGTCTGCTATGTTCTCCTTGCTTTGTCAGACTGCTTTTATCTTTTATCTTAGAGAGATGTGTACCAGACACTATTTGAAACCACTATGCTGAAGCTCCAATTTGTAGCTCATCTGCTGACACACCTTGTGCCCGCCATTCTGAGGTCTTTCACCAGTGCTCATTTTCTGACCACAGAGCTGCTCTCGGCAGAATATTCTTGGATACTGAACTACTCTCTTCCTAGCAGTGACACTGACGTGTGTACAAAAAACACACACACACTTGCACCAGCACCACACACATTATCATGTCAGTGGTCCTGTGGTGCTCAACAGCAGTCCTGCAGTCAGAAACTGAGCAATTATAAAAGGGGCAGAGGCTGGTCGATATATTATGAAAAGAGACACATTGAAAGGAAATACGACAACTTATATCTAATATCTGGTTGACGAACAAAAACACACATCACGCATTGTCTTTAGTACTTGAACAAAAAGTGTATTCATGAGCATAAGCAAAGATTGGTTTAAGAAACAATTGAGATCATTTTATTTAGATACCTCAAATTAATAACCTTACAGCAATTACAGCTTCGAGATGTCTAAGCTAAGACCCAACTCTCAATTTGGCTGTAAATTTGGGGACATTGCCTTCTCCACTAATTCAGTTATATGGTTGATGAGATTAAATTCTCCTTTAGTGTCTCCTGGTACATCACTGCCTTCTTGTTTTCATTGAAGACCTGTAATAGAGAAAAGCAGTCATAATATGATGCTCCTACCCGCATACACCACTGGGTTTCTTGGGATCATGTACATGACAAACTGAATCACCATGAAAAAATTCCAGTTTTATTTTTATCTGAGCAGAGGTCACGGTTCCAAAAACAGCTATGGCTGCAAATTTTTTAAGCATAGCTTTGTTCACTTTTTGAAGAGATTTTGTGTAAGAACAGAAATGACTGTGGAGCAGTTCACTGCTTATTGCTCTCTGTGTCGTCCTGCAGACTTCTCTTTTACCTTCTTTATCATTAGTCTGAGAGAACATTGTGAAACCTTGTGTGGCGCACCTGTCCAGAGATGTTTAGTTGTCGTTCCATGAACTTTCTACTTTCTATTTAAGGAATGCTTAAGGTACTTGATAAGTTTTTTTTTTTTCCTATTTGGGTCTTGTTTAATAATGTTGTCCCTGAGTAATAGAGGAAGTTCAAAAGACATAGTGTGTAAATCTGAAGTGAAAGCATTCACTGGAAGTCTAATGAATAAAAAGAAAAGCCTCTGCATACTTGTTTTCCTTTCCCTGCAGACCACAGTATGTAACTATACACCACATTGTCCAGTGGTTCAGGTAGGTGGGCAGTGGGCATGCAATGTAGGCATTTTTAAGAGTGAAACAGCAAGTCTACGTATTTGTGTAAAATTCACAGAGCAAAGAGCAGAGAACTCTCAGAGAATTGCCAGACACCTGTTAAGCACCACAAAAACCCAGCAGTCTCCTAATGAACAAACAGTTATTCTTAGAGCAGCGTTTTCCTCACGCTAAAGTGAAACATACTGACACAAGACTATGTGTGAAGCACGGGCAGTGTCAGAGTGCAGGATACCTCAGCCTGGGTCACATTACACCTAAACCTTTGGCCTGCTTTTGAGCCCAAAGACAAAGTTCTGAGCAAAAGTGGCTTGTTTTGCAAGTTTCAAATGAAAGTACAAGTACACAGAGACCGAAAACCTGTAATCAGTCTCATAATAAATCTGACAGACAGTTTAAAAACTGCTTGTCCGCTGAAATATTAGGACCAAATGCAGTTATTCTGCCACCTAGAGGACAATATGCCAGCCGGATTTAGAATTCCAGAAGAAACAAAACATGAGCCCTGACTTAATATAACAACAGGTGTCCCGCAATTCAATCACCTGTCCACAGGATTATATACCACTAATACGGTATTTTAATTAAGCAAGGTTCAGCAAAGAAACCATTGCTTCTCTGTTCCATTGAAACAAGAGAAAGACCTGATCACAGTTTACCACTAGAGGTCATTCTACACACAACGACAAGCACAGCAATGCAAACAGACTACTTGTAATATCAAAGAGATGTACTCGCAGCCATGAAGTCCAACTAAATTAAAGCTGGGCTTGCTACAGGAGTTTTGAAATTTATTTATTGTCAATTCATTTACTTAAAAACATCCATAGTTTTCACATGCACGCTCTTCATCCTTTACAGAGAGGCAATACAGTCAGCGGAACGGTTGGAAACCTCTGCACAGTTATAGGAGAGGTATTCAGACAAAACCAATTTAAAACAGTGCTAAACACTGGACTACCATGTGTTTGTGTGCTTAAGAAATAAAGGAATAATACATCAACCCTGTATTATGGGAGTATCAGCCCATGGTTAATTCAACAGCATCACACCAGCAGGGTAGTCAAAGGAGTTCTGGAATGTTACATGGCACTTAAAATTACTGATTAGGAATAAAAATGAATCCCATGACCTAAAAAAAACAAACAAAAACAAATGCAGCATCTTGTCTTGTGAAAGTGCTCTCTGTGAAAATTAATGACAAAATTATTGCAAACAAAACAATGGAAATAATTACAAATAATTATATTAATATAAAACAATATTAACATAAAATAAGAGATTACAAGATGTATTATAAGATTGTGTGAGATCTGGACGCTCGGCACGTTCCTTAATGTAATCTACAGAAGTAATCTCCTAGTTGCATCACTTAGCTTCAGATTATGATATATTACTGTATACAGTAGGTCCAAGACACATACAGTTCTATGGAGAGGTTTTTGTTTTTTTTTTGGCACAAGCAAACTATTCCTTAAGAAACTTCATTTAGCATCCAAAGAATCCCTAGAAAAAAAAAGCTCAGGGAGTTGGGGTTGGGAATTTGCTCATCTTCTTTTTCTTTTTTTTTGAAACCACAAACACATTATTATATTGGAGCAAAAATATACATTTATCTTGAAAGAATTTTTGCAGATATCAAAAATGTTTACGAATTAGGACTATACGTCTGTCTGATAAAGCAGCAGTTTAAACAAACACCAAATGAGACAAAAAACATTTGGTCAGAGTTAATCTTAAATGGGCAGAGGAGGGCAGACTGGTCACACCTAATCTGCCTGTCCGTCTCTCAGAGATTGACTACTTCACTTACTTCTCCCTGAGTGGGGCCAATAAGAAGTTTTACATATATATGGGCTGATCCTTCAGCTTACTATTTACATACAGCTGTATGGGTCACACTTTTTGGCGTACATTCAGGGCTTCAGAACAACTGAATGATCTAAAGAAAAACTTTATCTTTCTTTCCTGGGGTTAGCTGAAAAATACCCCACACTAATGCGAGGTCAGTGCTAGGACATGCACATTTGTAATGTGAGGAAAGCTGGTAAAAATAAGCTCTAAAGTCTGTGGTATAAACTAAATTTCTATAGTTTCAACACCAGACTGAACTGCCTTTTCCTGAGACAGGGGAGCAAGGCTGGCTTGATTTAGGACCCATGCTGGAAGAAATACAGGCTCATTCTTTCAGCCACTGCTGGCACTTCTTAAATGGAAGAGGAAAGGAGGGGTGTTGGAGACAATCTACAGTGACTCAAAAGAGATCTTTTGAGATATTCCGTTTGATCCGGCCGTGCTGTCATATGCAAGACCCATCATGCTCGACACCCGGTCAGTGTCTCTCTTATAAGGAGCACTGAAGCATTCTCCAAGACAACAGCAGCTAAAACAGATGAGATGTGTCATTTGACTGGACCAGACCTTCGCAGTTCCTGACACTTTATTGAGGGACAGCTAACACAGCTGCGACGGAGTGCAGTACCGAGACGCAGCAGGAGGAGCCCCTACACTTCATTAATAGTCCGCTCTGAGGGACGAAAATCCCTGGAGTTGGATGGGGACATGTAGAAGGACTGGGTCTTGCGCTTCAGACGGGCCCGTTTGGAGGCTAGTGACAAGCTGCGCTTGCTGGAAGAGATGATGTCGTTGATGAACTTCCTGCAGTCCACACAGACCTCCATAGTGCTCCAGTCTTCAGTCAGCTCCTTCGGAAGATCTGGTTCGTCTTTGGAGGACGAGTGCTCCCCATGCTTGGAAAACCTGTAAAGATCAAGGGAAGTTATTACTAGGGCATCAAAACGGCTCTATTGACAAAACGGCTCTATCCTGTAATCTTCATGTGTTCATATGACACTGATTGCCGTACACCTCCTGTTTTATTGTACCAGAAGTCAACTGAGCTGACAGAACTCAGAATGATGGCAGTGGCAAAGACAGCAGAATGCCAATTAATTACAGTAGCCAATTCATTAAATGCAGTTCTGTGCAAAAGTCAAAGATCACTTTTTCAGTTATTTAATTTTAGGTTGAAGCAGGCAAGTACAAGCATTAGGAATAAAGCAGAAGACGTTTAACAAAATTACACAGAAGCCTCAATTTTTTTTTTTACTTTTCAGTACTTGGTGTGACTACCTACAGCCTTTTTAGTTCTTTTCAGTAAACAGAAATCTGCAGGGAATCTTTCTGTGCTTCTTATAAAAAGCTCCTAAGTTTCGTCTTGTTGTACTTTCGGCATCTCAGCATCCAAGTTAATCCCAGTTACAAATTTATATTGCACCATCCATACCTAGTACTAGTGCAAATTCTGGTCTTTTTTAAGTAACACCTTCTTAAACAGCTACCCATCCTTTCAAACCCACAGAACTGAGCCTTAGTGAATGGATTTAAGCAATAGTGATGCTTGACTTGCTCGTCTCTCTCTCAAAAAAAAAAAAACCTGTGATTTTTATCTGATGGACAGGTTTGGTGGTCTACTGGGTCTTGCACAGTCTCTACATTTTATTCTATTTGTTTATTTTATTTTGGAAACTTCTGTTTCACCCCTTTTCTTTTGACTTTCTTCTTTCTTATAGAAGTGGGTTATCTTCTGTCTAAGAAATATCTCCTATTTCAGATGTACCTGACAAAGAAATGTGCAGTGCAGGCACGGTGCATGTGGGTAGTTGTGTACTGTTAAAGATTCATGGAAGGAGAACACGATGTTAGTGGGAGTTTTGGCAGCAGCATTTATTAATACACTGCAGCTGGGTTTAAGATCGGAAAAAAAGAAGAATTAAAGTGGCAGCAGGGGGTACAAACGACAAATTAATTACTGACAGATTTGATATTATACTTAGTGTTTAAGGCCTTTGTGTAACTAGCTGTTACATATATATCGTGTTTTTTGGATTACACTGAAAAATGTATAATGTGCAAATATCAATGAATATTAAAACACTTAATGGCAGATTTGAATTAAAATCAATTTAGCAAAAATATGGTCCATGACTTTTGCACAGCTCAGTGATAGTTGATAGGTTAATCAGTTATAAGTAATCTTTAGATGCAGCTCATAGTCCACTACTGTAACCCTTCACATTAGCAATGCTAAGAATTTCACTTGATCTCGTGCCACATATTTCCAAAGTCAAAGCTTTCCCAGATATCTCTGATGATGCAAATTAAGAGCAAGTAAAGTACTGTAGGAAAATCTGAGTCAACCTGACCATGGCGGGTGAACATTAGAGATACCTGGACATGGAGCGGTTCAGGCTGTGGCGGTGGTGGCTGCCTGAGGCTTTCTCTGACTGAGCTGTGGCTCCAGACTCCTCCTTAGGCAAGGTGTTTGAGCCCAATGAATAAATAGGTAGGTTGGCATAAGGCTTTGAGGGCAGCCTCATCTTAAATTGAAACACATAAACACAGTAATTACAAGGCTTAAACACCAGATTTGCGCCATTAACTAGATGCATATACGAGGGAAGAGTCACACTTACCTTCTTACAACACTGTGAACAAACAGGCCTGTAAAATAAGACATAGTTTGGTGAGATCTAAAGAGCATTCTGTATTTCTGTAGGGGTCCTAGCATCAAAGGTGATGGAACCCTGTTGGAGATTGTTTGGGGTTTTTTTTCTTTTTAGATTTTTCTTTTTTTTCTGATGCAATATGATTGCCAAATTCTAAATAGAGCTCAATAATTCAAATAAGTAGAACAGTTTGGTTTTAATAATATCGTCAGTTGGCAGATTTATCAATGGCCAATTTTTAAATTTTAATAGTATTTACATGGAGGCATCATCTTAGCCCCTTATGAAATTTTACATCAACTGGGCACTAGGTGGCACTGTTCTATTTTAAACAAGAATTAGTCCTACTCAGTGTAAAAAAAACAAACAAAAAAAAAACCCCAATATTTTCTTTTCATGCAGTGCACAAAGCTTGAGAATTCAGCAAAATATGTCTTAAAAACCCTACATCGAAGCTTGAAATAAGCCCAATTTGAGCCAATATCTAGATACTAATCATATATCTGCAAGACTGCAAAAAGTTTTTTTTTTAAAAAGGTTGACTTTTTTATGTGCAGCATGTAAAATAATTACTGCATGTTTATTATGACCCCAAAGTCTAATAGACCATAAGTGATTATTTGACTGTGGAATCATATTAAAACCCCTGAAAAACACTGGATGATCTACAAACTTTGAGCAAAAAGTGGTGAAAAACACTAAATAGCCAAGAGTGAGCTAAAAATACAACAATACAAAAAGAATACAATTTCAGCTTTGCTCACCTCTTGCAGAACTGACAGGTGTAGGACCAGGTAAAAATGGAGAATCTCTTTGTCCGACAGGAGAAACAAAGCTGAAGGAAGAGAAAACATTTTGGTTCGGTCACATATTAGCAGGGTCATTGCTTCAACAAACTGAGCTTGCATAATAATCAGTATTAGAATAAGGAATAATCAGCATCAGAATTTTGGAAACTCTGTCTCTAAAAGTCACAAGTAATTATGCAGTGCCTGAGAGCTTGTTCAGAATAAGCATCAGAGGGATTTATAGCAGTGCTCACTTTTCCTTTTTTGAGTGCATTATAGATGTCTTTGTACTGCTGGAACTTCTCAAGTTCAGCTTTCACCAGAACCTGCCTGATGTGCATCACCTCTTCCACAGTCAGAGCCAGACACTCCACCGGATAGCAAAATTCCTCCTACACAGACACACATATACATAAATTATTACTACAAGCATGACATGTTTGCAGGTTCTTTTCTAGTATCGAATGTGGCAACGGTATATGACAAAAGCACAACATAAATGGTTGCTCCTGAAACCAGATTACCAAACCAATGGACGTGCCTCATGGACAAAACAACCACAGCACTAAATGAATAATGGTGCAAAGAAATAACATAAGCTGCAGTCAGGAAAGCACCTCCCAGTGTTACGTGTTGCAACCATGTTAATCCAAACCCTTAACTTCAAAGGTAAATGCAGGATGAGTTGAAACTTCCAAGTTCCACAAAAACAATATGCTACGCATACAATGACAAATATAAATGAACAACCCCCATTAAAGCCAATGTGCATTTCTAATATTTAATTACAAGTGAAAGCAAAAACAGCTCACTGTACATACTAAATACACATGTTGGCTTTTATGGACCCAAACACCATGTTAGGAAGGAATTAGTGTGTTGTGACAGTATCTGTGTTGTTGTAGTTCTTTTTGTTAACTAAAATGACAAATAATATAAAAACAATAGGTTGTTAAATAACAATATGTGAACAGCAACTTTAAAATGACTAATTTACTGAAGTTCTAATACGACATAACATAAAATACTTAAAAACATATCTTAAACTTGTTTAATCCTAAATGGCTTCTCTTTAGACAACTAAACATTTTGTTCCCTTGAATTATGTTTCTTCCTCCTCATTTTGCTTTACATGGTCATCACTGTATCCAATAAAAACACTATTATATCATGGGGTTTCTAGTGATTTAAGATCGGTGCACAACACCTGTGATGGTAAAACCTAGTTGGACCTTCTTCATGTATCTTGTGTAGTCCTAGATCTGAATGTTAGTAAAGCGAAAGTGGCAGTAAAGGTGAGTTACCTTGTTTTCCGTTGGCAGCTACAGCGAAATACAAAGGAGGAAAGAATCTTAATTACAGTTCTTTTACTTTATACTACTACAAAATTCACCACTATTATCAAGTAGTGTCAATAAGACAAGATAAACAACAATTATTTCACATGATCATGGTTAGTGCCATGTCTGACCCTATAGATTAACAACTTCCATTTACACCTCATTGGAAAAAAATTCTATGAATGAAAAATACTGGAAATTGCATAATAACTGCAGAGCTATACTATACAGTAAAGTATATTATGGCTCCTAACCCATATTAGGTGAGGCTCTGCCCTCATAGGTATATACAGTATATATACACAGTATATATATACAGTGGACATTTTTTGTACAATTTCCACTGTATATATGCTTTCCAAGCAACACTTAGTGTTAATGATGTAACAGAGCTATTATCAAGAGTATCCCTCACATGTTACTAGAACTGGATACAACTCTTGTTGAATTGTTAGGCTTTTACTGCAGCAGATCATTGAATTCTCTGTTTAACTATTCCACCATTCTCCCTCCCGCAGCCGTGTAAACAGAATGCTGCTGCTGCTGCCTTGTCAGTCCTATGAATCTGATTAGGGTTATAGTCGCCTGGTTACGGCTCGTTGCTGTGCATGTACTCTGTCCTCAAAAGGCCTGCTCAAGAAGTTACAGCCCACTGATATGTGAGCTATTATAACAGAATTTACTGAAATAATTGTAAATATGTTACATCTAGAAATGTAACTTAAAAATGTAACTTTTAAAAAGAGATTTGAGTCTGAGATAGCTCCGTAAAAGTTTACCGTACCAGAGATTTGGAGCTCTGGCGAGATGGAGGCACAAACAGCCGGACGTTGGTAGGGGCCTCCTTCTCTATAGAGTGCCTCCTTTGAGAAGCAGTGTGGCGATCAGGCTGAGGTGTGGAGGATATGGGAAGGAACTGGGGAGGACCTGAAGGGGGGGGTGGAGAGAGAGAGAGAGAGAGAGAGAGAGAGAGAGAGAGAGAAACACACTTGTAGAAGGGACACTGCAATAGGCTGGGTAATATGATGACATCTACTGTTATCATGATCATTACAATATGCTTTGTTGATACTGTATTTGGATTTCAGTGCATAAAACACAATGATTGGCAGAATTAGGCCAGTTCAATTAGATTTAGTGCCAGTGAGTGAAACATTTAATAAAACTGTTTATTTAGTTTACATTTAACTATGGCATCACCGTTTCTTTTTTTTGTTCTTATCAGACTTCAAAGAAAAACTAACAACTTCATAAAATATTGTGTATCATAAAAAGAATAATAATATCTCTTGCAATACTGCCCACCCCTGAACTACCGCATTATTTTTCCAAATAGGAATCAAAGTCTTACTCTTCTTGCCCATCACAGAATCGGGAGAAGTGTCGTCCACCATCGAGGTGGACATGCTGGAGCTGCTAGCTGAGCGCCGAGTGCTGGGCTCCTCCTGTGGGCGTAACATATGCCGTTAGGACTAACAAAGCAGTATTTCTCTTACAGCAGCCAAGATGCTCTTTTCATCTTCATGATTTGCCCACAACTACCATAAACCTTTTTAAACCCAGGACTAAAAGCGACCACAACTAATCTTTAGTATCTGATTCAAAGCAAACTCAGCTTGACACAAATACACGACACAAAATTTATAAAATGGCATACAAAAAAAAAACAAAAAAAAAAAAACTACACACATCTCAATCGGAACTTCAGGACAGTACATTCCTTTGACTGGCTACCAAGCAAAACTCAGCTACTCCAGTTTAATGTAAAATGTGTTCATCTCAAACAGTCGTAAAGTAATAGACATGTTTAGCAGGTGTCGGCAAGAACCGGTTGGTCTCACGAGGTTAACAGGTAAATAGATTAAGTTTTGATGAAGCAAAAAGTCAATATGAAACCAGCATAAAAACAATTAAAACAATTATGGTCTGGTCCAGTCCCAGCTTTCTGTTGAACTTGGTGCTTCTATGTAAAAGATCCTTATGTTCTTTCACCAGAACTAACGTGGACAAAACATACATGCACACACTCACATCAGAGTCAGAGCTGTCGAGCTCGGCCAGCGTTGGTGCTTTGAGCAGTCTCTTCCTCTGTGAGAGTGGCTGAGCCCCAGCTACTCCATTCACAGGGCTGTGAGCAGGTGGTGTGCCATTCGCCAAGGCAAGTGTGCTGATTGCCAACTTCCTGGGTGCATCGGGGGTGGACAAGTCTATAAATGATGAGGCACAATCAGACACAGCACTGCAATACAGCTAATTATATCTCTTGTGAAATTACAGAACATGACCATTTTAACCCTATGATGCTATGATAACCCTAACAAAAGATGTTCACAGTGAAATATTGCATGTAATTTCACTTAGTAAATCACTGGATAACACCAAGCTCTGTATCAATGGCAGCAATTCAACTGGAATTCCAGTAGAGTAGGTGTGTGGCAAATCAATACAAACACACAACCACCTTTAGATTTTATTTGATAGATGTAACATATACCAGGAAAAAAAACAACCTAAAATATAAAATGTGCCGTAAGGTTTGAACTGGCCACATTTAGTCTTTTTTCTAGTGTATTAAACTCAGCAAACAAACAGAAAATGTGAATTAGAATTAGAAAAAAAAAAAGTCATATTTAAGTTTATCCCCTGTATATGGTTTATTTTTTATTACTAGCCAAACAATACACTTTCAAGTGATAATTAGAAATATGATAATTAGAAATATGATGTTTGGACGATATAAAAATAATTTTGCTATTGGCAGATAATTGCTTACGAATATTGCATCGAACAAATGTTTATACTTGGATGATATTCAATACTTCTGTACTCCAAAAGAGAAGAAGACCAGATAACATGGGAAATCTGCATCGGCCCACAATTAGAATATTGGTGTATATTTTGTAAGGTTAGTCTTGAACGCACATAAATACAATTAAAATGCTTTCAACTACAAGGTATTTATTTCTAGCTGTTTTGCGAAGACCATTAAAATATGCACTGGATGTTTTTTACGAGTTCTGTCATTTAGGGACAATTATAAAGTTATTTTTGGGTAAGCAGTGAGCACAGAACAAAAAAAGTAACACTTCATTAAATATTGATGCCCGAAGATTCAGAATTACGTAAGCACACAAACTAGACTAATCCTCAGCTAGAGGAAAAAACGAATTCTGCAAGCTTTGGGGTAAGACTGCTGCTTACACACGCTTAGTAGGTGGAAGACTTCCTCATGGTCAAGTTTACAAAAGTCAGCTTCTCCTACACTCCATTAGGACGAGAGCAAGAACGGTCCGAAATTCGTGCGTGCATTCGTAATACTTTACCTGAGCTTCGGAACAAGTCCTGAGGAGTGCTCATGCTTTTGCCTGCGCCTAGAAAGGAACATATCCTTCAATATGATCCCAAAAACACCAACATGCTGCTTTATCAACAGTGCCTGCCCTTTCCGAGCTGCATTGTGACTCGGTGGGGTACAACAACTGTCCACACTCAACCAATCAGCCACAATCACACAGTGAACTCGGCCAATAAGCACAGCACACACAGCGACATTAGCCAGCCAGCATCCGTCAGGTTGACGAGATGCTTCTGAGAGTGTGGCACACTGTGGGAGCTGGATATTAGCACACAGAAGCTCAAACACAGTCCAGTGAGGGCAAAGAAGCAGCAGCTCTTAACAATAACTTATTGTGCAGCGTGGTGGTGGGGCTATGAGGACACTAAGAGGGAGAGGAGGAGCTGGAGGAGAGGGTCAGAGCCACCCACTGGGGGCTGACACACAGCCTTAGGAGAGACACACTGAGGTCAGCCGTGCCACAGGGAGCTGCTGTTACATAACTGCGAGTCCAGCATCATCTGGCCCTGCACTCTGAGGATTATTATGGCCAGCCAGCTGAGAGTGGAAGCTAGCATCGAGATTATAGGAATTTCACAATTTTTTCAAAAAATCAATAGCTGAGAAGAAGACAGAGTGGTTTGATGTGCACTGAAGCTTTGCAGAGAAACTTAAAAGATTGGACTCTTTACAACGGAAGGAGCCGCAAGGTGTACTAGACATATATAGACATTTTATTAATAACTAGTGAGCCTGTGCCATCTGAGTTTTTCAAGCAATGATAAGAAACTGTGGCATACTTGAGAAACTATCTTGTCTGTAGAAATGTGCCTTTTAAAGTGTAAATGTAGATTTTAAAGGCATTAAACATGAAGGACCATTTCACGTCAAACCACTCCGGACGACTTCGTTTATGTCTTAATTTTTACAAAATGTTGGAACTTCCTTTTAACCTCTATTCTTCTTAACAAGCTGTGATAAAGCAAGACCACTCAGCCACTCTTAGCGGAACTTATTTACCAGTGGTCTGCGAGCATGTGATTACAGGCATGTGCTCATAATTTTGAAACAGATCAAATAGTCAAACTAAATAATTAGATTTGGCATGACCAGGTGATACCTTTTTATATTAGGTGTGCAGATCCTTGGGGCCGAAGTTTTAATCGAGGTAGACAAAATGTCTATCTAGAAAGTCAGCCTAGTTAGTCATAAGGTTTATGCTCAATTAAATGCTATTCAACAATTATGCTAAACATAGCATTTACAGATTAAAGAACATATTAAGATAGTAACGGCAAATTCTCATAGCTGTCCACTACAAAATTTAAAACACAGTAATGTGAATTCAATTGATTTGAAAGATGGTATCAACGAACAATGAAAAGTTCACTGTTCACCAGATTAGGAGAGGGCGATATCTAGATAAAAATACATGCATATAATAACTATGTCCATATGATAAAGAGGTTAGTATTATAAGGGGGCACATGCTTAATGAAGCTATGGAAACTCAAGAGAAGAATACAGCTTCTCAGTTTTCAGTGCCTTCCTGAAAAGGAAATGGCCATTGACAGAACGCTAGAGTAACACCAGAGTGATGCAGATGACTTTGGCTGAGGATACCGCATTGACCCCTTCCGCCCTCCGACTCCTTTTCTCCACAGGAGGGAATAAGTGCACCAATTTGAAAGCTCCTGCTATAACTTGAGGGCAGGATGTGAGGGGCAGTCGCTAATAAACCAGGAGGTCTAACACAACATCGACTACAGGATCAGAGACAAGCATGGTAAAGAAGCCAAGTCTTTACCTGAGGAGTCAAAACTCACAGACATGCTAAGCGGTCGCATTACTGAGAGGTCAGTGTAATAGGAGAAAAGGTAAAGGAGAGGAAAAGAATAAAATGAGGCAATGGGTTAGTCAAAATAACAGATTATTTGAATGTAAAATACAAAGAAAATGCAGCTGGGAGATTTTTTGTGTAAAAATGAGACTAATCCTAAAGAGACATTCCTGCCTAAATTAAATACATGTAACAAGACACTACATCTGTTGTAAAAATGCTTGCTCACATCTTACGGTGGCACTGTAGATTTTCTGGTTTAAAGACTAGAAAAACCCCTTCTGATGAAGCATCTTGATGGCATGAGGAACTTGGGTTTGAAATGTTTGCTTTTCTTTAGCTAGTAAATGTAGAAGTAAAGAAGATAAAGTGAAGTTACCACTAGGAAGAACAACATCTAATTTTAAGCGCAAAACTGTTGTAACCTTCTTCAAATCACCATAATAATGGAGAAAATGGATTCCTTGAATGACCGAAATGTCTCATTAGAAGAGGAGGAAGCTAAATGTAACCTTCCTATCTTCTGACCTTATTACAAACTCCCATTTTAGGCCACAAGATCCTTAATAACTACCAAGTATGTAAATGGTTTACAATCTGTTTGATTTTTTAAAAAATGGTTTTCTAATAAGTTTTAGGTTCAGTCAGCCAGACAGGACTACACGGCATCATGCTTTGTCACAAACTAAGATTTCTATTTTATACTACAGAAACCCAGTTTCAAATACAATACAAATCAACTCGCTCAACAAAAGTACGTTGCTTTCATTAATGCTATAATGCTATGATGCTCTAACTGTCAGAACTTGAGCACAAAATAATGAATAAATACAGAGCAAGCAAATGTCTCTACACTGATTTTGCAGCTGGTTTTACAGATATATGGAATACAATCCTCAGTACCAAGTTTGCTTCCCAAAATTACTACACAGCTTGCCAAGTGTTTTAGGGATTCTACACAGTCATATTAAAAAAACTAAAACAAAACCAACAGTATGATGACTGTTTATGTTCACTCAGTTCACATAACACTAAATCAAGAGTAGAATGAAAATAAAACACCTAAAATTAAGAGTAATTTTAATTTAAAGTTGCTAATCGCTTTTTGTGTTATGAAAAATGGAGATTCCCTCGGTTAATGAATTACAGGACAATAACAGGATGATGGGTATAAACACTTAACTCAATAAAAATTTATATCAGTGTGTGATAGCTGATTTTTCTTTCTATTTGAAAGGTGATCCAACAGTGATGACTAACAGTTCTACACTTGTATTACACAGCAGAGGTTTAATCACACATATATTTACAGATTTGCTAAGTTTTAATGAGGTCAAGATTTGATTTAGTGTGTTGATTTCATAGACTAATTATATACTAAATAGACTAGTTTGAGTCAGAGTTCTAAAATTGAATTTTGTCAATGACTGTCAAGACTCAAGATTACTGAAAAAAGCTGTCATTTATGCGTGTGTGTGTGTTATATTCTGTCTAACTGCTTTACACTTTGATAGGACGCACTCATAGGCCTAGTTCTGATCGATGGCAGTAGTTTCCACAAATGATGGTAAAAGACAAAAATCAGCAACACTGCCTTAAATTTTTTAAATACTTTGAATGGTCATTTTTGTGCAAATACTGTACTGAAATTGCTACACCTTTAGGAAACAGGATGTACAACATAGTCCTCAGCACAAAGGCCTTTAAGCTAATATTTGAGACAGTGCAGTTTCTAAATGAATCTGCACACGTTTCTAATACGATTTAAATTCATCTACCCAAAACTGACTCATGTGCTCAAATTTGTCCGGTCTCGATCACGTTGTTTCCAAATGTATCCCAATAAGCCAATTGATGATGGTTTGTACCTAATGCTGGTACAAAGATAAAGGCCAAGTTAACTACGAAACAGCTCAACCAAAGAACCCAGGGCCGCATGACCCATATTATTAAAGCAGAACATAAATTAAACTAATACTATTTGCAATAATATGGATCAATCATTAGAGAAAGCATAATATGTAAATAAAACCTCAGTCTGTTTGTTGATGAGACGCGACAAACAGAACAGGATGAAGCATTAGCATGAAGGAGAAAGCCAGGGCCAAATAACAGAAATTCATGTCAGTGAGGATTCTGAGACAGCATTACAGCAGCAGCGGAGGCAGCCATGCATGAGAGAACGGCACACTGTCACACATCCACTCTGCTGCATGGAATGACCTGCACTGACCCTTCCTTTCTCTGGCTGAGATATAAACCCATCCACTCTCCTCTTGATAAATGACATGACATTCTTATGGCATTTTAGCTAAAAGCACTATATGATGTACATGGTATATATAGAACTGCTTTATTAGCTTAAAGGTTATCTTAAATGGACAAGACAGGATGTCTATGGAAGTTATTAGCAAAGACTAACATTCATATAGATTTTGCCAGACATACATGTGCACATATGTTAAGCAAAAGCTGCCAGTACATTTAGTTAAGGAACTAGTCCACTTGGATCTTCCTACATTATACATTATGGAGTTACATGGTGTGCTAGAACTAAAAGGGAAATTTCATGTAACTGGATGTGTCCTCAAAGAGCACTAACCAAGCCGGCTCCTACGGATCATATCAGGAGAGACAGGTTTGAGCTTCCTCTCAGCTTTGATTTCCTCCAGGATACGCTCATGGAGGCTAGGAGGTCTTGGAGGATGAGGCTTCAGTTTACGAGCGGAGACCTAAATAGAGATACAAGCATACACAGACTGCAATTACTCCACAGCACAGAGAAGAATGCTGGGCAAAGCTCATTTCAGAAATAGGTGGAAATGAAGACACTTACAGATTGCTTAGAGATTCTTATGGATTTTTAAATCTAATATAAATTCTAATATAAAAATCAATACTCTGAAAATCTTGTATTTCAAAAGTGGTAATCAAATCTCAAGGAAGATAACTTGACAAAAATACATATTATAAATATATCATTACTATTATTTACATTATTTTTCATTACATGTAGTGATTTATGTTTCCCAAAAAACTAATTCCCAATGTTAGCAAAAATATTGAATGAAGCATCTAAAATGTCTTCTAGCGTGTAGTATAGTATAGTTAAATCTATACTGTATACATACTGTATGTACAAAAACACATACACACACATGTATACAGTGCTGTGAAAAAGTATTTGCCCCCTTTCTGATTGTTTTGCATGTTTGTCACACTTAAATGTTTCAGATTAACAAACAAATTTGAGTACTAGACCCCAGTAAACACAAAAAGCAGTTTTTATGTGATGATTTTATTTATTAAGGAAAAAAACTACCCAAACCTACATGGCCCTATGTGAAAAAGTAATTGCCCCCTAAA
>JBBJLS010000140.1:19101176-19136484 GCA_037577275.1 Bryconaethiops microstoma | reverse complement strand
TTTCTACCATTGTGTCCTTGAGCAAGACACTTAACCCTCATCACTGCCCCTGTAAATAGTAATTGTAAGACGCTTTGAATAAGGGCATCAGCCAAATGCCCATTTACCTTTACCTTTAAGAAGCATTGTTCAAACCCTTATAAAAGGCCACTAAAATTAACACACACACATCTTATATATATATATATATGTATATATATATATATATATATATATATATATATATAAAATATTTTGTTCCCCACTTTATGTATTTACATAACCATGCAGCAGGCATGGTACATTTTGTGGCTTTGTAATGCTCACTCACATACGCGGCAGAAATATGACAATAAACCAATACCAGTACATCAATGCCCACATTCGGCATTTAGACTGCCTGATTTAAGTGCATGGGGGTTTGTGGGAAAGAAGCTTGCAAGAAGCTTACCCAATCTGCATTCTGCAGCTCATTCAGGTCTCTGACGGGCTCCTCTGGAGTGTCTCCCTCCATTCGCCGCAAATTCTGAAAGAGAAGGAAAAAAGAAATTCAATTTTTTTCTGGCTAGAGGTTTATCACTAACAGAACAGAAGAAAAGAACGTGCTGTTTTACTCATCCTGGGTAACTGTAAATTGTGTCAACATTGAACCAAACTCTGTAGGGTGCAATCAATGTGCAGCTAATGTGGCTTTTTAACTGTCTGCACCTCTGCCAAGCCCACTGAACCAGTGAGAGAGAGTTACTACAACAGGGTGACTGTGAGGACAGGCTGTGGCCTTCTCAAAATACATGACAATCGCTGTCTCACTGTAGGGCTGTCACTACCAATTAGTGGATTAGAGGAACCAACCACGCGTAAGAACCACACACACACACACACACACACACAAATACATTATATATATATAATATATATAATTTGAATACATATAATATATATAATATATCATATATTTGTAAGTGTGCTTATCTTATGCATGGTTGATTCCCCTCACACATTTTTCTATAGTGAATTCCAGCTATACACCATGCATAAGGACTTCACAGCATTCCTAACCTACACAAACACACAGCAACGGACTTTAATAAAGGACTGGATCTCTTTTCATCCCCTTTATCTCTCTGGTGTACAGCCACCTTTCATCAGAAATGCTGCAGAATGCAGAATGTTCTTCTCATACATATGAAACACGCACACATTCACAGAGGGATTCTGGGTCTTCTGTGGCCTGAGGCTGTGTAAAACAATACAGTCAGATCAGACTCCTGTCACTCAGTCTCAGATCACAAGAAGGTCTTGGAGAGAGAATGCTGATTATACTGCTTTATAATTCCTCAAACACATGAGCATCCCTCTCTCTCCCTCTCTGTGTCTCTCTCTCATCCCGTTTCTCTAAAGCCCCTGCAGCAAACTGCAAGCTGCACTCACTGTATTTTCTGTAGGAGTGTGAATATATTTGCAGTTGAATCCCAACATGGTTTAGCTAAAAAGTGTTAAAAATAATATCTGAATGAATGCCAAAGCACATCCACAAGATCACGTTGTTTAAAAAGCACGCCGCATTTCAAAACGCATGGACACATTCTGTACAAGCCGTGAATCTGATCCGTTCGTGCACTAATTATCTGATACACAAAAGCCCCTCCCCCAGTTTTATAAAACTGTTCTTATTCGATAATTTGATTGTCATAAAAATATTTGATATACTGCAAAGATTCAGAGATCAACTGAATTCTGTAACAATGCTGCAAGTGATTAAAAACGCTTGCGCTGTTCATGGAATAATCTTTGACTGTTACAGTAACCATAGCTTACTTTTCATGAGTAACACTGCTTGACAGACAAACTGTTTGATTATTATTAATGATGAGTTAACTTATGAAAGACAGATATATTTTATGATTTTGTATTTATCTGCTGTTTTTTATATTAGCAATAAGCCACTTAAGGATATGCAGTAATATCACTGTACTGCAAGACAGTGGTCTCTAATACTCTTAAAAACTAACGTACCTTAATGGGTTCTTGGGTTGAACATGGAAACTATTAACCAGTAAAGAAACCTAACATTTGCAAAATTAATTTACAAAAATGTTTCTTATCATTCATAACTGTCCACTGAAAGGATCTTTAGAGATCAGGGAGGTTTTTCTATGGTATCATTCCAAAGACTTTTCTGGTTCTATTTGACCCATTTTAAAAGAGTTTACTGTGCTTCTATAGTCTGGAACATTAGGGCATACTTGCTCTACCTGGAAAGCCCACCTGTTATGACAATGATTTTAGAAATATTCACAGTCAGTACTTGCTCCAGCCCTATACATGTTGCTTGTTCTGCAGTATTGAGATGCCTGGAGCTATTCTCACATAGAATCATTCATAACTGTATTCCAGATAAGGCAGAGGTGGAACTCGACTGGAAAGTTTCAAGTAGCCCGAGGCAAACCTAGCACAGACAAATCCATTATGTGAGCAGACGCAAGAGCCACGCTGTTCGCTGGTGACTGCCTTGAGAGTGGTCACGAGGAAGCCGATAATTGGCCAATCTCTCAGCAAAGCGCTGATGAAGTTACACAGAACGGTGGAGAAGCCCGCTCACTAAGCCACGTTAAAGAGGGTTTAAGTAGCCACCAGGTGGGATATAGACAGACCAGTGTGCTGTGATGATGAGGCAATAAGCAGGTAGCTGACACTGCTGTTCCCTTTTCACCTACAGATGCAAATAAAGCAGTAATTATAAAATATTTACGACATTATAACCAAAATACTTCAACACAAAGCACAACGAAGATCATGTCATCACTGTCTCAAGAAAACCTCATATAACCTCAATATTTCTTTCAGGTGATGGCTCCTGTTTTCAGGACTGGAACAGTTAACAAGGGGTCTCATTAAACTACTGTCCTGACAAACGTTTATCATTGGTCTAGCCCTATTCTTGGGCTAAGACAAGTGAGGGCTGACGACAGCTAAGCTGAACTGCTGTTACTGTAAGGCACCTAATAATATCCTCAACATATATTTTGTTTTAACCGTTCTTCTCTGTAATGCTGCTGCCGACACAGCTTATGTGAACACGAGCTTCACTTTAGTGTAGACCGGCCTTCTCTTGACTTCTGAATGGGACAGTGTAAGACACTTGATAAGGATTTTTTTTTTTTTTTTTTAAATGAATGTAAAATGACTTATTTTTCTGTTTACAGATGGTAGTCAGACTACGTTTATGTACTTTACTTTTGAGAGATTTCTTATGTTTATTTGTATATATTCATCGTAGGATAAAACATTTCATCTGCCTTGGGAACACATACTGAGACACTCATATCACTGAGCAGCGATAACATTAAAACCAGCTGTAAAATACAGTGTGATATTTTAGTAGATCGCCGGAATTGAACATTGTGGTATCTGCACCCAGACACTAGCAGCAGATCCTAAGGTCTGAAAATTGAATCTGTTTAGCACATCGCACAGATCTGGGGAATCTGGAGGCCAAGTCAACACTTTGAACAGTAGTCTTGTTCATCAATCCTAAATATCATGCAACACGAGGGGACCTACACAATAGTAGGCAGGTGGTTTCAGTGTTATGGCTGATTGGTGTATATAAGTTACCAGACAGAAGCTACAGACATAACAATAGTTACTAGTCAATGATTCAGTTCTAAACAACACAGAATACAGAATACTTGACTGATTAAAATACATATTTATACACTGTCTGTCAAAATTAAACAATGTTTGTCAACACTAACCTACTATTTTGCTGATTCATGACTGAAAAGTTACTAAATCTTGGAAATACCATGATACCACCACACTGCTGGAATGTAGTCACACCAATATCTTCACTATTTATAGTGAAACTGCAACCCAGTTGTTGTTCAAATCAAAACACCCTGTGAATCTGTTTAAATTGTTATTTCGTGCTCCTATTCCAAAACTGTGGGATATTGCAGCCCTGCAGTGATGCTGTGCTTAATTCAGTATAATATTTCAATAAACTTAATTTGTAGTGTTGAAATGACAGGTTTAAAAAAAAAAACCTCTGCAGGCATTTGGCAGGAAGCGTGAAGGTTTAATTAAATCCCTGCTCGTCTCAATCGAGAGAGATTACAGCAACCCAATCTACTCCTGTAATCACAGCTTTTACTTCAACATTATAATCAACCCTTTTCATCACTTAAACACAATGTGTACAATAAAAAAAAAAACTACACAGTTCACACAGCTATGACTCCCTGTGTTTCAGTGCACATCTCATGTCATTTACGACATTTTCTAAAGTAATTAACAGAATTGCTTCAATGATTGTTTTTGGAACAGTTCAAAATAATGGTAAAGTACTCGATATACATACATTTGACAACACACAGACAATTCTGCATTACAGCATTAAGGTATTTAAAAAGACTTTGTGATGTCCATGGAATATAACATTTGTATTGTAATATTACTATTATTATTAATAAGAAGAAGAATTATTTACTTGCATTATTTATTCGACATTGTTTTAATTTGTTATACACACACACACACACACACACACACACACACACACACACACACACACACACACGTTTCTGTTTTATTAAAGTAATAAGACACTTGGTGTCTTACCTTACAACATAACATGGTAACATCACTTTAATGTCTCTCATGGTTTTGTAATATAATGCAAATTAAGGAGCATCACCTCTTTGGCACTCTTGATCTTCTCCAGGAAGGTGCGCAGCTCCTTGGTCTCAGCGTACAGAGCTCGGCACACAGCCTGATAGTGATTGGGAGCATCTGATGGACTCGGGAGGTGGGAAGTGCACAGCTGAAGAGAGAAAAATGGTCCTTTCAGTCAAACTTACTGATGTATCACAGGACTGATTTCTTTGCAGTTGGAATGGCCACTGCAATAAAATCAATGCTTCCTCTAGTAGTCTAATGTAGAGTTCTCGTAATTCAATGTTACACAGGAGAATGAGCAACAATAGTTTTATTACTACTGTCAGCTTTGCTTCATGTCATGTAACTTAGTGCCAATCCATCATACAATTCTGACATTAGAAAGATAATACAAATGTGATACAAAGTGACATTAAAATTAGCACACTGAGTTGTCTTCCAAAAATTGAAGAAAAATTGACATTTTAAACAGTATCCTAGACAGGGATTAGTTTCAGTCCTGGACAACACAGCATTTTGAGCAAAGATTAGTCAATGACTAAGCTTATTTCCTGCATGGGAAACTGGCTGTATATGTTTTTAAAGGATCCATAGACACCCTGTGAAGTTAAATGCAAAGGATAAACAGAAGAGCATTCAGCTATCTTAGGCTCAACTGATAGCACTCTTGTATTTAATGTAATTATCTTCCAAAAAGGTCTCACTTGTGGTGATCTCTCTAAAAATTAGGACTAGGCAAGTCTAGTTGAACTAGAGCATGGATGAAGCCAGGAGGTTACACTGGCAACAAAAAAATTGAACAGTGACCCATGATGTACTTTCCAAAAATGATTCTGGACCCTCTTTTTATGTTGGTTTCCGCTGATACTTCTTTACTATTACAAGCTAGTGAGACCCTAAAATAGGTGCCGTGCCAACGGGTATTATGCCAGAAAAATCATCATTCTATCCATTATCCATCCATCCACATAACTGGAATCCCTGTAACATGTTCGCTATGAGTTAAAACAGTGGTCCTTCTTCACGGATCATGTGTTGCAAAGTGTTTTGTTGTTGATGATGTTGGTTCCCAAAATAGCACCGCCTACACTGTGTGACATCCCTTCCCATCAAACACGCACATTTCAACAGTGCTGACAAATTCAGTGAAGTGTATTGATCGCTTCTTTTGTTGTCTGCTTCAGTGGTCCACCAAAAACACATGCTAAATGCAGATTATGCAGAGAGAAGCTTCATTGGCAAGCAGTAAGTGAGCTTTGGATTAAATAACAAGACATTGTTCTTCTTACATAAAAATCATCTTTACTTCAGGAAGCCAATCCCCAGACATCTTGACTATGCCTGATGATTATTTGTTCAGACACGCAGATTATTATTTTGTTGAGTACATTCTTGTGAATGTGCCCAACCCTGCGCAAAGCCTGAACAACTGGCAGGTCTAAGCACACACATCTGATGCAAGCATGACAACACAGAGCCTGATAGAGCCCTGATGTTAATTTAAGTGCACTACTAACACCTCCAACCAGCTCAGCAGCATTTTCTCCACACCTTCCTGGGCTCAGCCCTGCTGGGGAATGTCTGACACAGCTGAAAGACTCATATCTACTCTGAAGACCTTTACTAGGGAAATATCAGTAACACACTTTGAGAAAGTGACCTTTAAAAGCTGTTTCTCTTCTAGTCAGAACTATGTAGAACACATAACAAGGAGTCGACAAAAGATGTGTGTGTGTGTGTGTGTGTGTGTGTGTGTGTGTATTAGGCAACACAACAGGATATAATTTCACCAGCATACTTTCCTGAGTTTTCATGGGTATTGTCAGTGTATCTGCTTTCTCTGCTTGTGAGTCTCTGGAGGTGAGTCTGGAACAGGTTAAACACTAAAATGTGCAGAGGAGGGGGCCTTCAAGAGCAGGGTCGGAAAACACTAGTCTACAACACTACACTACATGCATAATAAAAAACCGGTTTGAATAATGACAGACTGTAAACAACAAGCAGCATACAGCGTAGTTGCATAAACTAGACGGACACAATTAGCTGGCAGGACCTCAGTGCTGTGTGTGCATGTTCACAAACTTCAGGAAAATTAAATATCTTGATTTTCTGTAGAGCTGCAACAAATGTGCAATGAGATTTGACAAATTGTATAATTAAAATATTGTAAAACTAAAAAGTGAACTAAAATGAAACCACACACTTTTGTTTATGAAGTTCAATGAGAGCATGCTGGCTAGCTGCTGTCTGGAGTAAAAGTATTCAGACAATGTGAGTTTGTACACTGGCGTAAAGTCTTTCAGTGACTTACAATTTTGAACAAACCGCTATTTATTTGAACAATCCACTGTTTATTGACGAGAGCTGACTAAACAATGTTTTCAAAGATGATGATTAAAAGATCATTCTACGCTCTCCTCCACCACTCACCACACACACCCTCAAACAGCACAACAATTTGTGCAACGTGACCATCTCAGGCAAAATCCTCCCTTATGAAATTCACCATTACAATAACAGTTTATCACTGATGTTTTAACGCATACTGTTTCAATTAAATCAGATTCAAAAATGTAAAATGAGCAAAATTTTTGAAATAACAGTTATTTATTTTTGTCAACACTACTAAAACTAACGTGGATAATCATAACGATAATCATGTATTATTATTATTGATAATAATAAGTCTAAAAATAAGAATACAAAAGCAGTATTTTCCATTCAACTGAAACATGTTGAGCTTTTCCTATTCTTTTAGAATACTTGAAAATTCATGACAATGTTCAACAGACTATTCAAAAATGAAAATACTAGATGGGTGCAGCCCTGATAAGAGCGTGATGAAGGATGTGGAGTCAAAGAAAACGACATTAATCTCACTTGGAAGATTAGAGCTCAGGCCCCTGCAGCCTGTAGCTCTCCTTCCACATAAATGCACTCAGACAGTCACTGAGCTGCATTACCTCCAAAGGGGAGGATTTTTTTCCCTCTTCACCCCAGATACACTTGTGCACCCAAATACACCTGACCAATAATAGCTTCCAACCCTTTGGCACCTCAGCACTGAGGAAGCAAAGTTAGAAGTTAAATTAGGAGAATCAGACTGGGCGTATCATTCAATTTCTATTAGCTGACTCCACGTCACTGGACCTCCACAGTTAAGGCCCAAGACAGAAGCATGAACGCACAGACAGAGTTATCTAACCAGTCCCCGTGCTGCACCTCCATACTGTGGGTGTTCTGACCCAACGTGACCGTTCTGCCACTTACTGGATGCTAATTCCATTCCAGAGCAGCTCAGTTCACATGTACACATCGAGAAAACTCTGTACCATTAGGCTGTGTACATAACACAAGGCAGCCTTTTTCCATCTGACTATGTGGTTTGGTTAGTAAACAGCTGAAATCCACAGCTGCTGTTGATGCTACTTATTACAGCGCAGAAATAACTAGCACCTGGTAAAAACTCAATGGTGAGTCTCAAGAGGAAAGCTGAGTTGGAGAGAGCTTGAGGGAGCCAATTTAATGAATAGGAGCTGAAGGAGATCTCCTCTGAAAGCATCATTTACATTGAACTGGAAAAAAGGCACTAAGACACATAACCTGGATGTTGTCAGGGGGTTCTGCACCCAAAATTATCCATTTCAGTGCAGCATGACCCAGTTTCAAGGTCTGCAGGGGCTTGGCTCTGTTTTCAGCTACCTTTATCTGTCATCACTTTATATGACAGTTTGGCCAAAAAAAAAATCTGACTTAAATGTTTTCCCCCTTAACCCAAATGTAATCTGTCAGCAAAGAAAAGGATATGCAGAGACCCAAGACTAATGTAGTTAACATGTATTAAAATACCGATCAGCACAGTGCAAACTGCATGGCCAAATCAAACATTAATTTATCATTTAAACAGTGTCAAGTTGTTTAATAATCTCGAACAGACTTGCTTATGTAGCTTCTTGCACTGTATGACATACTGTTTTCTATAAAAACAGGCAAAAAGGCTTCAAGCTAAGGCAAGAACAATCTGAGGGAATCAGCCAGCGGCCTAGTGGTTTGGGAGTTGCCCCTGTGATCAGAAAGTCGTGGGTTTGATTCCCAAGACTGCTAAGCACCTCTGAGTTTCCCTTGAGAAAGGTACCGTCCCCATACACTGCTCCCTGGGCGCTGTGTTCCTGGCTGCCCGCTGCTTCACTTGGTGAATGGATTAAATATAGAGGAAGAATTTCGTGCTGTGGTGTGTTCACGTATGACAGAATGGTCACTTTTCGCTTTTTTTTTTTAATTTATTTTTTTTTATATGCTTTTAAAAATCTAATTTTTCGATCAACACTTGGATCCCGGTTTAAATTGTTATTTTACAGTTACAAAATACGCTACCTATATAAAACCTGTTAATACAAACTATAATTAAAACCACAGTTCTTGCAAATGGACTCCCTCTAGTTGCAATTTTAAAATAATAAAGTATAAATTAAATATAATAAAATCTTTAGCTCTAGTTTCTAATACTGTTTTTTTTTGAGCTACACAATGCACTTTCTTCTATTTTCATAAATAACAGTTTTGGGTATATAATATGCATGATGTAATACCAGCTGAATCATCATAACCTGCCGCAAAAAATCTCTTACCGCTATGATGTCACGGTAACCACGTATACTGGAGACCTCTGCTGGCACCTTCTCGTCCTCATCTTCCTCACCCTCATCTTCCTCCTCAGTTGCTTCATAACCCTCATCAGGGCAAGGATCAGTCTCTGTGTTGGTCATGTTGGTCATGAGGTCAATGAGCTGCTCCAGAGGAGGACTGAGCTCCCGCTCCTCATTCTCCTTCAGCCCATAGTCCAGAGCCTTATAGATCATAATGCCCAGAGACTCGATCACCTGTAACAAACACACATACGCATTGAGAAATTAGTCTGATCCAGGAGTATAAATCTCAGATGATTACGTGCATAATGAAATCTCCATATCATGATTTGATCAAAACACATGCACACAATTTGTAATGCTTCACATTTGAAAATATAGCCTACTCTTTTTTGTATGTTTGATTGGATATTAGATAATTAACATTCTAAAATTCAATGTAGCTGCACTGTCTTATTCAGATGAATTCATCAGTGCATTCGATTTTTACACCTTAAGTGAAATATGAATACCACGAGTCTCTATAAAGTAAGGGAAAACATTAAGTTTCTAAGTTTTAAATTTCGGGGCAGCTAGGTGGCTAAGTGGTTAAGGTATCAGAAGGTTGTGGGTTTGAATCCCAATGCTGCTAGTGTCATCACTGGGGGCCCTGTCCCCACACACTGAAATTCTTTCTCTGCATTTAACCCACTCACCTAGTGAAACAGGGGTCTGCTACCAATGAGGGGTGCCCGGGGAGCAGTGTGTGGGGACGGTAGCTTGCTCAAGAGTACCCCAGTGATGACACTAGCAGTGCTGGGATTCGAACCCACAGCCTTCTGATTGCAGAACGCCTTAACAACTAGCCCACCAGCTGCCCCAGTAATTTGCAATTTCTTACTAAATAAAATAGTTTTTCTTCTTTCTTGGCCTTTTCAGGTTGAACAGATTTGTAGTATAGAAGTAAAGAAATGATATAATTGGATGGGAAATGTAATGGATCTACAGGAGGTGGATAGGAGTCCATCATCCTGGCTCCACTCCCACTGCTAATGTGATGAGACTTTGCTGGTATTTTTAACCGGACGTCCACCCTGCTGTCCCTCAGTTCCTCATGTGCCTGACTGCTTATGTAGACACAAAGACCCTCTGTTATCATTATGAGCCATCAAGCTATCAGACTGGCATCCTCCGCATAGCAAATCACTTCATTCATTTCAGGGTGAGTTCAGGACGCACAGCGATTTACAGCCATATTTACAGCAGTGATGCAAGTAAGGTTTGTGAGATGTGAACACTGAGCTCAGAACCTGAAAGTGCAGGTTACTTCACTAAGACCTTCTAACCAGCAGATCAAACAATTTACATTCTACATTTTTAAGACAAGCTTTACAGTTTACAATCATTAAGCACAAGGTTATCACTTATCACTGTGCTCTGCATGCTTTCTTTTAAGCTAAACTTAGGAATTTCCAAACAACTTTAGTCACCAATATTTATCTGAAGTCTTCACTCCTAGAGTTGATCATCTTTCAGTCCCTCTAGCGCCTACTGAAATATGTGTGCGACTGAAGAAAAACATCACTATATGTCACTATATCACTATATTTTACACTATATGTCCAAAAGACAACAGACACCCATTCTACTTAGTGAATGTACCTATTTACCTTACCCTACCTTAATTCAAAAATGGTATTTTTAGGTCGTTAATTCCTGTCCCTGGTCATATTGAGTGGAACTGTGTTTGGTGTTTGACCTCAGTAAAGCTCTTGGGGTAATTACCTGATGGGTCTCCTGAGGGGCACAAATGTCCGGACACTGGCCCCATCTACAGGAGATTGTGAGTGTGATACCCGGTCAGGCCACAGCCATCTGTGGCCAGAAGTCTAAGTGAGAAAAAATGGTCCAGCTCACTGGGTGGGAATTCCCATCACCCCATCATTCAACACAACTCTAGTCAACGACTTGATTTTTATACCCAAGAAAGACACAGATTACAGATTTGTCTTTATTCTTTTAAGTTAGTAATCTAAATAATGCTCCATGATCCAATAGGCAACAGTTTTTTAAGAAATTATCGCTTACAACACAGGCTAGGCCAGAAGCCCATTATCGCTGCCACAAGACAAAAGCATGTGCTATTTCTGTTATTAAAGGGAGTAGACCAATAGGTGAGGCTTGGTCAGGCCAGCAGGCTCCAGGGCGTAGGCCTGCTGAGCACTGTGTATTAGTGAACGAGCAAAAGGACAAGCACTCTTTTGACCATAACGCAAAAAAGTGTCCTGTACTTTACACCACCTACGACAAACTTAAACACATCTCGCAGATCCAAACAGCTTATCTTCCTCAAATATTGATTCTGCAGAGCAGTATCCAAGGAATCACTGGACGTGGTGTACATCAACTCGTGTTCGAGGCGTTAATCCCATTCACGATAAAAATAAATATCATAAGCGTCTTACTGTTATGTAATCTAAATCCACCTCAGCGTAACAGACCACTGTGAAGCACAACAGCTGAACAGCTGAACGGGTGACGGCTACTATAAAGTCAGCCTGGGTGCAGATGTCTACCCACAAAAATACATTGACATTTTCTGCTTTAAAAGTGATTTCTCTTCACTCGAAACTGTCCAGGAACCCACAGCGAGCCAGCGTCTCCTTTTTCTGCTCATGTGCAAACACCCACGTTCACTGCTAAAGATATACGTTAGTTAAAATATGTAATGGAAAACTCCAGCATTTTTCAACCCAATAGCTATTTGTTGCATCTGCAGCACAAGGTAAATTATCATGGACGATCATTTTCAGAAACTGCTTCTATTGTATATGTTTTTGAAGTCCACAGTTTCTTTCCATAATTATGGTGAACCCATTGTCTGCGGTAATACTACGCTATAGATGTGTCACAAATTAGGTTAGAAAACACAAGTGTATTCTTTTAATCCTGGTGATTAACTAACACTCAACATGACAAACTACAATGCCTCATTGTGGCAGTACAGTCCCTACAGGACACAGACTGGCTTTTGCTAGTGCCAGGCAAGAGACAAAGATCCACAGAAGGCCAGAAAGGCAGAGGCCCATTTTCCCACAGTGAGGAAACAAAAGCACCTGATTTCACCTCCTTACTGATAAAAGGCCACATTTGACTCACAGCAGTCTAGCAACTGGTAGACGCCAACATAGACAAGCTCTGCTTTCCTCTTCCCAGGTACTAACAACTGTAAATACAGCAAACTATCAGCATTATAAGCTTTTTTTTTTTATTAGAGCAACTTGTTTATCATGTTTTATTACTTAAATGACTAAAGATTGACTAAATAAGAACTTATACAATATACAATAACTATGCAATGAGCACAGCAATAAGCAAACGGGTTCATGTAAATATCCACAAAAATGAGTAAGTACGACAATTTAAACCAACTCTAGGGACTCTGCTTATTTGCAGAAGGGCTAGTTTGAGTGTGGTACACTAGAGGTTCTATGTAAATTGGATGAAGTGCAAGCAACAGCTCAGAAAGAACACTCTGTCCCAGTGGACATGCAAAAAGAGCTGAAGAAAACAGAACTTTTCTCTCCAATTACACATCACAATCTCATTTAGGGGCTTGTGACTCAAAAGGAATGAGGGCAGGGTGGAAAAAAAAAGAGAAAGAGCAAGCAAGTGAGGAAGGAGAGGAGAATGCATGACCATGTGGAACCAAACTGACAGGACAGGATGAAACTGACAACACTGATCTTCATATCTCTCTCACTAACAAACATGCTCACACATAACTAAAACAGAGGCAGAGATGCAAAGAAAGGGTTTTAGTTGTGTTGAGTTCAAGAATCTACAAGATCACACATCATAATACAACAAACCAAAAGGTCAGTAACTGCATCATCAACATCATCATCCAACATCCCGCGCTGTAAAATCAGTCGTCACTCATAGCTGCTAAAGCCCTGTTCCTCTCCAGATGGACAGTATGAGGCAGTTGTTTTCCTCCAACATAGCACCGTCTCTCACGCTAAACAATACAATGCACACATACAAGGCTTCACTGAGCTGTTCACATGACATCACTGCTCCGAGGCAAACTCGATTTCTACCACCGCCTCCTAGTATCATATGGAGATGAGCCACTCGAACAGAATGGTTTTTTACATAATCTTCTGACACAGAAAAAGGTATTTGGATTTTCAGTTAATCTTTTGTATTGGCCTGGTCATGGGACTGAAAGATGATCTCAATGCCTTAGCATTAACATTTTCTCAGACATTGTACACCCTTCCTTTGAAATGTGTTAACTAAGCACACCACATTAAATAAATTACGCAACATGCTAATTACACAAGCTGTGGCAAAGAAGGTACTTGTTCCAATCTTTGTCCCACGTAGTAAGTCTTTTTCTTATAAATTCCTGCCCTGGAAGGCCAAAGTGATTAAACTATTTACACCAGCTGTAGACTTTTAACTCCATTTCGCAGAGAGACATTTAATTACAAACATCACCGAGCCAACAGTGCCTCCCCTCCTCTCTCTCTCTCTCGCTCATGCGCTCATGCGCGCGCGCACACACACACACACACACACACACACACACACACACACACACACACAAACACACAAACACACAAACACACAAACCTCTGTGCATTGCTCTCTTTCTACCATTAAGTTAAATGCCAGTGCCTTTACGCAGATTTTGGCCAGTCAGCTGTCCAGAGGGGAATCCAGTTGTAACTGGGCTAAGAGTGTGAGGCCATGATGCATTAGTCAAACTAAAAGTGTAGATACTTGGCAAGATCTACTAATAAAAAACTAAAACACTGTACAAACTGCATGAATTAAGAACCCAACAGTACAACATTTTTCTCCTGCCACCAGTTATGATAAACTGAGGATATTGTGAGTAATGATCTGATACCAGAACTCTCACAAGGTACTAATTTCTTTTTTTTTTTTTTTACTATTTTTAAATTGAATTAAAAGTATATAAATCATAAACAAAAACATACATATACAGTAGAGGCTAATGTACCCCCAGCATTTATTTTAGAATTATGAACACTTTTAAATGATACTGTTCTAAACGGTTTCCAAAATTGTACTTGATTATGAAAGCATCAGAAACCAAATCAGTCATGTGTGGCCAATATCCTATCCTTTCATTAAGGTCACCGTCTGAAATGTTATGGTCTGGCACATCAGGCTGGCATACATAACTAGTCTGATTAGTGCTTCTGATTAATTCTCATTGTCTGTAAGGAGTCTGTTTTTTTTCTTCTTCACAGCAGATACTCTAAAAGAGGCCCTTTAGAGAGGCACGCACTTTTTGTGCTCCTCGTACATCTGAGCCAGGGCCTCAAGGGCTGTAGAATGCTGATTACCTGGTGTAAGTGTGGGGGAGGAAGAAATATGGATTTGCTGGAGCTCAGTCAGGACTGCCTCCAGAAGCTCTGATTTGGACTGTTGTATGGAATCTTATCAGATGGCACAGCAGCATTTTTTCATAAATTATTCAGCATGAGATTTACTGAAGCTTTATTGAATGTTAACTTTGTGAATTCAGTTGAAAAACAGACAAGATAAACTGCAGACTTAGATAAAACTATGACTCATTCAGCACAGAAACTTCACTTTAGGGCTACTTCTACTGCTTAGATCCTTCAGATTCAGACTCTATGATGGATGGTGCAGAAAACAGATGGTTGGAGTGGTTAGACCTTCATTACATCAGTTACATATGTAATGTAGTTGCCCATCTTTATTTTTTATTGTTGTCACAATAAACCTCATTATAAATAAACTCAAGTGATGCATTTTCAAAATCATACAAGCCTTATGCTGCTCGCCGTCAACACAGTTAATGCTGACTTATTTAGAGATCAGTTCATAATTTCCACATACAGTACTGGAGGTCTGTGATATTAATATAACACTCCATTAGTTTTTTGGAGTGCTAAAATGCTAAAAAGCACATAGTGCATAAAACAGAAGATTGTTTGACAGATTAGAAGATGCACAATGGCAAATATAAATGCTATTAAAACATAGATTTTTTTAAAAATCAGAATATTGTAGGAGTAGCTGTATTAAAATTGCTATAACATTACTTTCAACACTGGTTAAAACAAATTTGAAGAGAATATTTATACCGGTTATCTCACATGAGACAAAAAGCTAGGCTCTTATGTCTTGGCCTGGACTGAAGGATTGTCTGGCATAACGTAACCATTACTTTGAAACAATATAGCTAATCATATACTTCAATATAAAATCTGAGCTTATTTAACGCCTTACAGACGTTACAGAATGAGAATGTATGACAATAATAAATGTCAGTTTTATCCTTAATGCTGTAACCGCAAGCATAAGCAAGGCTCCACCAAAGACAATATAATCTTTTTTTAAGGCTGCTCTTTTTTAACACATTCACCACATGCAGCTTAGGTGACACTGGTTCATCTCCATTTTCACAGCTTCAGTTTTGGTGTCAGAGGTGTGAGCCCCATATGAGCTGTCCACATTTCTCCTCCGCTGTTTATTTCTATCTGTTTGAGGGAGCATGAGGCTACGCAGCAGTTACTAGTCATGGGGAGAGATTGTGGCAGCGAGGTGCAGGATCAGGATCTACACTCAGATAAGCTCTTGGTGCTGGGACACAGTGTGATTGCTGTGAGAGGGGGACGCACGAGAGGCAGGTTTATGTAACAGCCTGGGTTGAATCCAGACCACTACGGCGAAACGGACACTCATCTCCCTCAGAGAAACACTGTGAGGGTGACTCAATGCATCACACACAAAGGAAAGGCGAACAGAAGCCCATAAAGTGTTGTGAAGGGGACGGATCCTTTTCAATCTTACAGCCAAACTCCCATCATCTGCACAGAATCCTCCAAGCTCTTTCAGGCATCAGAGGTGAAAAAGAGTGCAAAAGCGCTCCGTGGAATTAAGGCTTCGCTGAAAGGTCCTCAGTCAGCACCTTTTGCTCCTTACATAACCTAATGGCACAAAACTCCCGTCTGGTGATGTAACATGTCTCTGTATTTCACTTTGCTGTGTCCAAAAATCAAACGCAAGTCAAATTCCCTTCATTTCTTTCCATTCATGTTTTCGCTTGAGCCCCCTCAAGGTATCTGCAAATTTCAGCTTCGACTGCAGTCACAAGATTCAAAGGCTTATTAAAGTGCTACTGCACACAATGCAACCGCCAAAATAGACTCATACTAAAAAACTCTCATGAAATGTCTGACAGTTGTAGAATAAAACCATCTTACCACTCTGATTAAGCTAAATTATTATGGTAACTGCTCAATGGAATTAGTGAATAGATCATTTCATTGAAGCATTAAACATTTTATATCAAATTCAGATACTGGTCAAAAAGCAAAAGCACTGAACACTATTTATCCAAACAGTAAGGGCTGGCTGGGAATGGGCAAGGTGTGTGTTCTCACTCTTCAGTAAAAAAAAAAAAAAAAAGGAAGAAAAAAGCTAATACTCAAAAGCAGGCCAGGACCCCCAGGGGTAGCTCTGAGGAACAGGCTCAATAAAATTGGCGACATCCTCGCAAAGGGGGTGGAAGAGGGGGAGGGCTTCCGAAACCCAAAGCCATTCGTCTCACTCCACTGACAGTGGCCATGGAAGTCCCCTGGGAAAGGATGTGATAGCTTTATGAGGCTGACTGCTGGCCAAAAGAACAAAAATCTCTACA
The DNA here is from genome assembly GCA_037577275.1 of Bryconaethiops microstoma. Taxonomy (NCBI): domain Eukaryota; kingdom Metazoa; phylum Chordata; class Actinopteri; order Characiformes; family Alestidae; genus Bryconaethiops; species Bryconaethiops microstoma. The sequence goes on along the minus strand of JBBJLS010000140.1, from coordinate 19,119,489 downwards.
AACCTGCTCAAGCTACTTGCTTTACAGGGAGATCATGGGGAAGTTCATGTTCATGTAAGGAAGTCCATTCCTAAATGAATTTGTACTTATGAAGTAACCAGGGCGCACTGCATTCTGCATTATTTATTTTTAATGAATGCCAAAAAAATAATGACCAAAAACAGACCACTATCCCATATCTCACAGAACTGTAACTTCTGTTAATATCTGAAAAAGAATTTACAAAACTGTAATACTGGTGTGAATAGTATTAGTCTGTCATTATTGGCCACCAGTGGAAGGTGAAGGTGGAAGTAGTATAACTAGAAATAGATGAAATAGGACTTGCTATATTGCATTTAAATTGCTTCTCAATTTGATTACAATATACAGCCACATTCAGCTTTGGTGCTTCAGGACAAACGACATGTTACAAGCGAAAATAAGTATACGTCTAACACATTTTTTGTAATAATAATGCACAATTACTGTTTATGTGCAGAGTCTGACATACGCGGGGGGGGGGCTACAATTTTTTATTTATTTTTATTTATACAAGTTACATTCACTAAAGATATAGAGACAATTTCAAAATTTCATATTTAAAAGTTTGCTTTCCAAGGTAAGTTCTTTTCACATAGATAAAATGTGAAATCTGAAGAATGAGCTGCATTAGCTTGAAATTATAATTGCTGAGTCATGTATATGCCCACTGTAATCAAAACAGTCACAGAACAGTGAACTAAAACATCTTCAAATGTTCAGGACGCTCACAACTCACAAAAATGTTAATCTGACTGCTCATTTGCTTTTATCTGCGGTATCAACCTTGCAAAGGCCAATATTGTGACATTTCACAAACCCATTGACAGAGTATTGCTGAAAGGCAGCCCCGTAACTATAGTAACAGACCATGGTTATGAGGTTATGGGGGTTGATTAAATCAAGAGAGTCATATTAAAGAAAGCTATGACTGCAGGTCAGGCTCAGTGGAGGATGAAGGTGAATTCATCAGGGTTTTAGATTGGCCTTCACACACGGCTGCCTCACATCACACACTGGCTGACATACATCCCTCACATCAGAGCTCAGCTGACCACCAGCACAGGCCAAGACCCACATATATGTCCACACACAGACACACACACACGCAGACACAACATCAAAGAACTTGGCTAGCGGTAGGTCAGCACTTGTGCCAATTTAGGTTCCACAGTTGAACTCCCAACACCCAACAAATGACTAAATTTGATCTACTTCCCTATGATTTTATGAACAGAACTCTATCACGGTGTGAAATTGGTGCTAAATGTGAAGGAAAAGTATGCTTGGTCTCTATGTGCGTCACTCTGGACTGTGACCCAGCATACTTCTTCACTCTACCTCATCATTTCTCTCTCTCTCGCACATACTCCCAGTCAGCTGAGTAGGGATTCAAACCAGAGGTGAAAGAAACAGGCTTTGTGCTACTACAGACCAGGCCTCTAAGGATTAAACCACGAGGTCACTGCACCAACCTCACAGCAAACAAACAACTCCTATTAACCCTGACCACTCACACACAGAGAGGGGAGGAATGCCGGAGCAAATCCTTCAATCAAAAGACATGAGGAGAGGTTACTCATTTTATCAGTATTGCTTCATAAAAATTTATACTAATTTCATCTCTGGTGCAATCTTAGTCTTCTGGTAGCTCAAAAATTTAAGTCTAGACTTACTAGTATGAGGGATGTGTTTTCTTAGGGGACTACAAAAGATAAGAGTGTCTGCCTAATGCTGTAAATGGGAATGTAATAACATACATCGTTCTAGCGAGTTCAAGCCTTTCCTCAAATGTAGTCAATCAGTCAAACTGTACTGGCTGTGTAAAGTTTGCTTCTTTAGTTTCGGACTAGAGATATAAGGATATGAGTAAAACTAATGGAAGCTTATACCTCACCAATCACCATGCAAATGATCGCATCCATGTTGGGTTTTTTTTAAATGTAGTTTATAACACTGAATGACACAGACCCTGTTCACACTTGGCCCTTTTATGTGTTTTCAGTATCAGGCATTAATCCGGCTAATCCACATTAAAATGCAGGTCTAAATGCACCCAGGACACACTTTACACAGATTTAAATCTCTAAATAGTTCAGGTGGTGGTCCAAGATGCAATTTAGGTTACACAAATGTAAATATATCCCACTCTCCGAGATACAAAAACAAACACCCTTCCCAAAGCTACTTCCGCTATTTTGCATGTGGGGGAAAAAAGCCACTGCACTGCCACAACCTCAGAGACACTGCTGATCCAGCTCATTTCACAAAATGTGTTTAATTCATTTACCATCACTGGCACACATTTTGAGCTAGTTAACTCAATAAAATGCCAACTTGGTTCTTTCCAATATATTACATTTCAACACACATGGTCTGTGACTGTGTTAACAAACATGGCTCTAAATAATACTGTTCTTGTATGAACTGTCAGAAAATTGTGATTTCTGAGAAGCATCTTGTGAGTACGACTAGAAAAAACAAAAGTAAAGAAAATGATAACGGTACTTGAGTTAATTTCCATATTATTTGCTATATTGCAACTGGTTTTCAATCTGACACAAACTACAAGTGGTTAAAACTTTCACTGGTTACAATCCCAATCAAGGGAACAACCAAGTGTGGACAGAGTAATAGTCTTAGAAAGTCTTTTTAAAAAAAAGGTAAACAGAACTATTTTGAAGTTTTTTGTTCATAATCTGTAAGGGCTGTCACGATATTTGTATAAATTGTGTCAACCCCTAGCCAAACTGTTGATTTGTTGGGGGGTTTTTTTGTTGGTTTTTTCCCCTCAATATCAAGGTTATTACAACCTCATATTCTTACACCATATCTAGTGTTTCTAACAGTTCTCTTCATCCAGAAACTGGGGAAGATGAAAAGCATTAAAACCTGGCTCTTGGGGAAACTCTGCTAATCCCACCTTAAACCACTGACCTGAAACTTGGGCCTAATCCTCTTTGTGCACCACAGGGAAGATGTCTGGTTCTCCCGACACTTCCACAAGTTGTACACTTATGTATACTGATCTTAGATTTTATTACTTTATCTCCCCAGGGCAATGGATGACTCTCAACGACTCTTGAGACAGACTGGTCTCAGGTCAGCTGGTTGCATGCGATTCCATCAGTGCGGGAGTCCTGCAGTGAGGTAGGCCCGTCTGCTCTCCAGGCACAGCTTGGTTTAAGGCAGCTGCCAACTCTAAGATGAATAGAGCACTTCACTCAATGACTGGAAGGCTCGCAAATTTCTGTCTTTGATTTCAAACGAGTTGAAATCTTTTGAGATGAAGTCTTTGGTCCAAGGCCAGACGTCCAGCATGACTGACCATTCTTCTATTTATATAGTATTTAGACTGCAGCTGTCATTAAGGCTGAGTTAATGGAGAAAGTGGGTCAGTACTCTCTATGCTGTCCACATTAATACCCAAAAAGCGTAGTGGTGCCGGGCAAGATAAAGAGTGACTCACACCAGGAAAAGTATTGACCCACCAACACCAGAAGGCATAAACAAACAAATCTGTGAGTTAACCTACGACAGCAAGGAGTTAAAGAGAGATTCCTAATAATCATTAACTTAAAGGCATACCTCATTTTGTCATGATTGTTTTTCCATTCTCACATTACAAAATACTGAGAGAATACTGAATGGCCCTATAGTGCTAAATGATTTGGAGAAAGCATCTAAGTGCAATTTTTCTAATGCATATTAAAAGTGGAATAAAACATAAAAACCACCACCCTAAAATTGTGCCAAAACCGCTCCGACCCACTGAGGAATGACCTCCATGAGACCTCTGAGGCTGTGCCATAGTATCTGGTACCAATACTTTAGCAGCAGATCCTTTACGTTCTGCAAGTTGTGAAGTGGGGACCCAATGGATCAGACAAGTTTATCCAGCACATCCCACAGATGCTTGATCAGATTGGTCATTTGGTAGTCAACAACATGTCATGTTCTTCAAACCATTCCTGAACAATGTTTGTAGTGGGGCGATTCGCATTTTCCTGCTGAAATAGGCCGCTGCCATCAGGAAATGTGTTTGACACGTAGGGGTGTACTTGGTCTGCAACAATGTGTCGTTAACTTAAGCGCTTTCTTCTTTATCTTAGGCAAGCTGCATAAAATCTCTTTCAGAAAGACAAAAATATTAACAAATTCAAACCACAAGATTCCTGCGACTACTGTTTTTAGCTACACGACACAACTTTGTCAGTTTTAATTGATAACAGTATGTAACAGAACCCTTATAGGCTAAATTAGACTGTCGGTCAGTTTGAGGAAAGTGCACAGTTGCACAAGCTGCATGTCTAATTGTGATTAACTAAACATACAGTTTGTGATGATTATTGGTGGTATAATTGAGGTTAAAGCTTTTATGTGAGCTACATTTGTTTTGTTTTTTTATTTCAGTGCAAACCTGAAAAAGACAAACCTAAGCATTTGTTAATTCACTTTTCCAAAAGTAGAACTTCACATTTCTACGATTTGCTAATGCAATTATCACTAGCTGGTTCAGGCAGGACAGTGCATAATGGGTGAAGTAACACACTGTGCAATCACATGAGGCCTGAGATTAACAGTCGATAAAGAGAGAAACAGAATCAGAGTAAGTGTCAGAAAAGTAGTGAAAGAAAAGTACACCAGACAACACACACACACAACACACAACACAACTTTTCATTACTGTAAACATACAAGGATGGGAATTTGAGGGGAAAGCTTTGGCCCAAAACCTTCTTCATACAGTGCAGTGTACACACAGACATCCAGGAACACAGTCAAGGCAAACACAGGACAGTCACACCTTCTTATGCATGACCGTTTCAGCAAACATTAAATAATCGAAAGCTGTCACATGTCAGTGCATGCTGGTGTGATGGAATGGCGGGTGTGTGCTCGCTTAAGGAGGGACAGCACGGCCCCTGCATGCATCCAGCAGAGAGAAACGATGAAGGAGTGATTAAACAGTGGGCAGCAGGCAGACAGGGCCGAGTGATTCAGCCTCCTCCACAACATGCCAATGACTGTTCACACATTGAAGCTGTTTATACTGGAAAATGGCACTTAAATGAGGAAGGGCTGTATTTTAACTCTCTCATTTTCTTTTAGGTGTCCATGTGCATATGCTTTGGAAGGTCTGTGTGTATGTGTGTGTGTTGTATTATTACATTGGGTGTATTGGAATGTGTATGTTGAACTGGACCATCTGTTCTTTGAGTGTAAAATTTCACCCTAAAACAAGAAACAGCTTTATTTCAGTAACTTATATGCCTACATTACAGTTAATGCTGCCACTACAGATTACAGAAGTAAGTTAAATTCTAGTTGTTTCGAAAAATAAGTAATCATTGGTTTAAAAAAAGCAAACAAACAAACAAAATAATACAAACAAAATGGGAAGCCTTTAAAAAGAAATGAGGGACACAAAACTTTGATGTATCATTCATGTGAATAAATCAACAAATAATCAATTATCAGCCTAAATGTGGCCTATAAGCACAAGGAGCTACAATAAAGATAGATTGGTATTTTTAGTAATATAGAATACTAGTTTTTACTGTATCTCTACTATACTGACATTCTCTCTCGATTTCTGGAAGCTCATCTTAGCTGAAAAACAAAATTAAGAGATTTTTTGTTGCCAACATTATTAACAATGTCAAATACTTGTTGCACCCTTGAAGGAAAAATGAAAATATGTTCCAAAAATTGCAGAAATGGGTGAGTCCAACAGGCGTGGTTTGTCATGCTAAAGGAGACCAGTGGGAGAATTTAAAATATGTATTAACATAAGAGGTGTCAACTCATCCCTGCTGATTCACTTACAAGGTACATTGTAACCAACCGTGGAAATCAAGTGTTTGAGAATAACCGATTAATCAAACTTTCTTTTCTTTTCTGTCTGTCTGTCTGTCTCCTTTGTTTATTTACTTCCCATTTAAATAAGCTGAATCACAGTGAATAAAGTGTGCTGTGTCATGCTGCGTGGACTGCCCAGTTTTTCTCCGTGAAAAGCTTCGGAAACTTTGACCATTTGTTTCCATTTGTGTCATTTCTTAAAAGGGGCAAAAGCAATGAAGAAACCCAGAGATGTGGGTGTTGCCAAGCTGTGAACATAAATTTCATTCTAGTTGTCAAGTGAACCTCAGACAAATAGCTGCTAATGGCTGCCACAGAAAGGGTGAGGTAAAACAATCAGGCTGCCACAGAAGCAGCTGAAAAGAACGAGCAAACAAACATATTAATTCCCTCTGGCAAACATTCCGCCTTCAGAGTGAGGCTCCAGCTGATGCAGGAGTCAGCAGAGAGCTCCACAGCTCTGGCCTAAACAGGTCCAGACACAGTTCACATTAACCCACTTCATCCTGGAGGAACATTCAATTAGGAGCAAGCAGCAGTGCATTTTCTGTCCATTATATGGACACTTGTCTTTTCAATATAATTCTAGTAAAGTTAAGTAAATGAACATGCTTTCTTTGTCAGTGCAATATACTGGAGACTAACTAAGTTTATTGTTGAAGTAAACAACAACCCACATTTAAATACTGCTGACAATATTTGCACTACCTTGTGAATAATGGAAAAGATCACATTTCCACATTTCAGGTGCCCAAACCGCCTTTTCCCCCCCTTTTGACGGTCTACTGAGAAGCTGAGGAAAGATCCATTCCTCAAATCAGTATCCCAAGTGATCAAGGTCAGTGTTCTCCATCAAACAGAACATCACTATGACTCATTGATCCTCAATAACTAAAAAACTTACAAACTCCTAAAAAAAAATTTAAAAAAAAAGGAAATGGATGACTCACCTCTGTTGATGATGATCTTTGAAATGTATCTGCGAATGGAAAGACAAAAAGTACAGAATGAAACAAAACCTGCTTTTTTCCAACACATGACGTTAATGATTTTTGCTGTATGAGTACCAGGTATGCATAAATTGAACTAACAACCTGACTGGGGAAGGAAAATGAACTGGTTTTTCCTGTTCTGCACACAGGGTCTCAGGAGAACGTGCAAAAGAACACACTCTGTGCCCTTCACTTCCACTGAAAATCCATGGGTTTCAATATTTTCCTTTTAATACTGTTCCCTCCACAACTTGGAAGTCACTCGCAATTGCCTCGCAATCTTATGCAGAAGGTAGAACAATTTTGTGAAAAATTGTTTTGTCTGGCTATTTGTTTTGGTTTAGGACTGCGGTCTATTTTTGTTGTTCATAGCTGTGTAACTAGCAAGCAGGCAGAGTAATGTAATGAAGTTGCATCAGTAATTGCAGAATTTGACCTAAAACCCATTCTGAACACAGTAAATCCAATATGATTAACATTAAGCATTAATACACTCACTATGTGGACAAAAGTATTGGGTTGCTTGAACAACCCAATACACCAACAGAGACTTTAATGACACTGCATTCAGATACACAAACTTTAATATGGAGTTGGAGGCCCCTTTGAAGCTGTAACAGCTTCCACTCTTCTCCACAAGATTTGGGAGTTTTAGTTGGGATTTGTGGCTCATTCATTCTGTAGAGAATTTATGAGATCAGCCACTGATGTTGGACGAGAAGGCCTGGCTCACAATCTCCGTTCCTCTTTATCTCAAAGGTATTGGATGGGGTTGAGGTCAGGGCTCTGTGTGGGCCAAGCAAGTTCTTCCCAACACATCCAACCTTGTTTTGTGCACAGGGGCTCAGTCATGCTGAAATAGAAAAGGGCCTTCCCCAAGCTGTGTCCACAAAGTTGGAAGCATGGTGTTGTCCAAAATGTCTTGGTTTGCTGAAGCATTCTGTCTTGCTGAAGCATTCTTCACTGGAAGTAAGGGGCGTAGCCTAAACCCTGAAAAACAGGTGCGTCCCAATACTTTTGTCCATGTAGTGTAGCAAGTATTTAATTGCTATGGGGTAACAAAGAATCTTCAAAAAAAGTAATAAATAAATACACAAACAAAAACAAACAAAAATCTGTTTAATGTCACTGGTGACAATGTTAAGGTCGCACCGTGACTGGCGGAGTCCCAGAGTTCTGTGCCACCAGTGATTGGACATAGTGTCATTGCAACTGTCACTCTGAACATCTGAAAGTCAGCCTGAGGAAAAAGTAAACCAGGAAAATCCTACAGTGAACCTCAGCCAGCATCCAGTTGCTTGGTTACCATCTGGTTTGAACATCTGGCCTGGTTCGAGCTTTATAAATTCAAACAATATCTCATAAACCTGCCAGTACTGGATGGCTTTGCTCTGTTTGATTTCTTCAATCAGCAAATAGGAATGATGGTTAAAGCTGAAGTTGCTTTTGAATAAAATTAAGAAACAGGGTGGCACAAAATATTATCTGCTAATTGTTATCATAATATCCGTCTCTGTAACACTGATATCGCAAAAGGCTGCGATATGCAAATGAGCCCCTAACCAACCACAGAGTTGCTGACTGGGGCAACCAATCACAGCTCCAGGTGAGTTACTGAGTGTTTTGATGAATTGAGATGTTCACGTAATCCAACGAAAGTCTCATCTTTAACTATTAAAGATGTTGACTATAAATGGGCAGGGCTAAACTGCTATAGCCAGAGGAAGGAGATATATTTAAATGTGCCGGTTTTGTGACATCACAAAAACTGTGATTTGAAAACAGCCTGCTTCTGAAGCTTTTTTGAAACAATAAAGACTTTAAGCCTTTTTAATCCCAGAAAAGTGATGGTATGGGTCCTTCAATAGACAGAAAAGCAACGCAATTGCAATATGGAGCGGTAAAATCTCAATACTCATATTTTGATCGTATCGTGCAGCTCAATGGAAATATCGGGAGAAATACAAATCTATTAGTAATTCTTCTGTTAAATAATGTGGCATGGGATATGATCAAAGTATGACTTCCATTCATACGGCACAGGAGCTTCATGTATTCACTGTACTCAAGTACCCAGGCTCTTCAGTCTTAGTGAATCACTCAGGCAGTAAGTGCATATACGGCCACTCAGTTACGCTAAACCACAGAATTCATTAGTCATCTGAACCATTCTGAGACCTCAACAGAGACAACAAATATGACTGAAAGCATAAGAATACCTTCTAATTGCAAAACTATTGTAAACAAGACCAATTTGGAGAGAATGGCTTCCAAAATGTAGAAGAGCCCCAGCAGTCAGCTCACCAAGACCCAAAACATGCGTGTGTGTGTGGTACTTCTTTAGAGTGAATAAGTTCTGCCTCAGTGAAGCCTGGAGACACTGTAATGATGGGCAAGACTTATTTACCCAACACAGGCTGAATAATGATTATACACACTCTGTAATTCTCTTTGATGATTGGACCAGTTAAAGGCAGAGTAAATCAGAACGGAGACGATCAGGCTCACGTTAAGATAAAACATAACTAAACTCACACACTAGCCAGTACTATAGAAATAACCCAAGCTGCTGCACATTCATTAACCTACACAAATGATACCAACCCACAGAATTCAGCATTTCCAAATGCAGAATGAATAAAAGCACAGACATTCCATTAAATCTTGTAAGTGCAGTAACAAAGTGGTACTCAGCTTCTTTACAATAAAGTCCATACTACACAAGCAGGAGTGAAGCATATGCACAACAACCCACAAAATATAGTAAAATGACCTGTTGAGTGACTTTAACTTCTAAAAGGTTCACTAAGCTGTTTGTAAAGGGCCTAAACACTATATATATTTTGTATTTCATACAGTTTGTTCTTATATACCATTTTACAACCTTTGTTTATTCCTCAGAATAGGTTGATTTTTTTACTGCACCTTTGAGAGAATATTTAATATTTACGTAATTGGCTTCCTTGTACTGCAGCTCACTCAAAATGGCAACACAGAGCTGAAACACTTTTGCGAACTTCAGGATGAGAGCCAATCAGCTGTAAAGTAAAGTAAAGTAAAGTGGCCCCTTATAGTCTTGTGTGCATGGTACCTTGCTCAAGGGTACTACAGTGAGGACACTAACTGTAGGTTGAATATGAAGATTTATGTTAAGTTGTGACATCACAAAAACTATGATTTGCAAATGGGCTGTTTTGCAGTTAAGTTCCTGTCTATGGACTGTGTGGATGGGGAGTGAATGTAAACTTTGAAACAATATGCAGCAGCATAATTGCATCACTAATATTTTGTCCATATAATGCAGCCTTACTGATTACTAATAAAATCAATAGTGACAGCCTGAGTGTAAAGGTGAAAATGAGCTCATTTGTTTTCACATGTTCACTTTGATGTGAAATGTCTCGCTGTTCCAAATTACAAAAGTACTAATGAATATCCTCAACTGTGTCACATCATTTGGAAATATGGTTAGTCTGGCGTCAGTTATGCTCTAAAACAGTAGCCCTGTGTGGACAAAAGATTCCGAAAAGCCAATTAAACCAGTGAAGAATGGGTTTGTATAACCCGCACCTGCCTGGCACATTATGAAGGCAAAGATTTTTGTTAAAAAATGACCCAATCCGACCCATAATGTTTCTGCAAGTTATTTATAACTTAGTTGGAATAATGATTTGTCTTTCCTTGACCTGCCTTGCCAACAACTGCTATATTTTCTAATAACAGGATGTGAACCTGTGGGTTACGGGTTGAACATCGCATGACTACATGAAAACAAATTTATAAATAGCAGGGCATGTACCGTACTGTACTTATTTCAATTTAAAATAGAATGTATTCCATCTATTTTTCCAAGTAGTCCTTTGTCCAAACATTTACTGCAACGTTTGACAAAGTGCCCAACGTAACCTCATCACTCTGCTTTCACTCACAATGAACTTGTGTCTCATTGATTTGACATATTATTTAAAATGACATACTGTCACTGAACTCCAGTCCCAAGCAGTCAGCCTTCATTGACTTACTTCAGGCCTTACTACTAGCCAGGCTAATCCATGCCTGTCTCTAATTAGAGGCCTTTTTTAAACCTGGAAGGCTGGTCTCATTAAAAGATGAATGGTGTCTCGACTTACTGCATTTCATCAAGTGACTGTGTTTTTAAATAAATATGCTATATTCCAAATTACATAAAAGGAATGAGGTGGAACAAAATTACATTTGGTGAAACAATTACATATTCAATTAACTATGAATAAATACATAGAGACATTTAAAAAACAAAACATAACCTCTGATATGTTCAAGTGTTGTACCATTACAAAAATATGTTTCTTCAAACCGTGAATTTTTCTAGGCCAGTTGTAATTTAAAACAGCTAAATGAAAGCAAAGACACCGTATTTAGCAAAGGGTCACAAAAGGAACAGGTTCACACAATACAGCTGGAAATAGCTGAAAACTAAGAAACCCCTCCCACGACTGTGGGTTTCGGGCTGAATTAGGACAGGGCTGTTTTCAGGGAGGGATGGATGGAAACAAAAACTAAAATATAAAACCGAAACCAAAACCCTGAGGCTAAAAATCAGAAATATATGAGACAGTAGACTTGGGATGACAATCACTTTCCATTGAGATCATACAGATAATAGTCAACAACAAAGCAATGTGTTATTCGATAGGTCAATCTTTCCTATTCCTGTTTCCTGAACAGTGCAATTTAACATAGAATCAAGTGCTCCTTGACATGAAACTCAGAAATACAACTACAAGCTTATTATTCTTATTTCAGCCTCCCAAAGCATAATTCTCAGGTCCTTTTCATGTTTCTAAGACCTGGACTGCATATCTAAAATGCCATATGGTCATAATGGCTTGGGATTAAATACATTCTTCTCATCACTCAGAAATAAAATCAGAGCATGCAGATCAGTCAGACCTTCTCTTAATAGAATCTCATTCTAAGGGGCCTACAAAAGGGCATCATGTGTAAGACCCTTTGTGTTGTCCTGAGGTGATGTGTGACAGCTGGCTCAGCTCCAGCTCCTTTTGTTCAGCCAAAATAGGTGCAGAAGGTTACTTTAACCTATGGCTAATAATCCACAGTGCTTGGATGTATCTCGCGAAAATAACAATATTAAGACCAAAATAGGTCAACCAGGCTGCTTGATTTTAAAACTGCGGTCGCTGGTGCTAAGTGAAGCACTTTAAATAACGAGGACAACCTACAAAACGTTCATTTTTGATTAATACTGGAGTAATCCTTTGGAATATTGGAATAATATTGGGGACTGTAGAGAATAAAGTGGATTGTAAACAACCAGTGAGCCCACATGGGAGTCCCAAGGCTATTTCCATTCCAAACTACAGCCGTGGAGGTGCGTATTTTGTGTTTACCTGGGCTGCTCTGGTGGTGGAGGTGAACAGTGCCGTCTTTACGGATCCTGACATCCCCCGGTCCCTCGATCCTCCTGGAGTGGGGGAGGGCAGGTTTAGCCCCGCGTCGGGGCGCCAAGAACCGACAGCACTGGTAACAGACAGCCCAGGCTTGCTCCTCGTTTATCGGCTGGCTGTACAGTGTTAAAATTTCCTCCAGAGACAAGGCCTCGTCCGTGCAGTCCTCCACTCCGTCGGTGTTGTGTCGCCCAACCGTCGGTGAGATTACCGTTAACGTTTCTCCGTCCACGTCGCTGCCTGGCCGTTTGGCCATTTTCTCGGATTTCTGCATCCGCCACAGACTCTCCCCAAAGAGTATCAGTCGTGGCACGATGATAGGACGAAAACAGGCTTGTTGACACGACGGTCTGTCATTTATCGAGCTGGAGTTTCTCCCTCCCGAACCATAAAGCCGTCCATTCAACCCCTCTGAAATGCCATCGCTGTCCAGCCCGTGGAGCCCGCCTGTGTATTTTTTCAACTGTCTTCCAACAAGCCCCGCCCCATGCGCTCTGATTGGTTCACACTCATGAGCAGTCCATCAATATGCACGCTACCCAAGATTAGGGTTATACACAATGTAGACAAAAGTATTGGGACGTCAGACCATAACACCAACATAACACTTTAACACTTTAATTTCATGAGCATTGCATTGAAATACATAGATTTTAACATTGAGCTCATCCCCACTTTGCAGTTATAACAGCTTCCACTCTTCTTGGAAGGCTTTCCACAAGATTTTGGAGTGTTTCTGTGGGATTTTGTGTCCATTCATTCTGTAGAGAACAACAGTCAAGTTCTCCCGCACCGAACTGATCCAACCATGTCTTTATGGCTTTGTGGGCTGGGGCACAGTCATGCTGGAATAGAAAAGGTTCTTCCCAAAACTGCATCTACAATGTTGGAATCATGGTGTTGTTCAAAATGTCTCAGTATGCTGAAGCATTAAGATTGCCCTTCACTGGAAGTAAGGGGCCACTTAAAGTCAATAATTAAGAGGTGTGTCCCAATGCTTTTTCCATATAGTGTATAGGTTTGATGAATTTGTACATTTTCAGAAGCACTTTTACTTCTATATCTGAGAAATCAGGCATTTCCCCAGTTACATTTTAGTTATTAATGTTCGCTTACTAATTCCTTTATTAGGCCTGGGTTCGTTGTGTCACCCTGGTGACAGCAACAGCACAGCTGTGACGTTTAAAGGATTTCCACACATTTTTAGTGTAAAAGTATTTTTTAAATAATTCAATGAATTTTGGCACATGAGTGAATGAATAATCAACGTTACAGTCTTTCAGGGTCTCTTTTATTTAATAACTGTTTCTGCACAGTTTATGTGCAGTAATGGTCACAGCGATCAAAACTATGACCTAAAATACTGAGGGAAAAAAGTCAAGAACAATGATATAACTAATTCAATTTATAAGGTGCAGTTTAAGACTATTTACATACAAGCATGGGTGTCAGAGGCATTTTAATGCATTTTAACCAGTGGCCAACGCAAGATAGCACGAACAAACTAGACTGCATTTCCGCAGAGAAAATGCAAAGTGTGCTTGCTCAAATGCAGCAGTCGTCTGACCCTTCTTGGCCCCCTTCTTCTTGATGAGGCCTGAGGTTGACTACCGAGTCTCTAGCTGTGGCCTGAAGAAATTTTTAAATGGGCCTGCTGCCAAGAAACACGCTAGAAACTCCATAGCAACCATCTCCTAAACTATAGCAACTGCCTTTCATGGCTTAGCAACCACCCAGAAACAGCTCTGTCCCAATACTTCTGGCCATATAGTTCAGTTTAAACAGGTGTGTCTGTCGGGGCGTGGCCTGAATTCTCATATGAAGTTTCATATGGTTTGGTCACTGTATGGAGCCTGAAAGTTTCTTATTGTGAACCTGAATTCATTTCAATGGTATTAAAAATGAATGGAAGTAAAAGGGGGGGTGAAGGGGGGGGTGAGCGAAAGACAAGAAAAAGACGAGTGCTGGTCATAAACGACCGCGTCGGGGTAGTTGGTGAAGTTTGGTAGGTTTCGGACGAAGCGTATCCGAGCAGGACTATCTGAAAGTTGAGCCCTATTCATTCCCTATGGGCCATTTTTTCGCCCATTTTTTTCCATTTTTATTTTGTATTGGTTTTAGAAATGTTCAGATTTGTATTTAATTTAAAAATGTACTTATTTTTATGTTTGCACAGTCATAAAAAGAAGCGGTTCAGTATACATTTCACTGCTTGTTGTACATGTATAACTGTGCATGTGACAAATAAAGAATCTTGAATCTTGAACATAAAAGTGTGTGTGTGTGTGTGTGTATAAACATATCCGTATGTCTAGGTAGCGGCTCTCATATTCTTTGTGCGCCATCTGGTGGACACACGTGGACTGCATCGTGCACCTTCTGTTCGCCTTAAAATTCCCAACCGTACACAAGAGCTCAGACTACACTGCAGCACAGACTACACTGTAACAGATCAAACAGAACTAGGCTAGCTGAAGTTCTAACAGTTAGTTAAGAGAAGTGTCTACTGCAACCCAACCAAATATTAAAGGGCTCGTGTCACACAATCATTTAATTATTTTTCTAGGTCTTTTTATGTGATCATGCTTTTTCTGCAACTTGGTTTAGGTACAGACTTCGTGGACCAGGCAGTAGAACAGAAATATTAATAATACGTACTACTCTACATACTACATACTACTACTATCAGACTCTTTTATTTAAAAACAAATTAAGGAAACATTGGTTTTCCATGATATGGACCCTTTAATGTCACCGATATTAAGTCGAAGAATCCAGATATGTATGAATTCGAGAAAGGCAGCAGGCCTACAGTTTAAATAAAAGACCACGGACAGTGCAAGCTGCTGTTTAAAGATGTTGAATATTTATTTGACATTGAACAAAAGGAACATAATGAAATATTACAACAATAACACAAGAAGGACCGTATTAGTCAGTGTTTGTCAATATGATTTATCTACATCTGCTAGGAGACACTGAACAAACACTTAATAGCTGACGCCCACGTGCCATCTCTCCCGGAAAAATGAATAAAAAATTTAAAATATAAATAATCGTGCATGCAGGTTGCCAAGCCGGCCTCAAGCTACTCACAGCACACTGAGTCTGAGTCCCTTTGACTTAATTAGAGTCGAAGCGCAAAGCAGCTGGCTCATAGCATTAATTAAGCAGTTAATTAATTAATTAAATGCCACTCTACCACCGCCCCCCCCCCCCACCCCAAAAAAGACTCTTTCATGGACCATATTTCAGTCTCCATATCTGAATAGACTTCTTCAAATGGCTTAACTTCACGACGGCACCTTTATGGGAACCCCTCCTGTCAGAGTGTACGCTGGGCATCATTCGCATTGACTTTGCCTTCCCTTGATTGCTTTAACTGCTTATTTATTAACGTCCATCAGCACAGTCATTTTACTTGACTGAAAACCTTTGCATTGCTCTCCTTGTCATACGCAGCTGAACTCTCACTGTTGGGTTTCGCCGGGTGTGAGGCCACATCACCAGCTGACGAAATATCCTTTGAGGGAACAGTCACTTCCTTGGACGTTCTCCACTTTGAGTCATTTGTTTGCTGTAAAAGAGAAGGAAGATACGACCATTCCGAATGAACATCTATGCTCTATCTGCAGTGCACACATCTTTCTGCAAAAACAAACATTGACACAGCTGTTGGTCTATGCAACTCGACATTTTTCTTAGAGCCTATAACACGCGATGTATTCTGGCTATACGGGCAAAACACGACTGAGATTTTGTTGAACATCCTCAGACTGACATTCCCACAGAAATAGAAATGCTAAAGAATGGACACAAGCAACCTCGGGACAGCTGCGGCGAGACCTTCTCTGCTGATTTGTGCAGGTGCTGGAGGCTAACGGGTGCTTCCCACACTGCGTGCCTGCGTTCACCATCCGCCTCTCTCTGAAAGACAGCGAAGATCGAGCCTCTACGCCTCTGCCTATGAAGCATGTAGAACAGGAGAACATACCACACTTAATGACTAAGCCTCAAGCCAAAGAAAGCCTAATCACAACAGAAGACGTAAGGCTACTGTATACTTCACAAATTAAGATTTCTCAATACACTTTATCATTTAAGACCTACGAGAACTGCTGTATATGACTGTCCAATAAGTTTCCTCTTTTTCATATATATATTTAATTGATCCCAGAGGAAACTGCTTGAGTTCTCTGCATTTAACCGATTCCTCTGAGTGAAGCAGGGGGCCGGCGACGATGGTGCCCAGGGGCGCGGTGCTCCGCTCAAGGGTACCTCAGTAGTAACACCGGCAGTCCTGGGATTCAAACCCACAAACTTCCGATCACAGGGGCAACTACCTAACCACCAGACCACCAGCTGGATGGACTTGATCTTGGACTTCATTGATCAGGCTAAAAGGGAAATCTTCCTTCCTGGGGAACTTCAGAAGTTAAAGAGAAGCCCACTGTGTTCCTACTGGACAATCCTGCAACAAGTTCCCCATCTTACAAAAATCTTGCTCTCTGAAATTCTCCCAAGATTTGTGAGTTAGCTGCATAACTCGAGCCTAAACAAGAACTGTCCAATGAACTTCTCTCCTACATGTAGGGATGGGAATCAGTACCTAAATTTAACTAAGTTCCTGGACAAATGGTGCTGCTATCAGTATTCATGCAGAATCAATGGATTCTAACATAGATGCATTTTTAAATGGTCGATGCAGGATTGGATCGGTGGGAATTACACTCTGCACATTACCACCAGACATTTGTTGACCAGACACTCATAGGGTTTGCTACCCATTCACTATCTATACAGAAAACTCAGGAAACAATTTGGCTTATTTCTCCCATCCTTACCTACAGGACAGACTGAAGATTGGTCCTCCAGGGGCAACTGGACAATCCCCACTTTGGGCTGGAAGGTATTTTCCAAATACCTATTTCTCAATTTAGCCAAAGAACTTTAGCCTGCAGTCAAGCTTGTCCAGTAGGAAACAAACTGCACAATCTTGTAAAGGAGACGGTATCTAAAGATAAATGGCTAACTGAGAAGCCCTGCTTTGTGAAATATCATCCAGGATTTGTCAGTTATCTGGGTAACTTAAGCCCAAAGTAAGGACTGTCTAGTTTGAATAGAGACTTGACATTTGTCTTTGTTTAGCGGCATCCTTCAAAAAACTCAGAAACACATATTACATAGACGCGTCAGGTTAAAAAGGTCCGACACACATCAGGTGATGAAGAGGGTCTTCATGAAGACCCTCTCACATCCATGCTACCCCACCTGCCACTTTGCTGTTCTCCTTGGAGGCACCTCCACTTTCTCCTCCAGAGCCCGAGTGGTTCTTGCTGCTGCTGCCGCCATTAGGCGTCTCAGCCTCGGTGCTGGTGAGCCATGTCGACTCGGTCTCCCTGGTCCAGCTCTCCGGATAACGCGGCTCAATGGCATCTGCTCGGCTTCCACCACAACCCATCGGACAGAGAGTGAAAAGAGAGAGAGGGTCCTTAATCCAGCCTCACACCATGTGAGCGACGCACTGTGTTAAATAGGCAGCCCTCCTCCTTCTGTAGCGCACGGGGGTCTTGTGTATACAACACTGCACAACCACCAGGCTGGACTGTACATCCCTGCCTGCGTCAGTGGAGGAGGAGCTGGGAGACAGCTGAGCAACACCCTCCCTCCAGCTTCAACATCCCCTCTCCATCTTCTCCATCCCTCTCCAGCTTCACCACGCCCCCCTCCGGCTTTATCATCCCCTCTCCAGCTCCATCACCTCTCTCCACCTTCATCACCTCTCTCCAGCTTCACCACCCCCTCTCCAGCTTCATCACCTCTCTCCAGCTTCACCACCCCCTCTCCAACTTCATCACCTCCCTTCAGCTTCATCACCCCCTCTCTAGCTTCATCACCTCTGTCCAGCTTCATTACCCCCTCTCCAGCTTCATCACCTCTCTCCAGCTTCACCACCCCCTCTCCAACTTCATCACCTCCCTTCAGCTTCAT
>JBBJLS010000140.1:19038539-19085854 GCA_037577275.1 Bryconaethiops microstoma | reverse complement strand
TGTGTGTGTGAGTGTCTGTGAGTGTATCTGTGTGTGTGTGAGAGTGTGTGTGTGAGAGTGTGTGTGTGTGTGTTTATATTTATAGTGTGCTCTTCCACCAGTGTTTATTCAGGAAAAATGATATAGTTAATACCTTTCTGAAGGCCTAATGGGGGCCAGTTTTGCTGGCGAAATGTAATTGATCCCATCAGTTATTTTAATTTTGAAAAATCTTAAAATTATAGGTCTGAACCAATAGATCCCCAAAACTGTCCAAAATGGCTTTTTATGTAGAAAATTTATATGGCCATAAATCAAGAAATAATGTTTGAAATTAAAATTGAATAAGAACATTATAAAGGATCAAAGTAAAATCAAGTAAAAACAATCTAGAAATAATTTAAATAATCATATTTCCTACAAAAAAATTAAAGAGAAGACAAGATTTTAGGTGATTTCACTTCCTGAGAAATAATTTTTTGGAGGTTAGCAAACTTTATACAAACTACCAAACTCATAAGCAACTCCACACAGGCGTTTTTTCCAGAACAACTATGACTTCTGCATCTATTGATGGACCCCTTTAATACCGTGACGTTAGAATATACACTGAAGAAATGTATTCGAAGATACAGGAGAGCATAACTGCACCGAGCTGAGTCGGCCTGAAGCTGGCTCCATTCTCTCAGTAGTACTACTTGGTGGTCTTCCAGTGCCAGGTCTACCACGTTGCTTTTCCCAAATCACTTTAGTAAAAAGAAGGAACTAAGATTTGTATAAAGTGGCGAGCTAAAGCCTTGAACAAATCTCATTTTATAATCTGCATCCTACAAAGCCACATAGCAGGATATTGGACAATAAATCCACAGGCTATTTGGACTATTTCTAGTAGGCCTAAGCTATGTGCCCCGTTTAAGCATCAGCGTGACTGTCGTCTTAAGCTCAGATTCATACAAACATGGTTTTCTGACCCCTGTGACTGGAATTATGGGAGCTGTTGTAAGTGTTTGGAACTTGTAAAAGTTGCCTCATGTTGGTCAGTTTAAAAATAATCATCAAAAAAAAAGACCATACAGTTGTACAAGAGTTCCAGTGTTGCAGTTAAGCAAGAAGTGACGGAAAGGAGATATTCTACTCTGTATGTACTCTATGTGTGTCAGAGTATAAATACGAAATAGTTGGAGTATCTCCAGTGCAAAAAAAGCTATTCATACTTCAAAGAGAAAAGGCCATTCTGTGAGAGTTCTGCTAGGCTATGGATGTTTTGTTCTGTAAACAATCGGGCATTTGTGCAGTAAGCTTTGCAATCTGTTTGGGGAATCAACTGAAATTCTTTGGCAAACCAAGTTGGCAATGGAGGTCATTATAAAAAAATAGCCAAGCTAGAAATTCCTAGAAAAAAAGTGACCGGGGGTATTCGTTAGTGACATCTTTGACCATTTTTAGTTCGGTTTTCAGCATATCAGGCTTTATTATAACAGTACAGTTTACAATGAAAGCTTTACTGTTCTCACAGTTTAAACATCAGACTCAAACTAAGCATGGACTTAAATAAAATACCTTCCTTGACCGTTTACAGCAGTTAAAGAAAACTATTGCTGTTGTTTTTTGTGTATATTTTAAACAAGTAAAAGTGACCATTCTGGCATACGTGAACACACCACTGCACACAGTGTGAACAGCACAAAATTCTTCCTCTGCATTAACCCATTCACCAAGTGAAGCAGCGGGCAGCCAGGAAGACAGCGCTGTGTGTGGGGACAGTACCTTGCTCAGGGTACCTCAGAGGTGCTTAGCAGTCTTGGGAACGCCCTAAACACTAAGCTACCACATACATCTCTATGCTTTGTATGTTGTCTGAAAACTTCAAGTATGGACTAATAGTACAAAATGACATAAAAGTAAAATAAAATTGATTTTTTAGATTTTTGAACTTCTCCTGTAAAGTTATTTTCTTTTAAGAGGCTCTTTGACAATGTGCAATTTATTGTATTCATTTTACGTGAAGCATACTTTTTCATTGTGTGCCCCACGTGCGTTAATCTGATTACCTATTTTATCGCATTGTGTATCATAACTTTTCTGACTTCTATTCCTCATTGACTATATAATTAGTAATACCAACAACTGTGGAGTGAAAGCTAAAACTACTGTCTATAATAAAAACACACTGTACGGGCAAAAGTTTTGGGACATTTGACCATTTCAAATACACAGGCTTTAATATGGAATTGGAGCCCTCTTTGCAGCTATAATAGCCACTCTTCTTGGAAGGCTTTCCGCAAGATCTTGGAGTGTTTCTGTGGGAATTTGTCCCTATTCATTCTGCAGAGCATTTATGAGGTCAGGCACTGATGTTAGACGAGAATGCCTGGCTCGCAATCTCCGTTCCAGTTCATCCTAAAGGTGTTGTCAAGTTCTTCCACACCGAGCACTTTGTGGACCTGGAGCTCTGTCATGTTGGAATAGAAAAAAGCCATCCTCTCATACTTTGTCCCCAACATTGCAAGTACGTGGCGTTGTTCACATTGTCTTGGTATACTGAAACACTAAGATAGCCTTTTATTATTTATTTCGTAATGACGTCCCAATATTTTTGGCCACATTGTGTTTGATTAAGGCGTGGGGGAGGGACTCTGTCGTTCTGCAGCCTCGTTAGGAATGGCAGGTTAGTGCGGCTGCCTCTATCGTCCCGTCTTTCTATTGGCTGTTTTGGATTGGGCCGTTACTTCCTCTCGGATATGAGAGAGCTCATTGGCCCTTTCGTACGAAGGCCCGCCCCTCGGAGTGGAGGCTCTCCCCCTCTGCCGTTGCTCTCCTTGGTCTCGCTGCCATTTCTTCTCTTCCAGCCGAGCAGAGCAGAGGAGCTTTGAGTGATTTCCAGCCCAGTCTTCGCCCAGGCATATGGCACAGACAGCCTTCTTTCTTTCTTATACCAGTGTCCCCACCACTCTTTAAAAATTCCGCCGAAAAAGAGAAGACGATTTTCCAAATCTTTCAGGCCGTTATCTCACGTAAGTAGGGCTATTTTTGTTTTGTTTGCCATTGGAGCTTCTTGAGGGAACGATCCTGCTTTGCAACATGGCGGCAACAGCTACGGAGGCAAGCTGCTCTTGGCTCTTGCCGTTGTTTCTCGCTTGTAGAGACGGCGTGCTAGTGTATTTAGGGTGGATATTAGTGTGAATCGATAGTAGAGGCTTCGATGTAACGCGACGTGGTACATTTTAGCGGTTTGTAGGGCTGAAAGTGGCTGTTTTGGGGGCTCGAATGAGTGTGACATGGAGAGGACGTGGTGTGCCTTTGATTCATTGGGTTAAATCCGGGTGCTTGTGACAGTCATGTGTAATTTGGTTTCAGATGACTAGTGAAGAGAGAGAGATATGGGGCCAATTTAATGTTTTCCCATTAGTTTACATCTTATGTCTTCGAGACCCGTGAGTTTTGTTTTTAAAGAAGTTAGAAGGCTTCCATCTGTTTTGATCAGTGAGTCAAATGAGGTCCTACGTCAGTGAAGCTCGTTACGTGGACATAAAAATGTTCTTCTTGGTTGCGTAATGTTTTCCTTAAGCAGGGAAAACTTTAACTAGATGACTCTTTAGTGTCTTGTTTTCCTACTGGTTACTGCGATAGTGCTTGCTGTCTTCATGTCAGTTAATGATGTTAAATAGAAAGCAGGTTGAGAAATGTTTTCTGTCTCCCGAGTCTAGCCCACAGTGTTTATTTACTACTCTCTTCCGGCAAATATAAACAATAAAGTTCACTACAGTGTAGTGCACACATGTACTCAGATAACTAAACAGTATCACAACAGTATTATATTGTAGTATTGTATGGGACAGCTGGTGACCTAATGTTTAGGGAGTTGCCCCTGTGATCAGAAGGTTATGGGTTCGAATCAAAGGACAATTGAGGTACCCTTGAGCAAAAATACCATCCCCACACACTGCTCCCTCCGCACTGTGTTCCTGGCTGCCCACTTCTTCACTCGGGTTAATGGATTAAATTCTGAGAAATTCACCTATGACAAAAATGGACACTTTACACTTAAAAAATCCTAACTAGAAACGGAGCTGCTGGTTGAGAAGTGTTTTCTGTCACTGAAGTCTATCCCACCGGGTTTATTTACTAGGTCTCTCTTATAGCAAGCATAAACAGTGACTACAGTGTAGTGCACATGTCTACACAGATTACTAAATTGTAACCCAACACTATTATACTGTAGATGCTGTTTTAGATACATGTAGACATACCAGTTTAGTTCCTTAAGTGTCTAATCATAAGTATGATTTAGTATTGATATCAGTGATCACATAACAGTAATTTTTAAACAATACCCAGCCAGTGGTTTGCGGCTGGCTGATCTTGTGGAATCCAGCCAAACTGTGCCAGAAGAAACTTCAGACTATTAGGTTTTGTGCTGATGTGCGAAACTCGTGAGGCCGCTGTAAACCACTCCAAGCCTTAATTGGAAAGCTTTACTTTCATTGTACCTTCAGGATTTGTGTTCTGTACAGTTCCATGATTTGCTGGAATGTTACTCTAACCCCACGATTAGTTTATTCTAGTTCCACTTGTTTGGGTGGTCTAGTGGTTACTTGGAGATTAGACTCTTA
The DNA here is from genome assembly GCA_037577275.1 of Bryconaethiops microstoma. Lineage (NCBI taxonomy): Eukaryota > Metazoa > Chordata > Actinopteri > Characiformes > Alestidae > Bryconaethiops > Bryconaethiops microstoma. The sequence continues at coordinate 19,081,262 of JBBJLS010000140.1, read as the reverse complement.
ATCTTGAGTTCAAAGGTATATATTTTTCAGCTTTTTGTGACTGTAATCTCAAACAAGTGGAATATCTTGTTTTAAACAGCAGGTTTTTTTTTTTTACATTTTCTCTACCCTGACAGGGCTCCCCCCTTTCTGTACAAGTGTATAAGAGGTACCCAGAAGGCCTAGGAGAGGCGCTCTACCGCGAGCAGTTCGACTTCAACGCAGAGCCACCTTGGGATCCTAGTTGATAGCGGGAGAGATCCATCTCCCAGCTTGTCCATGTGAGTATTATTAACTTCAGTCTTAGCTTGTTATGCGGTATAAATGAATGGAGCACAGCAGCTTGTGAACATTCAAAGAGTTTAGCTGCATTCTAACCTTGTTAGGTTATAAGTAGTTTAATCACCAGGTTAGAGAGACACTTAAACGTGTAACAAAACAAAACACTGAATACTGTGGTAATGTGTCCATATTATTGTTGTTGGTGCTTTGTTAAAGTGGAAAAATATTTTATGTTAATTAAACCGTAATATAGCAATCCATTAAATTTCAAACATTCAGAGACACATTTCTCGGCAATCAAAAATAGAATAGAGGCATATATGTGACGGTGGGGGGGGCAGTTTATTTGTTCTCTGGAAAAAGTTTCCAGTTTATGTAATGTCATATGCATTGTTTATTTTTTCCTCCACAGTTTGTTGCATATTTACAGGACCCCAAACTCTCTTTATGATTGTCGGATCTGCGGATTACGGTTGAGATGAAAGGATTTACTGATGAACCAAACTACATTGTTGAGCTGCTTGAAGGAGGAACGACCCTTGAAGATGTCATTGACACCCACATTTATGAACAAGCTCTGGTGAGCTAAGCATCAGTCTGTTTAATGACAGTTTGGTATAAATATGACAAGTTGCATTGAAGGCTGCTAGGTTCAAATAATAAAACACGGTGCTTGATAATTGTATTTCATTAAGTGTAGATCACTTAGTCCCTCATCTCCTCCTCAGGCTGAAAAGAATGCATTTGTTGTGGCCAACCTTGGGGCCCTGATGCAGCAGCACGTGCTTTGGCAGAGCACCCTGCCCCAGGTCCAGTCATTTTATCCAGTCAAATGTAACAGCAGCCCTGCCATCATCGAGATTCTGGCTGCACTGGGAGTTGGTTTTGTCTGTGCAAATAAGGTGACAATTCTGTGGCTTTGCTATATTTGTATGATCAGAAAATAAAAGATCTATTTAAAACTCTTTGGAGTTTGTATGACATGAGTTGTTCCTCTATACTTTCAGGCTGAAATCTCCCTGGTACTCAACCATGATGTCCCTCCTGAGAATATCATCCTGTCTGGTGTTTGCAAGCAGCTCTCACACATCAAACATGCTGCCAAGAATGGCATCAACTACCTAGTGTGTGACAATGAAGCAGAACTTTGTAAAATTGCTCGTGCTCACCCTAATGCCAGGTCAGTTTCTGCTTCATTGTTAACATGTTTCATGTCTTTATGCTTTATGGTTGATGTTAAATTTCATGGATATCAATGTCTCAATAAAACATTGGTTCTCTTTTACACCATATCTCTCTTTGCAGGCTGCTTTTGCAGTTGTCCACCGAAGGTCAGGCAGAAGAAGCTAGCATGGCATTTGGCTGCTCCCTGAAGACCTGCAGGCATCTCCTGGAAACTGCCAAGAAGCTGAGTGTGGATGTGACTGGAGTTGTGTAAGTTATTTTAAAAGTGGCCATGACCTTTATGATGAGCTTTGTGATTTCAGAGATTCACTTGAACTACCTTGTCTTTGTAATTCTGTAGATTCCAGGTACCAACATCATGCAAGGACCCCCAGGTTTATACCAACGCTCTGTCTGATGCCCGTTGTATTTTTGATATGGGGGTGAGTGATTGAATGGAAATGCAGTTTCGAAATAATTATGATTAAAACACATTTCCAAGCAGCTATTTTTTCCATATATATTAAAGTTCAGACATGTCTCTAAAAGTGTCTTTGTTCTTGAACAGGAGGAGCTTGGGTTTAATATGGAAATTCTGGATATTGGTGGTGGATTCAGTGGCTCTGAATTTCAATTGAAACAGGTACTTCAGTCTTAATATATTGATCATTTTAATTAAAATTGAACATTTCGTACCTGCATGTGCTCTGAAAATGTTTTTCTTTTTTGTTCTCATGATCAGATTCATGCTACTATCAGACCTTTGCTGGAGGCCTATTTCCCTGTTGCATCTGGAGTACGTGTCATTGCTGAGCCAGGAACATTTTATGTGTCTTCCTCTTTCACCCTGGCTGTAAATGTCATTGGAAAGAAAGTTTCCAGCAGTCTCCATGGTGAGTCTAAAGGTGAGTTCAGTCTCTCTCACTTCACTGTAAGGTATTACATTTGAAGTACATTGTCTTTTCCTGTTCTAATTTCTTTTCACTTAAATTCTCAGCCGAACTGACTCCACACAATAAGCCAGAATTTTTGTACTATTTAAACGATGGTGTCTATGGATCTTTTGTGGGCAAGCTGCTGGGAAACACCATTCCATCCCCTGCTGTGCACAAGGTACAGCAACATGCACATCAAACCATAAACGTATACACTGGGCATATATTTCAGTGATCATTCAAATCCCTGGATCTTGTTTTTCCCTTTTGTGCAGGTTTCACTCTCAGCAGATGAGCCAGTGTTCTCCAGCAGCTTGTGGGGTCCCTCCTGTGATGCGTTAGACCAGGTGGTGGAGCGCTGCCTTCTCCCTGAACTCACTGTGGGAGATTGGCTGATCTTCAACAACATGGGGGCCAGTGGTCAGGAGGAGTCAGCAGCCATCAGTAACTTAGAAAAACCTCCTGTGTATTACACCATTTCTACAGCCGACTGGTAATTAGGAACATTGGATGTTCCCTTTTTGCTTTATAAGCTCCCCTTTGCCTTTTGCAAGCTGCAATGTTATGTAAGGCATTTTAAAAGTTGATAGATTTAAAAAAAAATTTTTTTTATAAAACATTTTAGGTACATTGTAGTACTAATGAGTTAGTAATAGTAAATGTTGAGATTGATCTTGGGCATGGTAATCTCATTGTGTTGTGGGTTTTCCCCCCTCCACAGGATCGACATGCAGCTGGCTGGAATCTCTCTTGACAACACCATGAAGAACTTTTCCTTAGTCCAGTATGGCTTGTAAATCTGACTCCGACCCCTAGCCTGGGCATTTGAATGGCCTGCAAAGTGAACATTCCAACAGCTATGGGTGGGGACAATAATGCTTATCCACTAGCAAAGGAAAAAAGACCAGTGGCATTGGGATCACAAAATAATCCTCCTTATCTCTGTTGTTCACAATTTACTGATCAAAATGCTCATTTTCCTTGTCCACCAAAGGAATGAGTCCAGGAGCCCCGTATTTACTAATAACATATGCAACAAAATGGATGACTGTGGAGATGGAATCCAGTCATTGGGTTTCTTAATTGAAAATCGTTTACATAAGTGTTCATTTAATTTAATTATATATTGATTACCTGCTGACAGTCTTGTAAATGAGTTGTCTGTTGCACCATTATGCACTTGTCTATATTAAAATCAGATGTGATTTTAATGAGTTTAGAATATAGAATCAGATGTGTTAAGACCCATTGTGCAGATTAACAGTGAAATGTTGATATTAATTTATCATTACTTATCCTTCTTCATTAACCATGGGTTTCTAAAACTGTGGAGTACACCTTTTTTATTGTATCCTCAGTACTTGGATTATTGCAGTATTTCCCCAATGTCAATATGCATTTCGTGCTGTTCCTTGGCTGTGTGTACTGTGATTTGTCTTTGTGACTTGAAAAAGGCTCTCGATAAGAAAGCTATATGGTCACGTGTAGATTGCTCTCTTTTCTGGTACAAATGCCAAGGACATGTACTTGACATTAAAGCAAACCTCTTAAAACCGGGACTGGGGAAGGTGACTAAAACTGAAAATTTGACCGAGAAAGATGCTTTCAAGCAAAATGTGTGAGTGCCTGGGCAGTGTGTTGAACATACCAGTAAAGGTCAACGTAAATGCTCCAAAATTCACAGTATTGATCTTTGACAGCTTCTCTTCATTAATAGCTTTAAGATTCGATCTGATTTTTCATTGTAAGACACTGACATACTTAATGGCTTTTGACACCATAACTAATAGAGATGTTACGTCTTGATGGAGGAAAAAAAAAAAAAACTCGCCCAGAATCAGAGGTATTTGTACCCTGAGCTCATGCTAGGTTTATATCAGTTTCTCAGAGAGGATAACATTTTTGGACCAGAAGTTGCTTTCAAATAAATGATGGAGGGTAGGTTTTAGGACAGAAGAGTGCCAGATCAGGTTTATTTTATAAATTAGTACAATGAAACATTAGATCATGTCTTTTGGCTATCTTTACCTTCCGGTGTCATTGGTAATCATCTTTTGATTTTAAGATTTATCTAAATCTCCACTCCAGTTAATGAAATCGCACCCCTTACTGATGTAAAATATTTTTGTCTAAGGCACTAATGGACCATAGCCTGTTTTTGACTGTAATAATGTGTTTGTTGAAGTAATGAAAAATATTAACTTAATACACTTCTTTGACTGAAATAATGCTGAGTTTCCCTTTTTTTGTTGTAAAAACAAAACCTCCACCGAATCATATGATCAGTACCTTGAACTAAAGAAAAGGCCTGGTTTCCCCAAACAGTGCATAAGCCTATTTTTAGACTAGTTATATCATTTCAACTGAGAATCCTTATTTAAATTGTAGTCCAGCTCTAGTCTCTGAAAATGAGAAAAGTATAGAAAAATGTTTAGATCAAATGGATCCACTTTGTAGTTTACAAATACAAACTGTAGTCTGTTTATCTGAATCATTTGACCATTGATAGTCATAAGGCATAAGCAGATATTACTTTGTTGGTGGCTCAGTAGCACAGCTGTGGCACAGGACACGTTAGCGTGAGTGTGCACAGATGTTCTGTGCAGACTGAGTCACACAGCAGTACTGCTGGAGTTTATCGATACCTTAGTGTCACTGCTGAGCTGAAAATAGTCCACAAACAACAAATATTCAAAAACGAGCCACTAAAGAATGACTAACATGAACTGTGCAGCATCAGATGAACTATCAATAACTTTACAGCTATACCTGTGGTCTTGTAGGGGTCCTGGACATTGATGAACATGTTGAAAGGGCTAAACAGAGAAACAGATTTTAAATTACAAGGTGCACCTATATAGTCAATGGAGCTGATAAAATGTACAATGAAGGTGCAGCTAATTAAGTGGGTTGTCAGCGTACAACCACTGCTTTGACAAATCATATCAAGTTTACTTGTATAACACGCATGGTCCCAAAGCAGCTTTACAGAAATCTGAGCAGCCAGAGGCAACAGTGGCTAGTAAAATCCCCCCCAGTGCAGGAACTGTGAAAGGACCACAGGCCAAAAGGTGTTTAAGATGATGATACTGTAATGTAAATCTTAAGAGTGTACACAGAGGGAAGGAAGGCAACTGTAATTTATAATTCAATTAAGTCTTCTGTTCACAGTGGATTGTACCTGCACTGTGTGGGATGACTTCTACTGGAGATAAGATTCTTCTGCTATCAGTGGTACTTGTTTTCAACAGCGAATCTTAATGCTATTAGCAGTGGTTTCTTTGTTTTTAAAGATCAAAGAAAGTCTTTGACTTCTGGACTATTTGACGGGTGGCTTTGCAGTTCTCAGTCTCAGGACAAAACCTAATATCTCTAAAGTGGTAAAAACATTCTTAACTTTCTCGTAATTCAGTGCATCAAAGTAATAGTGGGTATGTTCACCAAGAAAATTTCTGCATGACGACATTGGATCGCAAATGGAGATTCAGGATTTTGCTTTGTTGGTGACAAAATACAAATGCTCAGTGATAATGCTCCGATCTGATCAATAAATTAAATAATCTCAGTGAATCTGCTGGTTTGTGTAGTTTAAACTCCAAAGTCCAGGAATCAAAAGCAAAACCAAGAAGAGAACTTGTCAATAAAACTTGTCAATAAAACTTCAAGCCTCTTGCACGTTAAACCTTGTTATCTGTGCTGATGCCTCTGTCCTGCTAAAACTGATCTGATCACAAAACAAAGATCAGTTAAAACAGTAAAATATATAAGTTTCTTTATATTGCCCCATATCATATGCAAAAGCTATTCCATATGTTTAACAGAAACGGAATAAAAATATAAAGCACAAAAATAGTAGAAGAAAATATTAAAAGAAATAAAAGAATACATAGAAATTCAATAAGACAATTAAAAGCGCAATGGTGGTGCAGATATTTAAAAGCAAGCAGAGGAGAATAGTAGTTTTTAGCAGCTTGTTAAACCTACAGTTGGTGCAGATCTGATATTGATGGGCAGTTGGTTGGACAGCATAGTGAATAAAGAGCATTTCGCCATGTTTAGATTCGGCTCTTTTCACCACTAACTGACCACTCTTCTTGGATGACTTTCCACAAGATTTTGGAGTTTCTTTGGGAATTTGTGCCCGTTCATTCTGTAGAGCATTTATGAGGTTAGACACTGATGTTGGACGAGAAGGACTGGCTCGCAATCTGGGGCACAGTCAGCCTGGAATAGAAAAGGGCCTTCCCCAAAGTGTGTCCACAAAGTTAGAAGCATGGCGTTGTCCAAAATTTCTTGGTATGCTGAAGCATTAAGATTGACCTTCGTCGGAAGAACACATCCAAACCCTGAAAACCATTGGTGTCCCAATACTTTTGTCCATATAGTGTATGATTACAAAATGCGTGCTTTAGTTCCCTGTACGGCCAGAGGGGGTGCTGTTAGAGGTCTTTGTCGTCACATGTAATCCGGTCTCCTTGTGATGGCAGGGCCGGTGGTCGTACAGTAGTGGAGGTGGTCGTCTGTGATGGATGTGAGTGTAATGAACATGCGTACGGACGGGCAGCAGTTTCAGGTAGGAAAACCAAGTGTGTATGTGTGAGGTGTGTGTGTAGCACCAGTCTCGTACTGTTGTACGACCTTCCATAACAAAGAAAGTGTAACCAGGCCGAGCTGTGCAGTAAACATACACACCCACACACGGGTGTAGTAACTGGTCAGTGTGTATGTCATGTAAGCTCCGGATCTGAACACTTAGATAACAGCAGGACACCATGCAGGCGTCCAGATGATGTAAAAGATCAGTGCTTAGTGTCTCAACGGGTTGCCAGTTTCTCGGGATTAGTTTTAAAACGCTGATCTCCAATGAAGTATTACATAAACGGGCATTGAATTACAACAGACCCGTCCATTTAATTTTAACACTGGTGCTGGAAAACGTCATGACTATTTACTATCCGTGTGAGAAACCCAGCGCCCCCTTCTGCTGCCTCCGGCTACTCCTGCTTTAAAAAAATATTTAAAATTTTTAATTGTTTAAAAACAATTATGTTGATTATATGTTGATTTTGCAATCAACATATATTACAAATAACAGTGATACAAAAGAACCAGTGGTACAGAAACACACACACACACAAAAACAAACAAACAAACAAACAAAAAAAACATCGCAGTATGGCAAAGAAAAGCTCAATAAATATGTAATGGAACCCTAAATGTAAAAATTTATTTGTTAAATGATAAATTATGGTTGTAAATAGAATGTGGACTTAAAATATAAAGAATGGTCACAGTTTATTGTGATGATCCTCTATAATTTATCTACAGATAATTTTATTGTCAAATGATGTGGTGAGAGAGAGAGAGAGAGAGAGAGAGAGAGAGAGAGAAAAAAAACACACACACACTTGTTGGTTCACTGAGGGTCTCTTTGGGTTCATTATCCTGTTGAAAAATGATCATCTTTTGAATAAGTGTATCTTTTTTCATTTGTCTGTTTTTTTTTATCCAAGGTTGGGCCCAAACTGGCCTGTAGTGTATATGTATATAAAAGTTATTATAGATCCATATGTTGAAAATGAGCTGGTATTAAAGAGAGACTTGTGTGTTTGATTTTCAGAATGGGTGCAAAGATGTGGATCCACAGAGTCCAGAAGATGAGCCACTACTCAGAGAAAACAAAAGGAGATTTGTCATCTTTCCTATTCAGTACCCTGACATCTGGAAAATGTACAAACAGGCCCAGGCCTCATTCTGGACTGTGGAAGAGGTGAGCTTCATTTCATTATGTACTATTCAGAAAACTGAATCTACTGTACTCTACATCAGTCTTTCTCTAATCCAGTGCACTGCCCTGCACAGTTTCAGGTGTCCTCTGCTTTCCACGCACCTGATCACGCTCATGAAGAGCTGGATTGGGTGGATGGGAGCAGGACAGGGGGTCCCCAGAACTACACTTAAGAACCACTACTGTAGAAAACAGCACACCTGACCGTGATGTCACACAAGGCAGCAATGCATATAATACATGATGTATAATAAACTAATAAGGTGTTTTATGTCGTACTGAACACAATCAAGCATTCTCACTTTAGTAAAGACCCTCTGCACTGAGGTGGGCTGAATGTTGGTGTAATAGGAGAGAATGCAAACCACCTTATGCACCTGTTCAGGAAATGTTCATCTTCCTGCTTGTCATCAAACTGTTTAGACATTTTTTAAAATATGGTGATCTTCCTCTATCTGAGTTATTCAGTGTGCAATTATAGTGTAAAACCTAAACATCAAAAGTGCCTCTTGTGTGCAGAGAAGTGGTTCATGAACTGAAGGTTGGTGTTTTTTTGCATTGTATACAAACTGTCATGATATAAATAAGGGCTAAATACAGACTTCACACTGGTGAGAGTACGTGTTTATTGTTTTGGTTAAAACGAAGATTGAGTGAAATAGATCTGGAATCTCTGAGGCTTGTTTTGTGTTTTTTTGGAACAGGGACAATATTAGCTGATGGTCTAGTGGTTAGGGAGTTGCCCCTACAATCAGAAAGCCATGAGTTTGAATCCCAGCACTGCTAGTGCCAACACTAAGGTACCCTTGAGCAGGGAACGTCCCCACACTCTGCTCCCCGGGCGCTGTGTTCCTGGCAGCCCGCTGCTTCACCTGGTGAATGGGTTAAATACAGAGAACGAATTTCGTGCTGTTGACACTTTGAGCTGTGGTGTGTTTGCGTATGACAAATGGACACTTTACACTTTACAGTAGAGGGTTTAGGTTGGTCAGGATTAGGCCAGTAAGCAAGAGACTGATTTTCTGCGAAAAAGATGTGGTGCTTGCTGTTTTAGCTCAGATGTTTTTTAATAAGCATTCGAAAATATTTTCACTTTTGTCTTCGCTTTCTGTGCGGTCCCAACATTTGTGTTTATTTGCTCAAGGCTTGACCAGCTGTATGAGTGGAAACTAGAAGTACCCTGATGTTTGCTGGACCCTTGTGACATCTTCTGGTCTTCTGTGTGGTTTGACTGTTGAGCAGCTTATTGTGGGAACGCAGGGCGCTCTGCGTAAAACAAGACTGTTGTTTATATGGTGTCAGGGCCAGTTAATGTCATTAAAACATTCATGTCAGTCAGTGTCATGAAACAGTTCCAAAACAATTTGTCAGTGTTTTCTTACCCCCCTCGTATTCTCTCAGTTCCATTCCTCTGTTTTTACACTTACGCAACATTGTACTTACATAATGCATGGATGATTTGTTTACACTTTAACCATGAAAACACTTGACTATAGTGTAGCACTTTGCACTCACCATGTCCTGTAGTGGCCTTTTGTGATGAAGCCTTCTATTCGGTCTCAGATGGCTGCTAAAATCACCAAGTTTAGAACCAAGTTCAGTTTTTTATCAGTTTAAAAATAAAAACGGATTATTTATTATTATTTGATGTTTTAAAGTTATTGTTGTGCTCTCTCAGGGCTTATTTTCCACTTTCCCCATGTGTAGTGGATTAGCCAAGACATGTTTGGAGTCCAAATTTTTCTACTTATTTTAGCACTGGACTAACGAGTCTAATGTTGCTCGAAAACATTAGATGTCCTAGTTACTCAAATTGTTTGTTGCGCAACCAAAACTTGTCTTAACTCGTCCAAAACACATCCAGCTCTTTATTAAGGTGGAGCAGGCTTGAGAATGTGGTTTAGGACACAGTATGACTTACTCTATGAGGTTACTCTATGGTTGAATGAGGTTCTGAGGATCTGTTTACTGAAGGGATTTGGGTGGCTATTGACTTCTAGTGTTTGTTATCAATGTTAGCCTTTCAGCTTCAGTGAAAAAACAAAAGAACCGAATGTGAACACTAACTTTGTCTTGGCTGATCAGCTATATCTGTGGTAAATGGAAAATTGTGTAGATTAGGTGTCTCTCCATAATGTAGTGTTTATCATGTCTGCTTTACACGTAGAAGGTCCTGTGTTCGAGCCCCAGTGGAACCAAGTGCTTTGGGCCAGCTTGTGGCCTGGTGGTTAGGGAGTTGCCTCAGTGATCGGAAGGTTGTGGGTTAGAATCCCAGGACTGCTAGTGGTACAACTGAGGTACCCATGAGAAAGATACCGTCCCCACACACTGCTCCCTGGGTGCTGAGTTCCTGGCTGCTCACTGCTTCACTTGGTGAATGGGTTAAATGCCAAGAACAATTTTGTGCTGTTCACACTATGTGCTGTGGTGTGTTCATGTGTGACAAATGGACACTTTACATTATTCCTTTAAGTGAATAGCAGTCTTGTCAAGCATTATAAAACAACATCTGTAAGAATTTGTCTCCAGTGGTGTCTGTGTTTTCATTTATATTTGTATAGGCCTCTGAGAACACATGTGTTTTGGTGATTGTCAGTTATTTCTGTTGGTTTATGCAGGTGGATTTATCAAAGGATCTGGTTCACTGGGAGAAACTGAAGTCTGAGGAGAGACACTTTATATCACATGTCTTGGCCTTCTTCGCAGCGAGTGATGGCATTGTCAACGAGAACCTGGTGAGGTTTGTGTGTCTTGAGAAAATAAAATGATGAAACAACTGGCCACTGTATCAAGATGCTTCACTTTTATGAAAGATTTAATGTGTAAACCAATTTCAACCAAATGTGGAGGAGTCCTCAACACTGATGTGCAGTTGTTTGATCACTGTGATAATGTTTAGCGTTGGGTATTGTGACAGGGTATTGTTTGAATTTGATCAATTTTGATTTGGCTCTACTTATCAATTCCAGTTCTTATTGATTCATGAAGATTAAAAAAGAAAAGACAAATGTTTAGATAACAAATAATATCTTCGTTCTGAACTTTCAGAATGTCCCAGCTGGAATGGGAGTAAAATACTCACTAAAACATTAAATGAATATTATTACGCTGAGGCATGAGGTATTCATCTAAAACAGGCCACTGGAGATAGCCGTGCATGTTCTTACAGATGTGCAGTGTTCAGGAACCGATGAGCAGAATCGAAAATCTAAAAATAACATTGGCTACCTGGTACCAGGTATTTTCTTATTGGTTCGAATATGGAACCTACTTTAGGTTCCCAATAGCTAGTTTTGACCCGGTTTTGTCTATCTGGTCCACCTGCAGGTGCAGAGGTTCAGTCAAGAGGTACAGGTCCCAGAAGCTCGCTCTTTCTATGGCTTCCAAATCCTTATAGAGAATGTTCACTCAGAGATGTACAGCCTGCTAATCAACACCTACATCAAGGACCTAAAGGAGAGGTGAGAGGAATTGCAGCTAGTGCCATAAATGTTTAAATGCAGGTGACAGGTGCATCATTTTTTCAGTTGGGAACTCAGCAATGTTAACTGTTTCTTGGAATGTGGTTTTATAAGAAAACATGTAAGAGCAAGTAAATGTCAAAAGACACATATAATATACTACGTGTCAAGTATTTTTTTGTCATTTCAAACTTCATTTACACAGTACACAGTGAAATTAAACAATGTTCCTTCAGGACCGTGGTGCAACACAAAGAACAATAAGCAGAACACCTCAAAGTACACTTACAGAACACCACAAAGAACACAGAGACCACAGAACACCACAAAGAACACATACAGAACACCACAAAGAACACAGACACCACAGAACACCACAAAGAACACAGACAGAACATCACAAAGAACACCACGCCTTTGAACAAAATCATCATGGCGTAGTTTATCCCAGTTAAGAAGAATTTACAGGGTCTGCTACAAGTGTGTAAGTTTTTCAGGACTGCAAAACAATGTAACATATCACATGCACAGGACATTTCATATGGTACAATTTTTACGAGGCAAATTATTTTCTCATTAGCTTGCTCAGGGCAACAAGAAAGATAATTAAGTGCAATACAAAAGATAATAAGACAATAGAATTTTAAAAAATTGACAATAAACAGTAATGCGGTAAACAATAGTACTTACCTGCACTCATTGTCCACTTGATTAGGTCAGCTTACCATATAGCTGCACTTTGTGGTTCTACAATTACAAACTGTCTGCATCATTTGGTAGACCAGCTTTACCCCATTCCTCAGGACCCCCACAGGTTAGACTCCCTGTCTTTTTTTTTTTTTCCAGAGACTTTTTGTTTAATGCCATTGAGACCATGCCTTGTGTGAAAAGAAAAGCAGACTGGGCTCTAAAATGGATCTCTGACACAAACTCCACCTTTGGCAAGTAGCAAATGTGTTTTTTCTACATTTTGGTCGGAATTATATAATGATGACAATTGGTTCAATCAGATACTTCACACAAAAAATGCTGACACGAAAAGTAAATGAACCAAGTAGCTTTAATTTATCATTATCTCCTGTAGCTCATGTTTCCTGGACCTTCATGTGCTTTTATTAATGATTTAACAACTTTTGTTATGTTTAACATCATCAATTCGTATCCGCAGGGGAGAGATTAATCGCGTTCGCAGCGGTCGAGGGCATCTTCTTTTCAGGATCATTTGCTGCCATCTACTGGTTGAAGAAAAGAGGTTTGATGCCTGGCCTCACATACTCTAACGAGCTCATCAGCAGAGATGAGGTGAGCAGAGGTTTCGTTTTTTATTTTCCTTTGTAAAAAAAAAAGTGACATAAAGCTATTTAGAATGAGCACAGGCAATGTATTCTCATGGTCAGAATAAAACCTTCTATAAAACTGCCCTTTATATTTTGCGAGCAGTTTGTGATGAATAAACCAACAGAAATGATCCATAATTACCCAATAAAAAAAATCTTCTACAACTTAACTTCTAAGTTAAGATTGGTTTTCCTTCTCCTAAAAAAATCATTATTGTAGAGATATATAAAGTTTTGTTCTAACAGGGACAATGTGTACAAAAACAAAACTATAATACATAAAAGTAGTTCATGGAGTTCTAACCTGCTGCATATTTTTGGTTTTTTTAGGGTTTGCACTGTAATTTCGCCTGCCTTATGTACAGTCACTTGGTGAAGAAACCCTCCGCCGACAGAGTGAGGGATATCATCACTAAAGCGGTTAGCATTGAACAGGTCAGTGTGATTCAGAAGTCCTACTCTTACCATGCATTTGTACTGAACGCAAAGTACTTTCCAGAGTTTTGTTATTATTTTGTGTATTTTTTTAATTTTGGGGTTTATTTCGTTTTACTTGTGTTCTTTATTGCTCTCGTCTTAGTAAACTACTTCAGCAGTAATCTGTTTATTTATCCATAGTATTTATTTTCACCTCTTTCACAGACCACAGCATTTTGTGTGTATAACATAAGGTATTTAGTATTTTCTGGAGAGTTTATTATTATTATTTCATTTAATATTGTTCTCATCTGTGTGTCTCTGTGTGCCTGTACAGTCACTGCATAAGCAGTTTCTTCGTGGATCAATAAAATGTTGTGATTCTGATTCAGATTATCATGACATTATGAAGATGACAGCTTGTTTTTACAGGAGTTCCTGACTGAGGCTTTACCCGTCGACCTCATTGGGATTAACTGCTCTCTGATGAAACAATACATTGAGTTTGTGGCTGATCGGCTGCTAACAGACTTAGAAATGCCTAAGGTTGGTCATTTCTCTTTTTTTCTTTGTTCTTCCTTTATCATCTGTAGTTGCCCAGTGATGTCTTTTCATACTGTGATCTAATGAATTTGACATTCTGTCTTATCCCTTAAAAGGTGTATCAGGCAGAGAACCCTTTTGATTTCATGGAGTCCATCTCATTGGAAGGAAAAACCAACTTCTTTGAGAAGCGTGTGGCTGAGTACCAGAGATTTGGAGTCATGTCGAATGCAGTGGACTGTGAATTCACTCTTGATGCAGATTTCTAATGCGGTACCGTATTGGTCCTGTAAAAACTACCCAAGCAACAGAAAACTTCAGAAGTAAAAGTGTTTGGTTCACAAAAACAATGCTGCAACTGCTGCAGCTGTGCGTATGACTGGTGAGGAGTGAAACCGTAACAGTATACATTTTTATTATTTGACTGTACCTGGACACAGTTTAAAGTCTATAAAAACTAAAACATTTCCTTTGATTGGGCTATAAAAATAAAATACTGACATTTATACTTAGCCAGGATTGTTTTTTAAGCTAATTTGGTTTAAACTACCTCAGCTTGTAAACTGTAAGTGAGACATACGGTGGAAAAAAAAAGTCAGTCTTTTGCAAATACTTATGACAGTTTTGAAATCTCTGTAGAACTGGCAAATCACAGGTGTTTTCATTGTTTTAACGTGTTTAAGATGCTCAAATATTGGGAAATGCCCTCATAATTTTTGAGGACTCCACCAATGTTTGTCAGTTGTCACTCCTAAAAGATAATGTTGATTAATTTTAGTTTGTTTTGTGGTTTTATAGGAGAACGCAAATTTTGGAGATGTATTTATCTATATTTATTTTCTGTTAAGGTTCTGCAGTATCCAGCAGTGTCATTAGAACGTACACTGATTCATAGTGAACTTTTGATCTTACTTGTCCTCTTTTTTTTCTTTGTGTAGTTGATTACACCTCAGTTGTTTCAGTATTCTGCTCGTATGCCAGGTGATTAGTTTGTATTAGATCGAACTAGTCTATTCATATGGACCCTGTGTGTGTTATCAAGACAGCTTTATTCTGCAGCTACATGGAGACTGGAGACTTTCGGCGACACCGGACAATGAATGAGTAAATAAATAAACAGCTGATAATATGCCATGCTCTAATATATGGGAATACTGTATGTTTTTATTCTAGTATGCCTTTACTAAACAATACAGGAACTGTTATAGGGTGGGATTTTAAATTCATATGAAAATAAAATTCATATGAAAAAGAATATTTTGTCTGTGTATTTCACATGTATGGTATGAAAAGATACATACAAAATACATCATATCTGCAGTCGAAAATAGACATTAATCTGATGTTCCATATATGTTTTGCTGATTTCCAGTGACTCAGAATCAAAACAGCTGAAAATCGGTGCTAATTACTTTATTTCATTTATGAAATGTTAAAAAACACCAATGACTTAGTGTTGTTTTCTGAACTTGATATTATGCTGAACATGCCAATATTGATTGGACACAAAATATTTGGAGCTTAAAGATGTGAGATCTGAGAATTGTTCTCATGAACAGTTTTGTCAGAAAACAGAGAGAGTCGTTAACCATTTTTATTAATACACCACCTGCTAAGCAAATCAGTTATTACATCAGTTTTTTCCTTTGTCCCCTATTGTTTCTTAGCTTGTCTGCGCACAAATCTGAAGAAAAGTGTCAAGCTGTAGTTTCTTTCCAGTCAAAATTCAAGATGGTTGTCACTAACCCAGTTATTGATGTACAACATGCAGTGAAATGCTGAAATGCTCCCATGACAAAACCTACAAACTAGAATAAAGAGTAGAATAATAGAATTGACAAATATGCGCAAATAAATATAACTACAAACTATGGACTAAAAATGTTTGAATATTTATGGTAGAGAACAAATAGAATACATGAAATTTCATTTTTGTTTACATATATTTTAAAGAGCTGAATAAAAGTTTTATTCAGGAGACACACATACACTTTATGGACAAAAGTATTGGGACATACCTGTATTTCAGGGTTTGGACTAGGCCCCTTACTTTAATGCTCGAGCATACCAAGACATTTTGTATAATGCTATGCTTTCAACTTTGTGGACACAGTTTGGAGAATAAGTTTTTCTATTTCAGTAGGACTGTGCCTCACATCAAGGCAAGTGCACAAAGCACGGTCCATAAAGACATGGACCTGACATACACACACACATACATATATATATATACTTTTGTCCATATAATGATGCTACTCCCTGTTGGTGTGATGGTCAGGCGTCCTAGTATTTTGTCCATATAGTGTAACTGGTACCTGTTGGTGTGATGGTCATGCGTCCCAATAGTTTTGTCCACACTTTGTGAGTGTGAGTATGTGCGTGAGTGTCTGCGCCTGCGTACTGTTGTTCTGTAAGATGGCAGTAACCTGGCGGGCCGCGGTACTGGAGCAGGCCGAGCTCTTGTCGGACCGACTCCGGCAGCTCGCCTCGTCCGGCCTGCTCTTTCTCCACAACGAGTTCGGACTGGACCTGGGCCTGAACCCGGAGCTGTGGCCGTGCTGGGTGGTGCTGTCTGTGGCTTTGGTGGGGGTCCTAGTGGCTGTGTGGGGGGTCGCGGCCTGTGGAGGAGCTGCGAGGAGAAGACGAGGAGCCGCTCCGAGAGAGAAAGACACAGTGAGCACCACCACGACCACCCTAACCGGCACCGACAGTACCAAGACTCCCCCGGCCAGGGCCGCTAGACCAGAGGAGCCGAAGAAAAAGAGCAAGAAGAAACCGGGAGAAAAGGTACGCTGCATAATTTTTCCCCCACATTTCTCCTGTAATCTCTGCTCCTTACTGACAGATTGAATAATAACGGTCCTCCAACTCCAGACACGTTTACCATTACACTGATTTAACACTCCGGGGTATAATAAAACCAGGTACTGCCTTTCCAGCTATATTAGGCCCTTTCTACTGCTTAAAGATAAAAACATTTTGTTAGTTCCACAAGTGGGAAATTTGCATTGTTACAAAGTTGCAAAGTGGACAGAACAAAAGAACAAAGTAGCAGCATAACCAATGGAATAAAAGCTATACAATTTAACAGTGTGATTATAAATAGTACACTATACAATACTATAAATATTTCAGTGTTTTCGGGCTCAAACTTTACCTCCAGGAAGTCAAGGCCAGAAAACCCATCCCCAACAGCCACGTATTGATTTAACTTTCCTTTTTAAGGATGGTCATTTTGGAAGTTGTAGAAATAAAACTTTTATTTTTAAAAAAAAGTGATATTTCACTGCGTTTAGGGGGAGAACGGGTTGATTGAGCCTCTTAAGCAAAGCCATTTGAAGCCTTAGGCTTTTTAATACGTTTTTTTTAAACTAAGAAGTAGTACTACTATCAGTACATATTTGGATGATTTAAACCTCGTCCTGTTTATTTAATGTGTAATTCAAATTGTGGGGAAAAAGGGGAGAAAATAGCTGTTGACTACAGAAAGCTTGGGCTAAGTGTGTAAAAACCCTATTACATGTGTCGATAATAATTACCAAACCTTTGTACAAATTCTCCAATTTTTTTTAGGTTAGCCATCATGCTAACTATGGCAGATTTCGAAAGAGCTAGCAGACCATGACTAGCTAATGCTAGCATACCATTTCACCTTTTAGAGTGTTTTGTACCTGTTTGTTTGAATTGTGTTGTATTTTGACTGCAATGAAGAGTGTATTTCATCCACATCTCACTAGTAAACTTACTTAAACGTGCTTAACCTTCCCTAAACCTCAATAATGAAAGATGGATGTGGTTAGCTTAGCATGCAAAGCTATGTTAGCGTGATTAGCATCTTTACTTAAACAGCATTGTGTGTGTTCACAGGCATGTAAGGCACAATGGGACAAGGAGTAAACTTTTTTTTTTTATTGACTTAAACGACTGTTATTTGTGTCTTTGAAGCAGAAGGCACAGCCAAATGGTCGGCCGGTCCCTGAGCCTCCTGAGCCTCGAGAAGAAGTCAAAGTCACTCAGGAGGTCCCTAAACAGACAGCAGGACCACCACCACCTGCACCACAGCAGCCCCCTGACATTAAAGCTGATAAAGTAAGTGCATCAGATTGACCCTCAGTTGCTATATATACTTGGTTATACTGGTTATAATGTTTATACTAGTTGTTCTGATATGGCATTAAACTTACTGCTACTTTAATCTTTGCACACTTAACTTATATTTATATAAAATGCCCAGTGAGCTTTCCACACACTCAGGACAGGTTAAACCTTTATTTTATGCTTCTTTATTTCCACTGTCTTGTTTGTATGTTGCACAACATCTTATATCTACTGCACACTGTGGAATCTGAACTTCGCCATTTCGTCTTTCTGTATGCTTGTAAATGGTCAAGATGATGATAAAGTTCAGTTTGACTGACTTTGATGTAACTTCGTTGAGCAAGCCTGCAGATATTCAGAGAACTTCAGTTTCAGTGTGGTCATCTTGACATGAGCTTGTGGCCTAGTAGTTTGGGTGTTGCCTCTGTGATCAGAAGGTTGTGGGTTCAAATCCTAGGACTACTAGTGGCACTACCAAGGTGTTCTTGAGCAAGGTGCCATCCCCACACACTGCCCACTGGGCGCTGTGTTCCTGACTGCCCGTTGTTTCCCTTTTGAATGAGTTAAATACAGAGAAGAATTTCATTCTGTTCACACTGTGTGCTGTGGTGTTCACATATGACGCACTTTACCGTTTTACACTTATGTCGTGTGCTTATTTCACCCACAGTACTTTGACTTAAGGTTGCTCCAGCTCTGAAGGGGGCCTAACAGTCAGTTTACTTTATTAAAACAAAAATATTTAAACAGTCAGAGAAGAGGATAATATTACATTGCTGTTTTAACAGTTGCTCTTGATTTTTATGTAGGCCAAGAAAAGTAAGAAGAAACCAAAACCGGAGGTCAAGCAAAGCCAAAGTGTTTCCACCTCGGACGGAAAAGAGCCTGATGAAGGTATTACACTTGAATCAGTTTGTCCAGTTGTATATGCTGCAGGTGAAGTTTAGAGCCTATTTATCTGAACATGAATTTAGTTTAATGGCTTTTTCCTTAGTCTAATGTCTTGCTAAGTCATAGGTGTAGATGCAAAAACAGAGCTGATATAACACCCACTAAACCCTGTTCAGGTATGGCATTTTATAAAGTATTAATGTCAATCAGGAAGCTGATTTATAAGACATTTAATATTCATGTTACTGTTGGTGTACTAAACTGTTTTCCCAGATGTGGCTTTTCTCCAAGTGTAATTAATAAATAAATAAATAACTTGTTCAAAGCTCACAACTGATATGCTTACATAGTTAGCAGCTTTATCCTTCATGCTATATACTCGTTCTGCATCCTTATACAGTGGCAGATTTGTTACACTGTTGAAATCCATATTCTCAAAATTGTATTTTGGTCCCTATTACTTGCATAATCCTGTAAAAGGAAAAGCCCAAGGGCACGTTGCTGTAAAAGAATAGAGGCTTTTTCACAAAGCAAGATTATAAAAGCCTTGTTTATTTGAAGCAGTCTTGCTTGAGTTCACTGCATGGTCGGTGGATTCCTCTAACAGAAGCTAGATGTTGATCTATTCCTGTGAAATTAAATAGTGATTCACTAATCAAGGCTTTTGTGTGCATGGGGTATTGAAGCAGCCCTGAGAGTCAATTTTGGAGTTGGAGGACCTCAATTTGTCAGTTACAAAAACTCCCCAAAATACTACTTAAATATCAAAGATTTATCATTATTTACAGGCAAGAAAAAAGGTTTAATACAAATAATGCATATTATTCTGAATATAATACTTTGTAGACTGTTCTTAAATCAAATAACTTATAAAGTTTAGACTAAATAATTTTAAAATGCGATATTAATGTAGTTTAATTGAAATTAAGGCATTAGAGTGTAAATTTGATGTGGATTAAGTCTATTCCTGAACTAATTTGCTTGTGTTTTGCAATTACAATAATTACAAATCCTGTTTAGGCGAGCCTTAATCTCGATCTAGCCCTCAGAGTGATGCATCATGAAACTATAACTTAGGAGTCAAGTGGAGTAAATGCATTTATGAACATTTCAGCTAACAAGTGCATTAGTAACCAATAATATTAATTAGATGGGTTTTAATTTCATTCTTTGCACGTCAATTCCATGTGCTTTTTGAAAGATCTTTTCCCTGTCTTACTTACACTGTTATCTAGAATAACCCTGATTTACTAAATTAGCTCACTTTGTGGAATATCCCCCAGACATTGTTGGATATTGAATGAAGAGCTTTTCAGGGATGGCTTGTTTTGTGTTCACTAGCACAGACATAGTAGTTAATTAAGTCACATTAATCTATCTTAAAGTAGTATGCGTACATTACTGACATTCAGTGCCAACATTTGGTAATATGATCAGTGGAGTGCATGCTGTTTCACCATATGCCTTACAATTATTTTTTAAAAGGTTCTTGGGAAACCAAGATCAGTAACCGTGAGAAGCGGCAGCAGCGCAAGAAGGATAAGGGAGCTAGTGATGACTCAGGAAGCCCTGGAGGTGGTCATCATGCAGGCCAGCAGACAGAGCAGCCTGTGGTTACAGCCCCTGTAAACACTAAGAAAAACAAAGGTAGGCTGTACCTTTATTTAGTGAATCAGCGTTGCTTCATGTATAGGTTAAACATCACTCATTTTCTAAAAGAAGATGGTTTGATCATGAATGTGTTTTAATCAAAGTATATCCCACATTTGTCTTTTTGTAGAGTCATTAAACGTGAAGCCTGAGAAGCGGGATGCTATTATAACACCAGGTGAGATTGTCGTTTTCACCTATTAAAGGGTTAAACTAATACAACAATACTTTGCTAATATTTTCTACGAAAAATGTCTTAAATTTTCCTCATCTGTAGCACCACCCAGCTGGAATCCTGCAAAATCTGTGAATAGTGGAGGTTGGGCTGATATGACCATGAAGCCCCCTCCTAAAGTGAATGCCGCGGAGAGTGATAAGTGGTCTGTTGGCTTGAAGACACCTGGACACAGGAACTCTGAGCCCCTGGCCTGGGGACAAGATTCGGATGGTAAATGATCAGTGTCAGTAATCTGATCTTTAGCTTTGATAGCAGATTTGGACTTCACAGTAGTTTCACGTCATCTGACTCGAGAGGGAAGCTCACAAAGCAGTACGTTTGTACAGGCCAGTATATTATAATTCTTACTGCTAGTTGACTGGGCTCATGTTGAGCAGCATAATGTTAAGACAGTAGAATCTTGCTTTCTGGCTTGTATCATCACAGAAATCCACTGCACCCTTAAAGAACATTGCATCATTCTTGTTTCAGATCATGTATCGATGATTTGTAAAAGTAATGTATTGTTTTTGCAGGGTCGTGGACTGGCATTGATGGGAGAATTAAGAAAGAACTGAACACAGTCAACTTCTCAGTGCTTGGATTGAAATCTTCAGGTATTTACACAGCATTAACCCTAAGGTTTTTGCTTTCAAAAGTGTTCTAAATGTTCTAAATAATGTTGACAAGAATAAACTTCATCAAAATGTGTTTAAAAACTCAGACCACTTACCTTCAGTAAAACGTTAGTTGTCCAGCTTTATTTCCTCCCAGACAGTAAAATACTGCATGTGGCAGCCTATTTTTGAATACATTAGTCAAATAATGCCAGAGCCTGGATACTGCAGGCAATCACTTTGAATACTGACACGTTAAAAACAAATCTGAGGTTTGTGTACATGTGGTCACATTAACAGCTCATGAACTGGTGTGGTTCTATGAATATGCTTTTAGCAGTTCTTGAAATTTAATGTCAACAAAGAGTCAGTCTTATCCAGAATGGTCTGGCGTGGCGATAGGTTTTCCGTTTGGTCAAGCAGGAGCACAGTAATGAAATGTTTGAAAATGATTTAAACATGTGAAATCAATTGTTTTGTGTTTGAAATGAAATCTTGTCCACACTGTGAACTTTGTGGTTAAGATCGATGACTCTTGATGCAAATATTTTTCTAGGTAAGAACGTGCAGGACACTGAAATTAAGGAGGTTGTAGCCATTACTTGTATTTTGTCTTTTTTCTCAGCTGGAGATCCTGTGCCTCAGTCTGCTGCTGACTTGGGGAAATGGGACGGACGCCCTGCTGTTAGCAATGAGTGGTCTGGGATCAGTAAGACAAATTTGTATTAAATTGTCATTCCTAAATTTAGGCATCATGTATGGTTGTAATGTGAATTTTGCATAAGGAATAGGGTAAACTCAGTTTAACATTAAGAGTTTTTTATACTTTGATTTGAATTGATAAGTTGTCACATTATCATTGATAATTCTCATTAATACACATTAGTTTTCTGAGCATATCATGAATATTTAAATGCAGACCACCTTATATCTTATGACAAAGTTTTAGTTAGGTAGTTATCTTTTGAAACAACTACTTTTCCTGTTCTCATTTATCATGTCTCAGAAAAACAAACCTATAATACCTAAATATCATGATGTCTGGAAGCATCATATTGTTACATATTTGCCATATCACCATTTCTTTTTTTAGATGGTCTTGGAGCAGTGGATCCAAGTTCAGACTGGAACGCTCCAACTGAGCTGTGGGGAAACTATGAAGAACCCAATATGGTGACACCTGCTGCTGCCCAAGAAGCACCTGTTTCCCAGCTACACAGGGTCCGTATAAAACATGTCCAGCTTCCTGCTTAGAGTTTTACAGTGCTTCAGTAGTTCTGGGCCTGATTGATTTTATTTTGGTCTGATAGGACAGACATTTCCTTAGGAAAGCTCCACTACATGACTTAACAGATATGAACATGTTTTTACTTTTACTGTTAAGAGTGCATGTTAGAACCATCACACTGGGCTACTTCACTTCAAAGTGAGATAATTTAGCATACCTTTGCTTTCTTAATCTTTCTAAATCTGCTTGAGAAAATAAGGTAACATTTTGTTTTACTAGACGATGTGATTTGTCAATTTAAAAAAAAAAATTTTTTTGTAATGCAGTTTATCCCAACCCTGGTTTATATGTTCATTTACAATATGTTCATTTGGCAGATGCTTTTATCCAAAGCAACTAGCCGTTTCAGGAACGTGTGAGAACCCTAGGAGAGTTCTAGAGGCCCTCATATTTTATCCTGATTTACAAACCCACAGCAACTCAGTAAAGATGATGTTAACAAGTTAATTAGTTGCGAGAGGTTTTTTGAAAGCAGTCAAAACACTCAAACCGCTGCACTAATGTATCATTTCCCTTTGGTATTTCTTATTGACTAATTTCTACTTTGCCTCTTCCTGGTGTATTCTGTCCATCACAAATGTGTTACTATTACTTTGCCACATCTTGACTTTGCAGAACGCTGTGCAGGTCTCCTTAAAGGTATCTTTAGGCCAGGTGGATTTAACTAGACTGATTTTGTATTTCATTATTCAATATGTTTATCAGTTGCAGGATTCTGATGATGAAAAGGACAAAGGAGATCCTTCTGCAAGCAGCAAGTCCAAGAGAAAGAAGAAAAAGAAGAAGAAACCAGAGGATGAAAATGCTGTTTCTCTGGTAACTTTTTTTTGTTTGTTTTTTTTTTGTTTTTTTTTTAAAGCTGCACCTAAAAAAATGTTTTAGTGGCAACTTTTTTTTTTTTTTTTCCGTTTTTTCTTTTTGTTCATACACATCAGCCATAACATTAAAGCCACCTGCGTAATATTGTGTAGTTTCTCTTCGTGCCTCCAGAACAACTATTAACCATCTAGTAATGGGCTCCAAAAGACCTCTAAAGGTGTGGGTTTTTTTGTTCGTTGAAACATTTTATATATGTTACTGAATGTTTACTTTATACTTCACCATAGATATGGTTTGTTGTGCAGATCTATGGATTTTGGAGAGATTAACATTGTAAGATTCTGTGTAGGTGAACACTGAGGGATTATCTGCACCTGCTGAGAGCAGCACCATCAAGCCCCAGCCTCTTGTGCCACAGGAGGAACCAGCCAAGCAGAATCTCATGCCCTCTGCAAGTCAGAGTGAGTACATTATAACTGTGAAGATATGTTGTTTTTTGAATAACACTGCCTACTTCATTTGCTGTTTAAGCTAAAGGTATGTTGACATTGAAACCAAGGCAACTCAGAGAATGAACAAGTCAGTACTTCAGACAATTTAAGACAGAAACTCTTATTTCCGTATTAATACTATAACTGTGAACAGACTGTACACTTTGTGTAGTGTAATTTGTGTTCAGTGTGTGTAAACAGCTGATTATGTAATGTCTTTTTTTCTTTTCTTTTTTTTCCCATAGAGAAAACTGACCAGAATTGGGAACCACCTAAACAAGTTCAAAAGAAAAAGGCCAGAAGAGAAACATGAACAACCATGATATGCAAAAGAATTCACAAAAATGTTTATGCAATAATCTCAGAAGACAGAATTTTATACTAACTTAATTTGCTGTACAAGTCAGAAACCCGAAAAACATCTTTACTGAGTTGGATCAACTCGGCCAACAAAAAAAGCAACAGAAGAGAATGATCCAAGGATCAGAAAACTTATGTGCACTATACTACACTGAAGTTTGTAAAGGAATGATCATCGCCCTTGGTATCTCACATACTTGCCGTGCAGCAGATTAAAGATTATTTTCCAACGGCTATCTTTGCAAAGTTTGTTAACCTGATTCTGAGAAGTTAAATATTGTTTGGGAAAGTCGCAGAATTTTGAAGATGTTTACTTTTTTGCTGTCCATTTAATTACTGTTTTCTGTGGCACTTCTGTACCGCTGAATTGAATTTGGCAGTATTGCAGTGTAGCAGTTGGTGTTGGAGTCCACTGAGAGGCACTGCAAGTCAGTACTAGCTGTGATGAAGTACATTAAATCATCAGTAGGGGCAGTGAGAGATTGGTATATTATTGCAGTTTTGTGAATTGGCATGGGGCAAAAGGAGTGTATAAATTACTATAGAGACATTTCTGACACTAAAAGGTTTCCTCAGTGTGGTTTTTTTTTTCTGTTTTGAGTATATATTTCGTCAGATGAATTCGATGCTTTCTCCCCACCCCCAATCTCTTGCAACCTCTGTTGTAGAAAAAGCCACGCCATATGTACAGAATTAATAAGGGCTTTTTTCTATAATTCTGTTTAATTGCACTGTGCTGAAGGTTGTAAAATCTCTATTTTCCTTATTTTCTGAGATTGTTTAAATGTGAATGTTTAATTCATGTTTGACCGACTCCTCATGAGATATTAAAATCATAATTGATGTGATTTTAGTGGTGACAGAGATCCAAGATGGTAAGAGCAGCTTTACTTCCATGTCACTAAAATAGTATCAGGAATCTGTTGCCTTAATCTGTTCTTTGTAGTGTTTGCATTTATCTCTCAATTTCGAGTCTTCTTAACAAGAGGTGGAATTATTTTGATTGATGTCAGAGCTGCACTTATTGCTGCACGAATCTCATAACCATACATTGTAATCAAATAAATGTCCAGAATCTCTGTCTACTCATACAAGTACTACTCTCTGGATAAAGGCTTTAATGAATGATCATGAAATGGATTTTGCTGTGGGTGATCCTACAGCTTTTGCTAGATAAAAAAGATACTCTCTTTTTCAATCTTTCTTTGTTTTTTGTTGTGTTTTTGTAGGCTTTGAGCCTTGAATTTAAATGCGTCCATGTGTGGATTGACTGGGTGTTCATCCCATGGTCATTTTTGTAAACTATGGTAGGTCCTGCATTTGTGAGGTACTCTGGTTTAGAATCAGACATCTGCCTTAGTTTTTCATTAGAGGGGTGACCAAACCGATGTATTTATACCTGTCTCTGGTTTATGGATGATCATGTTTACTGAAGTAAATGCAATATTTCTATGTTGATTTGTTTAAAAATAAATGAAACAATTGATCATTGTTACTCTTTTTTTTTTTCCCCCTGTGCTTTAGTAAAATTACCTGTCATCATTTTCAGTGTAACCACAGCTGAGAAAGGATATTTCATCTCGTAGCAGAGATTTAATATGACGACAGCAGCCAAATAGCTTTAAATATGTGGACTTGGTTATTTTCACAATGGAAATCCTTTGCTCAGCCTATCAGATAGTGTTCCTCCGTCAATGTGTCGCCAGAGTCGCGTGTCGCGCATGTAACTACTGCCCATTCATTCCCTCTCATCTCATTTAGGATTTGTGAGGCGTTAATCTCTTCCCATTCGTTAATGGTTTTGCTTTCAAATGAGTTTTCAGTATTTAACATTTCCTATGGGTTTTCTGTGACATAAATAGGAGACCATTCCTTTGTTTTGGTTGTACAGGTATATAGTGTACATTTTAGTTTTACTGAAGAAAAAAAAAAGGCCAAAAATGAGGGTGGGTTTACCGTTCTTCATAACTGGATAAATGGACACATTATGTATAGACTGCCATGTTTAGTAGTTGGCTGTTTGACCTATACATTTCACTTGTCATTGGGTATCTTCACTGGTCTTTCTTCAGTCTTGTGAACCTGTTCTATAAGTTTCAACATTATCAGCTTAACTACAGAAAGACACTGCAATAGTTTTTTTTATGCTGGACAACTCTACTGTAGTTTAAGCTTTATGCTTTGGTTCATTGACCTGATCTTGAACCACTACCCAATATGTTTGACATATTTAGTAGAATCTGGGTGGCTACAATGTTTATTCACTCCTCAGTGAAAGTGACCATTCTGTCATATGCGAACACACCACAGCACACAGTGTGAAGAGGATGAAATTTTTCCTCTGTGTTTAACTCACTCACCAAGTGAAGCAGCGGTCAGCCAGGAACACAGCGTCTGGGGAGCGTACCTTGCTCAAGGGAACCTCTAGCAAGTCTTGGGACGCAAACCCACCACTTTCTGATCGCAGGGTGAAAGCCCTAACCACTAGGCCACCAATCCATCCTAACAAGTAATTGACACACTTGTCATCATTAACAAGTGTCAATTACGCTGCCAAACATACCTGCCTAAGCTATGGCACTACCTCCACTGTGTTTCACAGATGAAGTGCTTACTTTGCATCATGTGCAATGGCTTTTTTACTACACTGCTTTTTTTTTTTATATCATTTTGGTTAATATGTTTCTTTTATCCCTACGGGTTTGCTTATTGATTGAGTCACAATACAGGACAGCCAGAACATAGTTCATATGCATGTTAGTCTTGTAGACACAGGATAAAAAACAGCCTGTTTAATTCTAAGGGAATAGAAGGGAGTTTGGGAAATGGTCTGGTAAAGTAGTCAACTATTAAGTGGACATCAGGAGAAAAATAAATAAATACAAAACCCATGCTTTCAGGGGTTATGAACTGTGACTAAATTTGCATGGTCCTCAAGCATTTGATGACCGTGTTTTAAGCCTGTCATTAGTTTTACACTGAAAAAATGACAGCTGGTCAGAAAAAGGCTCAGCTTCAAGCTTCCATTTGGTCCAGTTAAAGAAATTGCAGTCTTTTACACCACTGGGTGGTTTAGTTTTGCGTCTGTTGGGTGTATGTACAGTAGCAGGGGTAAATCCTCTGATGCTATGATGAAGTTGCTGCTCATGGTGTCTTAGGCGGTTTGTGTCCTTATTGGCATTGGCCATCTGTTCTCTGCTTTTACATACTGTTACCACCCTCAGCACTTATCTCAGGCTGAATATGTTTTTCTTTTAAATAAATATTAGGCATGAGCTGGATGAAAATTCTACATATAGATGTATCTACTGTAATTGTATATATCTTCTTGCATATCCCTATGTCATCACTCCAGGGTCAGAATGGTTTTAGTTGACTATCCATCCGCATGTCTGTAATTAATTCTTTCTTTTGCAGTTAAAAAGACATTCTGGAGAATAATCACAGTGAGTGCATAATTATTATTAAATTTTTTTTGTGTAATTGTGTAGTTTTGATATTAGAGACTCAACATTGACAGTAGATTTATTTATTTTGAGCCACTACTGATCTTTTGCACCTGTAAAGCACACAGTTACATTCCAGTTTCGTTGCTTTCCACCTGTCTGCCGATGCAACATTTGCACAACTTTTTGAATGTTAAAAATTACATTCTTCCAGAACCATGGAGCAACTGAAAAGCAAAAACAGAACACCACAAGACTACACAAGTGCAGGCTGGGACAGGACTAAACAGCAAAAACACAAGAGCAACAGCACAATAATTTAAAAGAGAAGACAACATATAGTGTAGTCGACAGAAATAGTAGCAGCTCTAGTGCGAGTGAATACATTATTGTGACATACTGTATTCCAGCAGCAGTTAAGTGTGCAAAAAGGCAAAGACTGTGGTAGTTAGCAATGAATAACAGGCCAGAGAATATACTGTATATAATAAATAATAAATACAAGGTATTTACAGTGGCAATTGGGAATTATGTTCATGGCAGAACAGTTTAGTGTGTGTATATCATGTGTTTGGGAGGAGGAAGCAGTTCTGTTTGTGTATTCATATGAAGTACAGTTTTAATGATTCATTTCTGATTTAGGAATCCAATAGCTTGGGGAAGGAACTGTCCTGTCCCTATCCTGGCAGTGATGGCCCAGATGCTGCGGGGCCTTTTGCCAGACAGAAGGGGGGAAAAGAGGTTGTGGGAGGGGTGTGTGGGGTCAAACACAATCAGAATCAGACTCAGAACACTTTATTGATCCCGGAGAAAATTGCTTATGCTGCGACTGCACAGAGACACAGAGACACAAAGACAAGAACAATATTTTATACAGTATACATCAAAATAGAACCCTCCAGAAGATACTTTGTACTAAACATACTATGCTGTATACAGAAAATACTGTGGTCGGTGTGAGATGTGTATATAAATACTACAGATAAATAAAGCACTGCTGAATAAGTTTACTAGTTTACACAAATAGTGGTTTGGACTTGTCCTCTATATGGAGCCCATTATTGTACATAATGGTGACATAAATAGTGATATTGTACATCACAGCATAGCAAATTGTGGCCAAACGTGCAAATAAAGTAACTGTGAAGCTTTGCGGATGCAGCGTGGATGACAAATCTGTTGACCAGTGTCTATGGTTTTTATAACATTAAACTTGCAATTGTAGATTCATCATTATAACCAGGAGTTGATGCACTACAGTGCAACTTAAAATCCTTATGAAGTTGAGTTGACAGTCTCAGTCACCTGAAGAAGCACCACAGTTACCAACTTTGGACATTTGACCAAAATTTCCAGCCCTGTTTACTAACGTCTTCTCTATAGGTGTCATTGTAAATTAAACTTTAGTCACATTAGCAGTCTTTGTGACCGAAGAACCATTAGAAACATTAACAGTCTTCATATCCTGCTATTTGTTCCCCAATCTTGATCCAAAATGGATGTCAACTGGGCCCTCCCAGCAATTTTAAACACGCCACATAGCACGGTAAGAGGTTAACTGCCTAAATGTGTCTTGCACTACTCATATCTGGAAGCATCTGCACTCTTTTTCCCCCAGTCAGGTATTCAGGGTTTGCACAGTCTGACTGTTTATTTCTTGTTTATGAGCAGCAACTGGATGAAAAATTGATTGTTGGGTTGCAGGAAAGCATTGGTTGGATGGAGGAGAACATTGATTGGTGGCTTGTAGGATGTCACAGATTGGTCGTTTGGATTCAGGAGAGCACTGATTGGTTGGCTGGTGCAGACGAGCACTGATTGGTTTGCAGGAGATCACTGACTGGTGGTTTGCAGGAGGGCAGTGATTGGTTGGTTGGTTTCAGGCGAGCACTGGTTGGTTGGAGGAGATAACTGATTAGTTGGCTGCAGAAGAGAACCGGTTGTTTGGTTATGTTGCAGGTAATCATTGAGTGGGTGGTGGTGGCCTAGTGGGTAGGATACTTGCCTCTGGACCAACCTTCAGCAAAAAACCACCACTGGGTTCCTGTGCAAGACCCTTAGCCCCAAGTTGCTCCAGGGAGACGGAACCCTGTAGTTAGGGATAAAAGCGTCTGATAAATGCCGTAAATGTAAATGTAAATGATTGGTTGGCTGTGGGAGATCACTGATTGGTTGTTTGTAGGAGAGCACTGATTGGTTGTCTAACTGCATCGACTCCCCGTCCCTGTCCCAGCTGCCCCCTCCGAGGTCACATGTGAGCTGATCCGAGCTGTTGTGTGTTAGAGCCGTTCTGGCTGTTATTGCTGTCAGTGCTGTAACACGGAGTGGAGGTTCAGTCCGAAGGAGGAGTGAGAGGAGGAGAAGAGCAGCTCCCTGTGGTGTCTCTATTTCCTCTAAAACGCTTCTACATGCAATAGCTGTGCTCCCTGAAGCGGAAAGATGATTTCGCCGTGGGACAGATGGTACACGACGAGCTGCTGTCTCTGCTGCCATGTCCGGACGGGCACCATTATCCTAGGCATTTGGTACATGGTCAGTAAAACGAGATTTCTCTCTGTCAAATAGCTAGAGAAATGGCAGGCAGTTTCCAACCGTATTTTGGGGCAAACAGGGTGGTGGTTAATTTAAATTCCGAGTCAGATTGGCACGGTTTTGTATGTCTCTTCTGTTTACTGCCCTCCAATGGCGAGCTCCACTAAAACCCTGTTTAGAAACTGAGCTGCTGGTCAGTCCAGCCTTAAACGCTGTGACACTGAAGGAAGCTTAACCTTCGCGTCCAGGCTTATCTTTGAAAGCTTATTTGTACTGAAATAGCACTATAATCGAGTCAAATCCTTCACCTCTTACCTAAATCTGTGACTCACTCTTGGAACCGGAGAGCAGATGATAATAATATAATATATTATATAATATAATAATATCAAAGAAATAACCACCCTCTTTATAGGAACCCTCTTTATTAAACCTTGTTTATATGAACAGCAAGCCAGAAGAATAATACAGTGACCTAAAAATGCTGATATCACCCAGTGTGAAGAATGCAGGCATGCACAAAATACTGTCAGTGACAGCCTTTCAGATGGTGCTGCATTTTTTTTTTTTATCCCATACTCATCAGATTTATATAAGACATACTAACAAAAGATCTCAGACTGGGTGAGTCAGAGGTGGAGCTGTCCAACATTTCAGCTTCTTTTGTGGAAAGCGATAGCAGACACTGACCAGCTGAAGCCAGTTTGTTTGCATCATACTGTATTATGATTTTCCTGAAGGGAGTGAGGAACTTATTGTCTTGAGGACACACTTTCATAAAAAAATGCATTTGTGTGTACGTGTTTAATTGTATATTTATAAATGTATATGTGTATCTCTGTGTATACTTGTATATTTGTAAATGTGTGTGTTTGTGTGTGTGTGTCTGTGTGTGTATACACACACACACGCACACACACACACACACACACATATATATGTGTGTGTGTATATATAAGGACCTGAAATCAGTCACATACTATGTAATCACTCATGTACATGAATGATTAGATTCAAGAATGGGCAAAATGATAGGAGGTTATTATTATAAATCATGTAAAGATGTACTACTCTGCATATCTCATAGATGTCAGCATCTATAACACTGAACAACTGCATGCATCATAAAATAGATAGCGAGACCAATTACAGAGTCCCTTTGTTATGTAGCACTGGACTCCTTGTGTGTTAGAAAACTGAAATTATATATATATATATATATTGGTCTCGCTATCTATTTTATGATGTATGCAGTTGTTCAGTGTTGTGGATGCTGACATCTATGAGAGATGCAGAGTAGCACATCTTTACATGATTTATTATAATAACATTATCATTTTGCCCATCCTTAAATCTAATCATTTATGTACACGAGTGGTTACATTGTATATGACTGATTTCATGTCCTTTAGGTGTCACATCTAAAGGACATTTTGATTTCAGATTAGATCATTTATGCCACGGCTTCATATTGGAGTCAGCAGACAGACACAGACAGTAGGGCAAATGGTGATTGATGTTAGTGTTGATCAGTATCAGACTCTAGGACACCAGTCACTTCATTATTTTTATGTAGGTCACCTTTAGTTATTGTAAATATGTACTGAGTCCTTTGCTACACCCACTTGCAGATTAACCAGAACCACCTGATTCCCTCTTTCCCATGCAGCTCATCAATGCAGTGGTTCTGTTAATCCTGCTGTCTGCTCTAAATGACCCAGTCCAGTACCACTACCACCTCACAAGTGCCGAGCTTGGCACAGATTTGGACGTCATGGACGACGCAAGTAAGTTAGCACTTAATGAATCCTTCCGGACAATGTAAGTGTCAGTCAAGCACTTTAAGGGGTTTAAAATAAACCAAACTTTCTAACCTTTTTTCTAGTAATAGAGGACACATTAGGAGAACAAATCTTTACCTTGGCAAAAGGTTAACCTGTCAGATAATAAAATATCAATGCACACTCACATGATTAAGATAGGAGTGAGTGAACTATTGACTTAAATCAGGACTGCTCTAATATTTTGTCTTGGGGGGCAGAAGTACAGTGTCTGTGGTGGACAGAGGTTCAGAAGGATAAAACTTTATACAAATAAACAATGTAGTTAGGATTACATTTAAAAAAAAAAAAGTGATTTATGACATCACACAATATTTTTTACAATTTTAAAAGACAAATAATAAATGATTAAGTTTTGTGAGAAGTTATTAGCCAGGCCAAGTTAAATGATTTTTGATTTTTCGCCAGGCCAAATGAAATGTTCCCACAAACTTTGCTTCAGTTCCTGATATATTTTAATGTTTGTACACGGTAGCTCCCATGTTCTAAAACCATTTGCACATATATTCAGAATGTTTCTGTAGGAAGGGTGAGTAAGGTTGCCTTTACAGGCTCTGGCATGAGAGACTTTAAATCTGATTGCCTTACCGTATTAGGATTAAAGTTCTGATTCCTCACTGTTGGCTTGGCCTTCCTTGTGCTGGGACTTTGTACTGTGAACTTGTGCCACATCGACACAAGTAGTCTAACTTGAGTTTACCACACAACATATGGACAGCATGTGCACCACAAAGATTAAGTAAGGTGCTCTTCCAGTTTTCATCTGATTTTAAGCTGCTGCCACTGTATAAATAAGATTTATTTAGTGGCCAAATTGCTGGAGACTAAATAAACAAAAGGCCAGAGGAGTAATAAAGCAAATAGTACACATTGGAATACAAAGTCAGATTATGGAGAATGTATGGAAAGGCTGAGTTTGAAAAAGTTGTTTCTTCTTAAAATAAAAAACATAAATATAGAAAATACTTGATCGAATGGTTTACCAAATAAAAGAAATACAACAGTTCCTGATAAAAGTAAGTACTTTGAAAGACAAATTCTCTCGATGTAGTAATTTCTGATCTTGTGTAAATCAAGTCAATTTAATTCAGTAATTTTTTCAGTGGTGCAGAATGTCAGAAACCCATATATAATATATTAAACTCTTTCCATACTTGTAAATACTAAACACTCTTCTAAAATGTTATTTTCTTAATATTTTCTTTTTTCTGCATTCATATATATATATATATATATATATATGTATGTATGTATGTATATAAAAATTCTATTTTTATATTTTTAACATTATTCAATTCTTAACATTTAAAATTTTTATTTTATTTTTTTATATCTGTACACTTTCTATATATTTATGTAAATTTGGGGGAACACGAGCCTAAGAATTTCATTACGGGTTATGATGCTTCATTGTTATCTGTATATGACAATAAAACTTGAAACTGAAACTAAATGACCTTTAGCTCTTGATCAGTAGACAGGGGGAAAGCAGGCAAATGCTGAGATAAGAGTTTTGTTCATTATTGTTTAGATCTGCCACATCTGAATCACTTAATGCGTTACATTATGGCACACACTAGACTAAACCGCACTCCAACCTACTGTAGTTTGAGTTTGCTATTCTGTGCCGCCTCACATCTTAAGGTTTTTTTTTTATTCTTTTTTTTTTTTTTACTTAAACACTTGTAAAACGCACAGAGAGACAAAAAGTGTCAATATAGCTTTGATTAACGAAAAAACAAATTAGTAAATGTGGTAATGTGGAGATACAAGTTTTCCGCGAAACAGTGACGATATGCGTCCAAACCACGCAGGCAGCACTTCCAGAAGATTAGGTCAGGGTTCCAAAGATCACACTGTCACATCTGCTTGCCAGCCATTACAGTGTGTGTGTGTGTGTGTGTGTGGGTGTGTGTAAATCATGTGCAAACCACTCCACCTGTTTTACAGTGCAAGACT
This sequence comes from Bryconaethiops microstoma, assembly GCA_037577275.1. Lineage (NCBI taxonomy): Eukaryota > Metazoa > Chordata > Actinopteri > Characiformes > Alestidae > Bryconaethiops > Bryconaethiops microstoma. The sequence goes on along the minus strand of JBBJLS010000140.1, from coordinate 19,047,147 downwards.
GTGTTACAGAGGTGTAGTGTTATTGTGAGTTGCATATTTGTTATGTCTCCATTGTTGTTCACATACCCAGATGTGTGTGTTTTCTTTGTGCGTGCATAGTGCATTTAGTACTTTTTAAATAAATGATAATGACGTTTGATCAAGCACATTTGACCAAATTGGGGGTTTGGGGGAGCCTCCATGGGCTTCTTTGCCTGGGGCACCCCAGAGTCTTGGATCACCACTGGCAGTAGAACTCTAAAGTAGCCACAGCTGTGCTGTGTGGCTGTTTTCTGTTCTTGTTGCATAAGTCATCTTCCCTTTACACTAAAACCAAGGCTGCATGAGTGGTGTTTGTTTTACAGAAGCTTGAAAGCGCCGCAGTCTCGTATCAAGATTTACCTGATGGCGTCAGGCTTGCACGTAATCCAAAATGAAGGGTATTCTAGTAATCCTTATAATCCCTGGTTGTGTCAGACAGTGGCTTCACATGGTAAAATTGTGTAGATTAAGGGACATGCAGCACTTTAAGTGAAATTCTATCCACAGACTAAAGTGCTCTTGGTGTATTCTTGGGTATGACCTTGGTCATTATTTTTTTCCTGCATAAAAAGCAAAAAAGAAGAGAAGAATAGCTAACTGCCGGCATGAATTTGTACTTTTGCTTATGAGGTTGTGTTTCTCCGTTTTGGTATATTATTAAAGGCTCCAGGTCTTCACTGGAATTTATAAAGAAACAAAAGATAAGTTGAAAAGAAGACAGAAAGACAAATGACAAAAAAAAAAAATCACACAGCCGAACAGCGTGAATGAGTAGTTGGCAAAATTGTATGTATGCATGGGATGATTATTGTTTGAGTTATATGTAAAAGTGAAATGTTTGCATTTAGATCTGCAACAATACATTGTGGCACCTGTTATGATTTGGCCTAGGAGAGGCAGACTAACAAAACATATATACAACATGTGTAGAGGACACGTTTTACAGGGAACCAACATAAATATAGCATTTTTCTGCACATTTTAACAATTTGGTAAAAGAGAAAACATTTAACGTAGTTGTATATAAAATGTCAATGGTTGCCATGTTTAGTTCAGCAAATAAACAATATACATTGTAAAAAAAAAAAACACAGTTTGAAACAATATAGGCTAAAATGTGAGAAGTGTGTTCTCTGCAGAGGATGTGTCTGTGTGTATGTGCGTGTATGTGTTTGTGTATGTATTTATTCATGTGTGTATGTACACACATAAAGGCATCAGCAGTGACCCAGGCCAAGCCAACAAACCAAATAAACACTGGCTCCAAACAGACATAATTAACTTAACACATCCAGAGGAACAAAAAGAAAACATGTGGCCCTGCAAGACAAAAATGTAGTGGTGCATCATGGAGAACGGGTCTTCTGTTAACACAGGTCAACAAAAAAATTTTTTTTTGTAATCATCAGAAACCACAACACACTTTTCTAAGCCAATTTTTCATGCTGATTTCAGATCTGCTTTCAGTTTTATTCAGTCACATCAACTTTTTGAATTATGAGTAATGTTAGATGTGCAATAGACTTTTATGCGGTTTTTATTCAATCACAGACACCAATCAAGTAACTGTTTCTATATTTTCAGTGTGAAGTCAGACAGGCGCACACCGTGGCATAGATATAATGATCAGTGTCAGTCAGACACCAATGTTTCTTCAAAAATGCTCAGTATATGATTATTATATGCTAATTCTACCACTATCATGCAATATATAACTAGTTTCATCACAAAAACTCTACATGCTAGGGGAAAACTAAACACAGATTTGAAATCAGCATGAAAAACACTACAAAACCCACATAAACTTATCTCTGCTGATTTTGACCTGTTGACCTGTGTTATTATAACATCTAATACAGAACACTAGTTTGCAAACAACCAACGCCAATAAACAACATACTCCATCACCTTCAGGCCGTACACACACTCCTCCCATAATCCTGCTAGTCATTTGTATCAGGCGCCATCATTGAATTGTGAAATCAGTACTGAGGATCAAATCAAGTGCATCATGACAACACTATATTATGAAGGAATCTTCTAAAATGCTTTAACATCAAATATGTGTATTAAAGATGTGAAAGGAAATGAATGTAACAAAAATTTAAGTGAAATATAAGCAACTCTCTTTCTCTGAAGGAGGATTTGTCGTTTAGTGGCAGCTCTTCATAAGTTTGGCTGTCTGAATTAATAAATGGTTGAAATTGATTTTGACTTCAACCAATTTTCCCTCCACAGACATGTGCATCGCTGCGGCAATTTCCCTGCTGATGATTCTGATCTGTGGGATGGCAACCTATGGAGCTTATAAGGTATTGCTACAGTGAACATGATGTTCTATTTATACCTGAAAATGGATCTGGGGTATGGATAGCAGTATAACTCACAGATATGTATCTTTTACAGCAGTGCATGTGCAAGTAGTACAGCAGAAAAATCAGTTTTTTTATTTTTAGGGGGTTTTTTTTGTCAGGTTTTTTTTTCTTTTTCCATTTTCTTTTATTACAACATTTGCCTGTTCCATTTGCTCTCACCAGAGCATGACATGCTGCTAATAGTGTTTGTCTCTTGTGGACCAAGATTTGAGCACAGGAACAGGACCCGAAAATCAATATGTCAATAAAAGCAAAATGGTTCTTTTTCAATTTGTCCAATTACAAAATGTGTGCAAAGAGTAGTTGATATTGTGTGAACTGGTAAGAAGAACATTGGTTTGGTTCCAGATTTCTCATTGGTTTGGTTCCAGCTTCTTTAATTTAATGAGATATTGATTGAACAAAACCAGGTGTCTTTGATGGCGACTGCAAGTAATACTGGGCTTCCATTTACGTCATTTGGCAGACACTTATATCCAAAGCGACCTACAGTTTTGGACAAATGTAGCGTTCATAATCTTGCCTAAGGACTCTTATTTATGCAGTGTGGTGAGCTGCACAAGAATAGGAATTGAACTCCACTCTCCTGCTTGGAAGGCATTGATGTTATCCATTACACTAACCAAGCACCACAAGGAGAAGTGTGGAACTGATTTACTGTGTTAATGTTATTTGTCTTTATTGTAAAATGCTGCCTAGATAAACAGTTTTTAAATATATTTTTCTGTATAATAAAAGGTGATTGCACAGCATTGTGTGTGTGTGGGTAGTGCAGAACAAATATTACATCTGTTCGTCTTTGTTTCCAGCAACACGCTGCTTGGATCATTCCATTTTTCTGCTACCAAATCTTTGACTTTGCCCTCAACACCCTGGTAGCAATAAGTGTCGTTGTTTATCCAAACACCATTCAGGATTACCTTCAGCAACTGGTAAGACCCAGTTACCTAATTACAGACCTAATAACTCTTCTTCATCAGAAATTGTCAGTTTAACAGATAAGATATTATGGAGTCACTGAATGTTTTTTTTTTTTTTTTCGTTTTGTAACAGCCTGGGACCTTTCCATACAAAGAGGACTTAATGTCCACAAACAACATGTGCCTAGTATTTGCAGTTCTGCTTTTCATTGGCTGCATCCTGGCCTTTAAGGTAATGCTTATTATAACGATAATAATAACAATAATAGTGACTGTAAGTGTCTCTTTAATTAGAATGATGATTTAAAAAAAAAAAACTTGGAAAAAATTAAAAATGCGATGTTATTTCATCCATTAAATTGCACTGATGTGCTTATTTTACAAAAAGTAATTTGGCTACCAAAACGTTTGCGTATGACTGTAGGCACTCTCAGTAGTTTATATGTCAAAATATTGAACGCCAGTTGCTGTTGTTCCTATTCTAGGCTTACCTGATTGCCTGCGTGTGGAACTGCTACAGATATGTGAGTGGAAGAGGCACCACTGAGGTCTTGGTTTATGTCACTACAAATGACACCACAGTAAGTCAAGGCCACTTCACTGTATCACAGTGTGTCTTCCTAACCATCATTGCTTTATCACTACGTAGAATGTTCTTATTCAGGTGTCATATAATTAGACAAAGAGCTTCATAAACTACAGGGAATTGGGAGTGTATTTGATCAGTTGCAGTGGGGGTCTGTGGAAACTGAGGAAACCACTGATTTAAAGTTGTTTAAGGACTGCTAATTATTTTAAACGGGAAACAGATGTACATGAGTGCTAAGCCAATTTCATGCTAGAGTGTCGCCCCGCTGTTTTCTTTGCAAAGCAAAGCTCAGGCCATTATAAGCAGTTGTGATCTCATACGAGTTTGGACGACAAATTATCTTGTTTAGTTAGATAGCTATGTAGGGATTTATTATTTTTTTAAATTATTTGATTACATTGACTGCATTTCCAAAGAGAAGATATCACAGTTGCCCATATTGCTTTCTATTGGCTCACTCTTAAGGTTCACCAATTTGCTGAGTTCATGTAAATTAATCTGGTGTGAAGTCAAATTAACTGATGAAACTGCTTAAGTCATTAAAATGAGTCTATTGAGTCACAACCTGAAACTACTGTGTAGTGTGTGTCTGTAGTGACCAATGTACAATACTGTGCAAAAGTCTACAAATTGTTTAAAGCCATTTTTCTCAGCGTGTGCTAAAGTGTCTTTCTGCCAGGAAACTTGCCATTACAATAAATACTAACAAACAAGAAAGCAGTAAACAGTATCAAGATTTGTTTTGTTTGTAAGAAAGTAACTGATATCATGTGAGCTGGTGAGGAGAACACAGGTTCGGTTCCAGATTCCTCTTCGGTTCCTCCAGCCGTTGTTTGGATTTGTGAAACTCCATCAGCAGCTCCTGATTCAATTTAATGAAGGACTGATTGAGTCAAACCAGGTTTCTGATGGAAACTACAAGTAATACTGGGCTTCCACAAGAAACACATTGATATACTCTACATAAATTTACTGTATAATGTTAATTGTATTAATCCTGTAAATTTTATTTAGTATACTTAGTAATATTAATGTAAAAACACTCACTACTCATCTAAACAGTTTTTAAATATTATTTTCACAGGAGCGTAAGATTTTGCAGGGTACTGTGTATATACCGTACATTTTTGTTTTTCCATCTCAGAGGAAAATGCAGTCCAGGACTAGGACGTGTCTCATCATGACAGTATCTCTTTATGCTCCATATGTCCCTGGTGGTATTTAGTGTGGGTCTGTATGGAGAATAATAAGGAGGGCAATGTGCTCTGTCTGCCTTGGCCTAATCCCCAACCCCCCCCCACCCGCAAGTGTCTGCCACAAGTAATCCTAGCTCTTGTCTCACTGCTTCTGCCTCATCATAGCCTCTGGACAATGTCATTTTATATTTATTTATTTTTGCATTACGTCTTTGAACTAAATGGATTGTCAGAATTGGTTAAATAGATTGCAGTAGCGCTTTGGCTGCTTTGAAAAAAAAAAAAATCCATTGAAAAACAGGGCGTTCTCGCTCTTCAGTTCCAACACATTACATAACTGGCCGTGCTTGTCCGGTTCATTTGAAATCCTTTCATTGATGCGGTCGGACCCCCCTTCCAAGGTTAGAATAGCATCCCCTTGGAGCATATTCTAGGCGCATTTCAAAATAGCCTCTGTTTTATAACATAGCTACGGCTTATCTTTCTGATTCTGTTAGTTTCTGTTCAAGGGCAAAGGGCAGTCGCATGATGCCCTGCAGGCGTAGACAAACACCGAGCTCAGTGATGAAGCTAAAAGTGACAGGAAAAAGAAAAAATATACTGGAGTATCCGTTGTCTGTACCAGTGTACTGGTATTTATATCACACGGTAATATTAATGTTTAAGTTTCCCAGAATTAATTGATAGCAAAAACTGTGTTCAAAATGCTCTGTGTTTTATTTGCTAGGTTCTTCAGATTATTTTGAAGAACTATTTAAATTACATAAAGTGATAATGTTTATTTTCTGGATATCTGGTTTACGTGTCGCGTCTGGCTCACACTACAGTATAATCAGGCACATTTTGAGGCTGATTTGCGCCTCCTAAAGGTCACAAATGATGTCCTGATTTAGGCCTGGCCTTAAGTGATGGTGTTGCCATGTTATCCTGGTGTGTGGGGTGCGTATAATCCAATCTTAACCGGTCCACTTACAGATCCACTCACAGCTCAGTCATAACCAATGTGATTTTAAGTCGTAAATATTATCACGACTTATCATTGATCATGCTAAATAATATCATATTTATGACTCAGTATCCTGGGGCCACATGTATGGATCATAGAGTTAGTGTCCACATTTTTTGGTGGAGAATTACTGACTAATAAAAAGGAGACGTACAGAATTCATTGGAAATAGTAATGGAATAATGGAGTTTTTAGCAGTCTGTTCATGACTGTTTTCAGTAGAAGCACAGAGAACATTACCTGCATTTTAAATAGATTAGATTTATCTGAGCCAAATCACTCTGGGTAGTCTAGAATTAGAGCTCTGTAGAATCTAAATTTATGTGAATATATGAAAATATGTGTATCCTTACACCCCTTCTATGTATAATTGTGTATGTATATGCCCTCTGGATTGTGGTGCTAACAATGAATGAAACACCAGTAACCAATGAGTTGTGCCTACCTTCACTATAATAATGGACATTTCTGCTAGTGCCTCAGTGGTAATTACATGTTAGCAGTGGTTTATGTTTTCTCATTCTGGATTTAAAATGAAAAAAACTATTTAAAAATATGTTTCAAGTATAGGCCAATGTATATTTGTTCTTATTTCCTATTCAAAATGCATATATAACTGTGCCCCTTAGTGTGATCAGAACATGTGTGCAAATGTTATATTCTTTTACGAAAAAGTTGGAGTACTCTGTTTCTTAACTTTATTAATGCATACTTCATCAGATAGCATGACATATTTTGAGAATGTTGTGACATATTTTGAAACTGACTTGCTGTCTTCTGTGTTATTTTCAGGTACTGCTTCCACCCTATGAGGAGGTTGTTGCCATTCCACCAAAGGAGCCGCCTCCTCAGTACGTTTCAGCATGAGACTCTGTCCAACACCCCCCTACTCCCTTCCCTAACCCCCAACCCACCTCCCAAAGAAAGGATTTCTCTATCACAATTGCACATTGCCCTCAACTTCTTACTCTGTGATGTTTTTTTTGTTTTTTTTTCGTCTTTGCTCCCCGAAGGCAGTAGTGTGACTTTGACGTGTCCTTTCCTCTACAAGGCACAGCTGTCCTGGCAGCCCAAGTGCTGTGCGTCAGCTCTAATTTGATTTGCACTTCCAGTGATTATGCACAGCGCCGACCTCCCTTTTCAATACTGTGAACTTCTCAGTACTGTCGTTGTCTACTTAAATACCTGAAAAATGCAAAGTTAGCGAGTGTAGTAAACATGAGGGTTTTGTAAGGGCACTATTCTAGTGCCAATTACCCAAGAACCCACTGAATGTAGAGACCAGGGTATTTTCATCTAACTTCCATTGCATCGACACTGAACTATGAGAAGACGTTCAGGGAGCCCACAGTGTGGTTGAAATGTTAACCTGCAATCTATGAACTTGCCCAGAGCAATCCTAAAGTGTGTCCTCTAACAAGATCAGGTCTTTTATACCAACAGTTTCCCATGTTTGATGCTGCATAGCAGTTTTGAATCTTTTTGATACAATTGTGTTAAAACGATGATCTAAGTGTGGATTCAGACAATGCAAGGGTTCTAAACGCCTCCTGATTTATGCAGAGAGCTATACTGCAGATGTACATGAGTTTTGTCATTTTAACAAAATTATGTTCACTATGCTTCATACATTTTTCTCCTTGTTTTGATCTAATCTGAACTGCAGTTATAGGAATCAGATTCCTATAGTCTGCAGACTAGAAACATAAAAGGAAACGGATATGAAAGTATAAAGCTTGCTATTAGGAGAATTCTGTGTGTTATTGCTTTTTTTGACCATTCGTCCAGTGGCTATCAGTCCTTTGGCAGCATGCAGCATTCTTTTTGCACACAATTTCTGTTCATGTTGTACGTTCTACGATAGGTCAGTCAACGTATTGATTGAAAAGTAGACTGTAGCACAATACCATATTATAGGTATAACATAGCCTTGTAGCGTGCTCTGTGATTCTGACTATGTGACATGAGGTCTCCTGAGGTCTTCACCAGCTTCACTCTGCTTTTCTCATTCAAACGTGTAACATTTTATATAAAGAGCTATGCAAAATTATGTAAAAGCACCATTATGCTGTATTCCAACACGAAGCTGTCTAGTACCAGTGTCTCAAATTGAAACTGCACACTTTGATTTCATGCTTTAAGCGTGGTTAAATCAACCAGCATAACTGTATAATCCCATATGGTGACTATCAGATAACTAGTCTGTGAGTATTATTTGATCATGCTAAAAATATAAATAACAAAAAGGTGATTTGATGAATTTTGCACTTTCGGAACTCACAAGTCAACTAATGCAGTGAGAGAATGTGTGTTCACTCAAGTTAAGTAAAAGGTACAAAATAGCTTTGGGTTGAAATACAGTGAAATACTGCTTTGCACCATGTACAGTACTGTGCAATAGTCTTAGGTACCTATGAAAATTGATTGAATCTGTTTATATCAGCAGTGGGTTTCTTTCTGCCAGCAAAAACACAAGTGAACATTAGAATAAACTCAAACGA
>JBBJLS010000140.1:19022519-19038439 GCA_037577275.1 Bryconaethiops microstoma | reverse complement strand
ACTAACTTAACACTACTGTCCAGTAGTAAACAGGTTTTAAGTATAATTTTCCCAGGTGCCTAAGACTTTTGCACAGTCCTGTAGATCAACAACCCACAGTAGCCAGACACTTGCTGTTTGTTCCTGTGAAACAAGTAGATGGGTAGATTTAAACATTTGTTTTGTAACTACTCAAACCCAGCATCACATCCTGATCCAGCAAAGCTTACATGTGTAAGGGTATAATGAGCTGACCTGGGGAAAACAATGAACTGGTTCATTCTGTCACACAGTGCAACTTCCGAAATACTGAATTTATTACTGATTTTTACAGTTGATGTTGTGTGTAGTTTGTAACTGAGGTTATTCACACAGACTTGTGCTATTCCATTGGTTGTAATATTTGTACTGAAACATTTATCAGAAGTAACAGATTGACGCTGTGAGCCGCTGTTTACTGTAGAGTGAATGAATGACTGAATCGGACAGTATTTGCAAGCAAAGAGAATGCGTGATTACATATTCTGATGGTGGGTGTGCATTTGTTTATGTCTCATTTTTAAACCATAAAGTATTCTGATGGCATATAATCAACATGGTTGTGGTGCTTGTCTCTACTGTTCGTGAGAAAGATCTAGATCATGAAAATCTCACCAGACCCTGTCTGGGATGACTAAGTGGAGGACTGTAAATCTGTCTGTGCCCTGAACAAAGTCACATGGTTGTCTACTCCCTCCCAGTGTCCAGAAAGGGAGATCAGAGTGGATTTATAGAGATGGCTCCACAAATGAGGCATGGCATTACCTTTGCCTTACCAGAAGAGACGTGTTCACCTACTTTCCCCTGCCTGCATGTGCACAACTGGGTCAGCTTTAGTCAGCCGTGGTTCTGGGCAGTCATTCTGTTGCATTAAGAAGACATGAAACGAATGTGGCAAGTCACTCCGAGGTTCATCCAGTGACCTATTTCATGGCACAGCACCTTTTCTCCACAGGAACATTCTACTTTTGATGGCTGTTTCCTAGTACAAATCCACCCTCATTTAATGGCAGGCCCACTGCACGTGCCCAGCTGGCACAGGTCATTTGGTCTGTATGAGTACTTAAGAATTTAGGACCAGTAAAACGTGCAGTTTTGGCTGGAAAACTGGGCCAATCTCTTAAGAAGAGAGATTTTAGAGGGAAATCCCTAAAATTAAATCGCAGCAAGATGTAGTGGCTTCGTGCTTTCAAAGGTCTGCTTTGAAATTCAGCTGTATCACATACGGCATAATGTATTGTCCTGAGTTACAAAGGCAATAGTCCCACATTAATAATGCATATAGCACATTACTGTTCAGATGGAAAGAAAGATTTAGGTTTACGGGTACCAAAGACAGTAATAAAAGCAATATATGTTAATGCATGAAAGGCCCCACACAGCTGGCATGTATTCTTTTCAAAAGTTCCATTATAATATAATGCCATTATATACACTCTCCATTTTATCAGTGTCACTTACCATATGGATTAACCTACAGTACAGATTGTAGTCAGACTGTTTGCATTATACACTAATAAGCCATAACATCAAAACCACTGCCTATTACTGTCAGACCTCATTGGACCTCAAAAACAGCTCTGACCCAACCTTAGGACCTTTGAAAATGTACCGTTTCGTTTGGCACTAAGCCATTAGTCGGTGGTTTAATTGTTGTTGCCGCCGTTCTCTCATTCCACTCATCAGTGGTTAGGACCCCCACAGCACCACTAATAAGCAGGTATCTAAAGGGTGGGTCATTCTCATCACAACTGTGACACTGACATGGTAGTGGTCATGTCAGTGTGTGTGTGTGTTGCACAGAATGAGTCACGCAGCTTCTTAATAGCTAGGCCAAAAATAGTCCACCAACCAAACATATCCCGTCAGCAATGTCCCGTGAATGAAACTGACCACTGATGAAAGAGTGGAAAGTAACTCACTGTGCAGCTTCAAATAAGCCATAATCAAGAGCATGGACAATCAGGTTAGACGTTTCTAGTAAAGTGGACAGTAAATGTTTAAAAACGCCAGCAGCATTGCCGTGGCTGACATTTGTACTACCACAACACAAACTACTGTGTCAGTGTAACTGAATCACCTACCTGAAAAATATCTACTCCTGCCTATTGAGCAACAGAGTAAAGGGGACTAATAATAAATGAAGCAGGGTAACAGATGGACTACAAAATGTTATTACACAACAATAAAACGCACCTGTGTGGTAAGAGGAGCCAACTATCAGAGACAAGGTAGGTGTACCTAATAGTGGTTAGTGAGTGTATAAATATGGTACATACCGATTCTGATACAGTTCCTTGATGTATTGCAATGTATATTACAACAGCACGACAAAACAGAGTATTTCGTTAAAAAATTGTGTTCATACTGTCATGAATGAGCTTTTTGATATGCAGAGATTATATGCGAGTATTTAATCCTTGGTGTAGATGATGAGAAATAATCATATTGAGAGATTATTTGGAATACCTTTAGAGAGATGGGACAATAAATTTGCTTCACACCTCGACAGACTCTGACTCTGTGTAGTGTTTTTACGTATGTGATTAAGCGCCAGAGACTAAAGTGAATTGTTATGTGATCTAGAAGTTCTGTAATGTGCCCTTGCTGTTGGCTTCTCCTCTTTCGTAAGAGGGCACAGGAGGAGATCCTGAGGGTACTATGCTCCTGGCAGCTGCACTGGCTCTTGTCAGATTTCACATTGGTAAGCAGAGCCTGTGGGAACTAGCAGTGTTTATCAGGTGCCACATGTGCATTCATACACTATATGGACAAAAGTATTGGGACGCCTAACCAGGGACTTTAGTTACATCGTTTTCAAATACATAGACTTCAATATGGAATTAGTCCTCTCTTGGCAGCTAAAACAGCTTCCACTCTTCTTGGAAGGCTTTCCTCAAGATTTTAGAGTTTCTTTGGAAATTTGCACCCATTCAATCTGTAGAGCATTTATGAGGTCAGGCACTGATGTTGGACGAGAAGGCCTGACTCGCAATCTCTATTCCAGTTCATCCAAAAGGTTTTGGATGAGCTCGAGGATGAGAACGCTGAACTCATCCAACCATGTCTTTATGGCAGGGGTCACCAACATGATGCCTGTGGGTACTCAGATGCCCCCAAGGACCACTTACCAGTGAGCAGCGTCTAAAATTTAATTTGATCCTGTAGCTATTCTTCTTTAATCACATTTACATTTATATAGATTTGAAAATGACAATCTAAAAAGCAGCATTTAAAACATGTTTATTTATTGTTATTTAAGAAGAGTGTATCAAAATGGTAGCCCTTTATATGGCTCATGAAGTAGTTCTCAGTTTCAAAAAGGTTGGTGAACGCTGCATTATGGAGCTTGCTTTGTGCACTGGGACACAGTCATGCTGGAATAGAAAAGGTTCTTCCCCAAACTGAGTGCAGTTGGAAGCTTGGCATTGTCCAAAATGTCTTGGTCTGCTGAAGTATTGAGATTGCCCTTCACTGAAAGCAAGCGTTCATCTGATTAAAGTAGCTGAGAGGTGTCCCCCAATACTTTTGCCCATATAGTGTATATACCAGGGATGTCCAATCTTATCCACAGAGTGGTCTGGTTGCTGGAAGTGGGCTTAATAGCCCTCTAGCGGATGCCTGGTATTGGGCTTCGTGATCTATTCCTGGGCTTGGTATTTTCAGAACTATAGTGGGCATAGCTAAACAGGATCAGCATAATCCATTATACACTGATACACAGGTTCAGTGATTTGCTGCATTGATGACAAAATTTCACTGTGAAAACAGAATCATACTTCAGTTTGAACCACACATTTGGTGTACGTTAAAAAAAGATGTGGAAAATATAGCCTTGCATCTACACAGCTTAATGCGCTGTGATACAGGAACAAACTTAAACCTGCAAATCCCTTAATGCGTCTGGTGTAAGGTTTACGTGTCCTTACCCTGTTACTCTCTCAGCCTGAAGATACACATGGTAGCTGCTGTTATGACAGATTTAAAAACAAGTTACGAAACAGATACTCCTCACTGGTAGTTGCATAATTTTAATAAGTCTTAATTCAGTTATCTCTAATGCTATGGTTTGACCCTTCAGTTTAAAGGATGCAGGGTAACAGCAGAGTGCTTTTTGAATTGTGCATATTTACTCAGTCTTTCCAATTTTTTTCCAAGCTGTAACACTATGGTCACTGATATTCCGTGAACATGTAATTTCATGATGCACTTTAACCAAATCCTCAGTAGGTGTTGTTAGGTGTTCAGTAGGTAGGTGTTCTGCAGTCAAACATGGCTAGCAAAGTGAGAGGGCAAGGCCCAACACAAATAATACACTTACAGTATCCCAGATTTAGTTACCATATAACCCTATTCATGCTTATATTCGCTAAAACATTATGCAGTAAAGAAAACCTGTATACCACATTGTTAAAAAATGCTCTATATACTAATTTACACATTTTAAGTAAGCATTAATATAGTTTACATCACAAGAAGTACCACCATCAACTCCCAGACTGCCCTTATACTGGTAAATATCAGTATTCATCTACTGGTGCTCTCTCCTCACCATATGGTTTACAGGATGTGCTTTCCTTCCGCCCCGTCCCCCCTCCCAATAGATTCTCAGTAGGGTTGAAGTAAAGCTGATAAACCTGCAGATATATGTTTTAAACTTTCAAACCACTGCAATGAGACTGTGGTGCAATTTAAGCCAGACAGGTTCCTGATGTGAAGAATCTCTAGATACATGAAATAAGCATTTATTTTATACAGCATAATGTATTGTCTGGTATTTGTCACAGACTTTGGCAAATGCCATTTATATTTTCAGTTAAGCCTGCTGCAAAAGTGGTGAATGGAAGTGACTGTTCTCGTTTTTGACTGACAGACAAGTCCTAGTCTGAGAATAGCACTTCATCAGAAGAAAAAAATAAAATAAATGCAACCACGGTGCTTTATAATCGCAGATTCTTCAAGACTGGTTAGAGGATAAGATTTTTAAAAAATCCACAAACCATTAAAACCCATTTAAACCAGATTTATTTATAACAAGGTCTACTTCTCGCCCTGCTGCTGGTCTGGCATGCTTCTGATGATGTCAGAATCACCTGTGGAGACAAGAAAACATTGATTAGCTTCACCTGAATTTGACATCAATTTCACTCCAGTCCTGGAGGGCTGGTGTCCAGCATGGTTTGGTAATTTCCTTGCTCAAACACACCTGGTCCAAACGACCTGTTACTTGTCAGATTTAGCGGGTGTGTGAGGAGAGGAACTACAAAATGCTGGACATCAGCCCTTTAGGACAAGAACTACACACCTCTGATTTATAGCCTTCGTGGCAAAGTTAGCACATCCATTCATATGTAACAAGTACAGGTATTTTTACACTACAAGCAAATACTCCTTGGCAGTTACTCTTTCTATGAAAAGCCACTGTGGCCAGAATGGGGGCAAGCATAAACTGTGCATGGTCAAAAATCTTAATATTGAAGTGGCTCAAACAAAAAGAAACTAGACTTTAAAACCTGCAGACCCTCATTTTCAAGTTCATATCATCCTAGTACCCAGTTTATCAACAATGTAGTGACAGTTACGTAAGGTTACGGAGGCAATGCAAGAATGACTTAACAAGTGTTTCTCAAAATTAATAAAGGATACTGTTTTCTACAGATCATCATGGGCATATTTACGTACCAGGATCAATGATGGCCAGTGTGCACACCCTGTAGTATTTACCACAGGCTGTGCCAAGCTCAATGTTGTTACCGCTGTAATGGTGAACACCGGTTTTAGCCAACATGGCGTAGTACTCGATTTCTGATTTCCTGAAATTAATATAAACAGGTTTTTTTGGTAACAAGTTAAAAATAACAACAGACTCTTCTTTAATTAGGAGATGAATCTACCGAGTGCCACCACATCTAAAGGCACAGGTTCCAAATACAGATCAACTTTCTCTAGCCTGGCATAAGCTTGATCCACTTAGCGTCAAAAAAGTAAAGACTTTGACACCCCATGCAGATACTGGGTAGCTGGTACACCATGATTTGACATGTACTAGAACTCAAACAGCAGGGTTAAAACTATATTACACACCTGTGTCGAATTATAAACTGTTTCATTACAACATTTTCTGTATTCTGACATGAAGGTTCAACCTCTTATTCTAGCCAGTTCTGCCACAGAGGAAAAGCCATCAGTTCTAGTTCAATCTTTCATTAATTCAATTATGAGGAGCAGTTTCTCAATTTTAGCACACATGCTGAAAAATGGTCTTAAACTGGATCACATTGCCACACAGTACACACTAAAGCCAGCAACCACGTTAAAAATAAAGTTAACTGATTACCTCAGGGCGGGGCAGTTGTTGGCCAGGATGACCAGCTTGGCTTTACCTTGGCGAATCATTTTCTGTGACTGCTTGTATCCCAGGACATATTTGCCACTTTTCATTACCAGCTGAAGTCTGGAGTTGATGGACTCCAAGGACTTTTTCTGTAGTGTTTAAAACACAAGGTTACGGGATAAGACTGGTGATACACAGTGCAACCATATTTTACAAAACACAATGCATATGTTATACACAAATCACTAATACTAAACATCCCCCAACTGATCATATGCACATACACTATATGGACAAAAGTATCAGGATGCCTGACCATTACACCAACAGAGACTTTAATGACACTGCAATCAAATACATAAACTTTAATATGGAGTCAGTCACCGCTTTGTAGCTATAACAGCTTCCACTCTTCTTGAAAAACCTTCCACAACATTTTGGAGTTTCTGTGGGAATTTGTGCCCATTCATTCTGTAGAGGATTTATGAGGTCAGGCACTGATGCTGGACTACAAGGCCTGGCTCTCAATCTCTGTTCCAGTTCATCCTAAAGGTGCTGGATGGGGTTGAGATCAGGGCTCTGTCTGGGCCAGTAAAGTTCTTCCACACCAAACGCATCCAACCATGTCTTTATGGAGCTTGCTTTGTAAGCTGAGGCAGTTATGCTGGAATAGAAAATGTTCTTCTCCAAACTGTGCAGCATGGCGCTGTCCAAAATGTCTAGATGTGCTGAAGTATTCAAGACTGGAAGTAATAGGCCACCTGAATTCAATGTTTTAAAAGGTGTGTCCTAACACCATAGTCCATATAGTGTAGCTGAGATGACAATGAAGTTTTGTTGACAACTGAAGCTCCATTGGAGGTACTTTAATGTACACTGGCAGCCAATGTGAGACAAGCACCAGCGTGATCCTGGCTAGCATTTAACCCGCATAACACACTGAGCCTAAATGGTCTGTCTGTGTGGTCAGACTGAACACACTCCAGACTAATTCTGCAGCTCAGATTGACTGAATCTGAGCTCTAAACTCTACCAGTCAGGGAAGAACTCCACTAGTCAAACAGAGATCCATCACTGACCACGTCTCTTACTCCATTACGTTTAAAACCCTAACCCTGACACATTCTGCCCAGTCGATCCTCATATCAGTGTAAACAGTGATGATAAATCCAAAAAGGCTCAAAGTTTTGTCCCATGAGCTCGAGGCCTGCAGCTCCACGTGAAACCACTCACCGTTTTTTTCGCGGCCACCATTCTAGCTCTTCAGTCCGTCACGGCTAACCTGAACAGAACAACACGACAGGTGAAGCCTTCCCCTTCCAAACCCGTCCACAAAAACAGACCAAAAACGGTTTATACATTGTTATTTTCTCAATTTCTCTCAGAGCCGCACTTACCGCCTGGCGAATCCCAAGATGGCCTCGTAGAGAAAGGACTTCCCAGTGTGCACCGCTCTCGTAGAAACACACACTGTCATCGCGAGATTACGAGCTGCATTTTGTGTCGGGTTGAGTTTTTCCTCGTGACCGGAGCCCGTTGTGGGCGGGGCGTCGCGTGCTGTGCCGAATCTTGTACCCTTGTCACCCCGACACCCCCGCCGTAAGAAGTACGGCCCGGAAGCGCTCATTACCCAGTAACCTCTAATATATGCACAAAAACTGTTGGCAAAAAATAGTATCACATTGCGAGACTTTAATCACTCATATCATGATTTTCATAACAGTTTACAAAATCCTTGACAGGCACCGAGAATGCGTTCTAGTTTCCACTTTTTAATAGTATTTGTAAATATCGAAAAGGAAAGAGAGGCAGTTCAGTGTTTCATATATTTATATATTTGAAAACTGAGTTTTACCAAAAAAATCACATAATCACGAAAAACTAATTACAATGAAAATACAAGATATTACAAAGAAGGTAAACTAGTTTATTTTATTTATAATAATAATAATAATAATAATAATAATAACAATAACAATAACCACAAAAACAGAACCAATTACAGAAGATGCAAACAAGATGTTACTAATTGGGTAAATTAGTTTAATTCCAAAGTAAAAACATCCAACATTGCACACATAGTAGACTTTATTATACGTATAAGAATTGTTTCATCTCACTTTTCTGATCTATTTTTATATTATGTGTTACTGATAAAGTGGTGATTTTTTTGTGACGCAGAAATGCATGGTTATTTTTTGGCTTGCCTTACCAGTATATACAGAACTAGCAGATGTGGTTTTGACCATGAACTCACAAAACTGAGAAATCTCATGTGAGCTTCAGAAGAAGAGGGCAATCAAAGTCCCACTAAAGTGAGAGAGAGGATCCAATGTCTCCTCTCCTCACTACAGCTTCTCTGGAGCAGACTGGGCTGATCTCAATGAAGGGTTTGGCCTGCACCAATTGTGAATAAGGCACTGCTATAAAGTCCTATAACCGGAGTTAAAAGCGCTCAAAATTAAGAGCGTTAAATATTTAATACTGCTCTGTTTTTAGGAAAACCAGTAAATGGTTTAAAAACATTTAAACTCCATGAAAACCCATTCATTTTGGACTCCACACATGAAGTGAAGACTTCTCCTCACTGCAGGTTCTGTGATAACGTCCCATTCCTAAGCACTTTACAGAGCGTGGGTATGTATACACACACACACAAACACAAACACACACACACATATGTATGTGTGTGTATATAATAAAATATTTTTGCTAGAGAAGGATTTTTGCCCCAGTTAACTAAGCGAGTTTATATCTTGTATCGTCGTCGTAAGCAGCTGTTTTGTTTTAAAAAAACCAAAAAAAACCCCAGCGCCATCTGGTGACCATTTCATAGAACTACAGGAGTGATTTAGCTTTTCTAAAGCCAGTTTAATATAAACAATCACCATAACCGCCACAAACAACAAAATTCAGATTTTGGTTTATGTATAGGATTATAAAACACAGAATATGTACAAACATGTATGTGTTGCCCGAGGTCATTTGTTCTGTTTGTATCCCGTGTAGCAGTGTGAATTTCAGCATCCTCAACCTGCGATACCTAAAAAGACTGCACCCCCTTCATTAGCATATTCTATATTCAAAGAATACATGTATGCATTAATTTATTTTTTGTAAAATATGTGAATTGGTGTTAATAGTTGTAACCGGTGTGAAATACTGAAATTCTTTGCTTAAAGTAAAAATTAAAAAAAAAATGCTCAAATATAAGTCTAAGTGACTATCAAAAAAATCTTTATACTATGACACACAGACACAAAGACAAAAACAACATAAAATATAATATAAACATAAATTCAAAAGAAATGAAAACTCCACTCTAATACTCTGTACTAAATACACTTTGCTATATGCACAAAATGCTGTGTTCAGCAAATACTGTAGACAAATAAAGTACTGCTGAAGTAGTTTTCTAATAAACACAAATAGTGGTTTGGAGTTGTTCTCTATACCGAGTCTGTTATTGCACGTAGTAGTAGTATGAAAGTAATTTTAAAGCAAGTTGAGTATTGAAAATAGTTATCAACAGATTTCAATTAATATCTATTACAATACACACTATATGGGCAAAAGGATTGGGACACCTAACCATTACACCTGCAGGGATTTTAATGACAATGCAATCAAAGACATAGACTTTAATATGGAGTTGGTTTCCCTTTGCAACTATAACAGCTTCCTTTTTGGAAAACCTTCCACAACATTTCGGAGTTTCTTTGGGAGTTTGTGCTCATTCATTCTGTATATTATTTATGAGGTCAGTCACTGATGCTGGATGAAAAGGCCTGGATTGCAATCTCCATTCCAGTTCATCCCAAAGGTGTTGGATGGGGTTGAGGTCAGGGCTCTGTGCGGTCAGTCAGGAAAATGTTCTTCCCCAAACTGTGTCCACAAAGTTGGAAGCATGACGTTGTCCAAAATGTCTTGGTGTTTTGAAGCATTAAGATTGTCCTTCACTGAAAGTAAGGGGCTTAACCCAAACCCTGGAAAACAGATGTGTCCCAATATTTTTGTCCATATAGTGTAGGCACAGCCGGTTTTCATATCTAGGGGGGCGGGGCTTGTCGGGATACGGGTGGCGAAAAAACTTGTGGTCCAGGTAGAGGTGGTCTGGTCTGTGCGTCTGAGTTCAGTGGAGCTCTCCTGGTCCTGTGAGTAGTGTTGCTCTTTTGTGTGTCCACACTCCTATACTGCATTTTAATTACCACAGAACCCTATTTGAATTTCTATGTTAGCAGGACAGAATGGGATGTACTGCTAGTACTCACACAACAGCCCAAGACACAACTCGACCAAACTCAAAGCCAGAGGAACTCAATGGGGCGAGCACCACAGGTAAGTTAATGGTTTACATAAAGTATTTTAAAAATTCCCCGTTTGTGGTCTTGAACTGGCTGACAAATTGTCTTGGTGCTGGTGCTGTTACGGTTGTCATTCATTCTTTGCCCAGTCAGTGAAACTACAACAAAATGTACGGTGAACAAAATGTACTGCTGAAGTAACATCTGTGTGTTGGCTTACTAATTTTATACTCGTCAAAATTGTGTTTTGGTTTAGCCTTGAGCTTAAGGCTTCTTTCCTCTGATCTCTCAGGAGAAGCTGTTCCATTATGTTCCATTGGAAAATAACATTACCTTTGGTTTCTGCTGGGAAAACCTTGGTGCAGCTGTGTTCTCACTTACTACATGTTAATGTACCCTAGATAAAAGGAAAATGCAAAGATGTTTTAGGTTTTATTGCAGTGCTTACTACTCAGTATACTATTCAGTATTAACTTTCTGAAGTAGAATAAACTAGATCATTCTATTTTGCAGAAAGACCCCCCTCAGCTCCTTACATGCTCTGATAGTGGACTATATGTGTGCCATCTTGTTGCAAGACCCAGTACTTTTAACTGTATAAAGCTGAAATGAGGCTTCAGGACAATATTTTGTGCAAATAATATGGATGTGACACTAAACAAGGGAAAAAGTGCTGCGTAACCACAAGTTACTGCTATACTGATATAACAGGCATGTACTGCGGTATGGCTAAGGTATATTAAAGGGCCATTAGTTGGGTTTTTTCTTATCTGGGCATTTCCGTTGGTCAGGCATTTCATTATGGGACATGTAGTTCTTGCAGCCGGGAATTGTTTGTATATTTGTTTGTATGTAAATCATACAGATTGTACAGAAGTTGCTCTCATATTTAAGTAAGCTTTCATTGTATGAAGCATGCAGCTCTGTGTCACTTATCAAGCCTAAAATGTTATATATCAGCCTGAATTGCTACATTAAACAGTCAGTAACAGGCAGACATTTTGATCCAGTGCAACATATACACCAGCTGTGTTAGATTATGTGTGTTTTGAGGCACGTTGGAGGATGGATTTGTTGTGTTTGGAGAATGAAGAAGAGTTATTATGCAGTGAGGCCTCTCTACACTGTGCAGAATATGACTGGCCATTTCTTGGTGCAGGTAATATTATCTAAAAACACAAGTAGGATCACAAATAGCAAGGAAATTACAGCTTCACCATAATGTTATCCCATCCTGCCTAAAGTGCAAAGAGATTACCCTCACAATTCACCTCTGCCTGGCTGCAAGTGCAGAGTGTAATCTAAGATCACTCAGCTAAATAATGGAGTTTCCTGGTTCACCCGCTAGCAATTCACTCACCTGTTGTTTGTTTATGTTTGACTTCAGTCACCGTTATCTGTTACTTAAGTAAACGCTACATATTCTACTCTCTAACGGAATCGATTTCTTTCCTGAAACGAAAAGTGGTCAGTGCTGTCTTTCAACATTAAAATTGCACCTGTCTTTCATGCACCTGTCTTTCAACATTAAAATTGGATGTTTAAGAGTAACACATACATTATCCTTCAGTTTATGTAAATATATCAAAATACTGTTCTAAACTGTTCTAATTACCGGTGATTTTTTTTCCTGTCCCTTCGAAAATAAACAAAGTAATAACATGCAAATGTTCTAATCTCATATTAGGAGCAGCTAGCGAAAAGGAAGACGAGGAAGTTAACGCGTGTGTCCCAGAAGCGGGCAGTGAGAATCCGGAGGCCCCACAGAGCTCTGCAGATGAAAGCCAGGCCGAGGCCGAGGCCAAAGATCCGGCGCATGCAGCTCAAGACGAAGGTTCTTAACACACATTCACCTTCTTCTGGCCATGCAAATGGGCTGGCCAGTTTCAAGGAGCATATATACACATGCAAAACGAACCACATGCTCCCTTTTAGAGGACATGCAAAAGAAATGTCCCTCCTGTCTTCAGAAAGCTGTTCCTACTTATTCGAACAGGTCAGTGCTGGACTCGTTGCCAGGTAGATGCAGACTTCAATGGCTAGAAAGTTGGTCAGAAAAGACCTTAGATGAGATCAGAACATAAATAAGGTGAATTACGTTTATATTTTATACTTAAATAAGTGGATCTTTGCTATTGTGACAAAATTTCCAATACAGTAACGTTTTGGCAGTGGCTAAATTGTAAAAAAAAAAAAAAAAAATGCATGGAGTTAAGAGGATAACAAGGGCATTTGAGGTGATATCACAATTACGTTCTTTTAAAGTTAGTTCAGAGGGTGATCTTTTTAAAAGGAGGTATTTTTCCGCCCCCTCAAGCTGTTCTTAATGGAGAAGGGGATAAAGTTACTAACTTTAATGCCGATTGAAGTTAAGAACTTTATTACATTTGAACCATTTCTATTGGGCTATTTGTCATGAAGTGTTCACACAACGTAAAGGGGCAGCTAATGTTTTCACATGTTTTTTTTTTTGTTGTTGTTTTATTTGACTGAATGACAGAATGTGATATTTTACTTATTTACCAAGACTTACTGAACTAGTAACCCATAACATGATCTGCCTTCCTGAATAAGATTCACTTGCAAGTCTCCTGCCCTCACTGACAGGTTTATATAACACTGCCTTAGAAACCATGCCTTACTGTCACGATGGAGATTACAAATGTAAACGAGGAGTCCACAAATGCAAATGTCCATGTGGACATGAGAACAAGACACTGAAGCTGTATTACATGCAAAACAGCAAGCCATAAAGTAGAACTCAATCAGATATAAAGAACAATTAATAAAAAGAAGATACACTTCAATAAATAAGAAATTCACTTTTTGTCCAGTAGTGTCCAGACACCTGATTACCCCTTTTTCTGAAGTGAAGCGTATGAATAGGTAGTTTGTCCCCCTTTTCCTGCACTAATAGCCTCTTCTCTTCTGGGAAGTCTTTCCACTAAACGTTGGATTGTTGCTGCTGGGATTTGATTCTTTTCAACCACAAGAGTATTAGTGAGGTCAGGTACTGATGTTGGCCAATTAGGCCTGGACTGCAAACGAGACTCTAACTAAACCCAGAGGTGTTCAGGAGAGCTTTATCAGTCCAGCTCATCCCAGAGGTGTTTTATGGTGATTCATCACTTTAGAGAACACAATTCCACTTCTTCACAGCTTAGTGCTGGGTTGCTTTATGCTACTCTGTCCAACACTTAGCATTGCACAACCTTAGGGTTGAGTGCTGCTGTTTCAGTTCTACTACTACTGCTTTTCTGTGGAATTTATGCAGCTGTACATAGTCAGGAACAAAATGCACCTTCCGGGGGAAAAAAGGATGGTACCCCCCAAGGCACATCTTCAGCAGTTTTACTTAATTATGAACATCATTTAAATTGACGATATGGAGTTCATAATTGACTTGATTATGGACTTTTTTCCTGTATTGAGTCCAAGCTTTCTATGTTATTTTTCATGTTATTTTATGTTATTTTAAAAAATACTTATGTTATGATAAAGTACAAATACAGTATACCCCTTTCCTTGGGAAACTGAATGTAGTGTACCTTTTGTATTTATATGAATGCATATTTAAGATTTAAGATTGGGTCTTCAACTCCAAACCCCGCCAAATTACACATTCACTCATTTAATGTAAAGCCTTGATAAATTTATACGTATGATAATTGACTCTCGAATTACTTGCAGTTTTACCAAAAGCATTGCTGTCCTACAATCATCTCACCACTAGAATTCAATTTGAACGCTCAATGCCAGTTTTATGGGCCCAGCCTTAGACTAAACTGCAATGGTGTTTTACCTTTACAAACCCCATTTAGTCTAGGCTTAGGTCTGATATTAGCAATTCATTTTCTAACAATGACTGTTATGATGCTTTTTGGGAGCATACACTGAAAGTGCACAATATGGACAAAAGTATTGGTAAACATCTCTTAATTATTGAATTCAGGTGGCCCCTTACTTCCAGTGAAGGGTGATCTTAATGTTTCTGAATACCAAAACATTTTGGACAACACCTTGCTTTCAACATTGTGGAAAAATCTTTGGAATGAACTGGAACAGAGATTGTGAGCCAGGCCTTCTCATCCAACATCAGTGTCTGACTTCATAAATGCACTACAGAAAGAATGGCGACAAATTCCCACAGAAACTCCAAAATCTTGTGGAAAGCCTTCCAAGAAGAGTGGAAGCTGTTATAGCTACAAAGTGGGGACCAACTCCATATCAATGTCTGTGTATTCGAATGCAATGAACATACACTCTAAGGACAAAAGTCCCTGCAATACATTTGTCCTTAGAGTGTATGTTCACAGTGCCTTCATGTTTTTTATGAAGTTCTTTCCTTACCATTAAGAACCAAAAGGTGAATGAAATTCAATAAAATAGTGTAAACTAAGCCCAGCATAATGAATGTCTTTTTCTGGCCTCCTTCCAAAGGTTCCCCAGAAGCAGCTCCTGCAGAAAGCCCGGCAGAGGAAACACCAGGTGAGTAATATTCTTCATATTCTTTGAGTTATATTCTTTAAACTCGCAAGATGGAGTTCATAATTAAGTAAATTATGACTTGACTCCAGGCTTTTTGTTATTTTTCTACTTGAAAATACTAAAGTTACAGTGGGTAAAATTAGTATTGTACACATCACCAATTTTCTAAGTAAATATATTTCTAAAGGTACTATTGACATGAAATTCTCACCAGATGTCAGTAACAACCCATCCAAACCACATATGCAAAGAAATCAAACCATAGATGTTCATAAATTGTGTAATAAAATGGAATGACACATGCAAAAGTATTGAACAAGCTTACTGAAATGTATTTAATACTTCATACAAAAGTCTTTGTTGGTGATGACAGATTCAAGACGCCTCCTGTATGGAGAAACTAGTCGCACGTATTGGACTGGTGTTATTTTGGCCCATTCTTCCAGCTTTATTTTCTTTCTCTGAAACTATTTGAGAGTTTCCTTGGCTGTGTGTTTGGGATCACTGTCTTGCTGAAACGTCCACCCTCGTTTCTTCATCATCCTGGTAGATGGCAGCAGATCAAGAATGTCTTGGTACATTTTTCCATTTCCATCTTTCCTTATATGAAGCGTGCCAGTGCTGTATGCTGGAAAATAGCCCCACACCATGATGTACCCACCTCCAAACTTCACTGTTGTCAGGGTGTTTTTGGGGTGATACAGTGGGGCAAAAAAGTATTTAGTCAGCCACCAATTGTGCAAGTTCTCCCACTTAAGATGAGAGAGGCCTGTAAT
>JBBJLS010000140.1:19008157-19022419 GCA_037577275.1 Bryconaethiops microstoma | reverse complement strand
AGAAATCTTGCTTGTTTGTAGGTGACCAAATACTTATTTTCCACCATAATTTGCAAATAAATTCTTTAAAAATCAGATAATGTGATTTTCTGGATTTTTTGTTCTCATTTTGTCTGTCATAGTTGAGGTTTACCTGTGATGAAAATTACAGCCTCTCTCATCTTTCTAAGTGGGAGAACTTGCACAATTGGTGGCTGACTAAATGCTTTTTTGCCCCACTGTATGTAGTGCCTTTTGACCTCCAAACATGGTGTGTATTATGGCATAAAAAGAGTTGTTCCAGTGTGTGCATGCAGAATTTTGGTCTCATCTGACCAGACTATATTCTGCCAGTATTTGACAGACTTGTCTAAATGATGTTCAGGAAACTTTAAATGCACTTTAACATGCTTTTTCTCCAGCAATGGAGTCTTGCATGGTGAGCGTGCATACAGGCCATGACAGTTAAGTGCATTACTGTTT
Source organism: Bryconaethiops microstoma (assembly GCA_037577275.1). Lineage (NCBI taxonomy): Eukaryota > Metazoa > Chordata > Actinopteri > Characiformes > Alestidae > Bryconaethiops > Bryconaethiops microstoma. The sequence goes on along the minus strand of JBBJLS010000140.1, from coordinate 19,021,957 downwards.
TGCTTGAAACAATTGTACCTGCTAATTCCAGGTTGTTCTGAAGCTCTCCACAAGTGGCCCTGGGCGCTTGGACAACTGTTCTGAAAATTCTTTTCACTCCTCTGTCTAAAATCTTGCGGGGAGCACCTGTTCATGGCCGGCCTATGATGAAACAATGTTTTTCACACTTCCGAATAATGGCCCCAGCAGCACTCACTGGAACCTTCAGTAGTTTAGAAATTCTTCTGTAACCATCTTTATGTTTTGCAACAGAAAGGTTGCGAAGGTCTTAAGAGAGCTCTTTGGTTTTACCCATCATGAGATGTTTCTTGTGTGGCACCTTGGGAATGAGACACTTTCTTATAGGCCATCATTTGGGACTGAACCAGCTGATATTAATTTGTGGCAGAATTTATTTCTAATTACTGATAGATTTCAGCTGGTCTCATGACTTTCCATGCCTTTTTGCACCTTCCTTTCTTCATGTGTTCAGTACTTTTTCCCTGTGTCATTCCAGATTACACATAATTTATGGACATCTATGGTTTGATTTCTTTGCATGTGTGGATTGGATCTGTATTTCATATCAATAGCACCTTTAGAAATATATTTACTTAGAAAATTGGTGACGTGTTCAATACTTATTTTACGAGGTGTATATAAAAGTACAAATATACCCCTTTCTGTGGGAAAGTGGATGTAGTGTACCTTTCAAAATGTGCATTACAATTATATTTAAGATATGCACTTGAACCCTAAAGATGTTTTTTTTTTTTTTTACATCATGTACTGATATTTATCAGGACAGTACTGATTTTCTAATGGTTTATGAGGATATTTGAACGGTTGTATCAGGACTACAGACAAGTCCACTCATTTGAAGGATGTTTGGACAATTTTGCACAATGTATTTTACCATGATATATTCTGATTAATTAATTATTAATAATCGTAGGGGAAAACTCTTGGCGCCTGTTCCTGAGAAACTCGATAAAACTTAGATCTAAGCCCTGACAAATTACACATTAAGTCATTTTCTAATTTAAGGCCTTGATAAATTTATAGGTATAATATTGGCTCTCGAATTGCTTGCAGTTTTACCAAAAGCATTGCTGTCATCTGACCATGTTACTACTAGAATTCAAATTGAACACACTATGCCAGTTTTATGGGACCAGTCTACACTGCAATGGTGTTTTACCTTTACAAACCCTATTTAGTCTAGGCTAAGGCCTGATATTGGTCAATGTCTAGACTAGCATCATATCTTCTAACAACGACTGTTATGATGCCGTTTGGCAACATCCCCTCAAACTGCAGAGGTATCTTCACAATGTATTCTTTTTTCATGCATTTCTTTTCTTACTATTAAGATCCAAAAGGTGAATTAAATTAGCGAAATAATATGAACTAAGCCCAGCATAATGAGTCTTTTTTGAACCTCCTTTCAAAGGCTCCCCAGAAGCAGCTCCAGCCGAGGAAACTTCAGGTGAGTAAACTTCATGAAGAGAAAACCAGAGGTATCATTGCTGATCTCATCCTCTATACTAACACCCCTCTCTCTCATTCAGCGCCCTCAGAAGAAAGTTAAAGCTACCCTGCATCTTCATCTGGGAGAACTGAGAAACTCCTCCGAACATTTCAAAACAAATTTTCAGGAGGGATGCTTTAAAAGCAAGATAACTTATCAATGCTAGCCTGTTGCCAAGACGCAGACTGACTGATCTTTCAGATTGGGGTCTAGCAGACATCACAGTGCCTTTCTCTTTATCAGTGGTGTTGGGAACTGTTACTTTTGTATATACCTTATCTTTCAGTGATCTTCAAATTAGATACATGATAATTGATGGCTAACGCTTGTAAGATAATTTATACATACAGAACTCATATTGATGCCCTCTTCCAAAAAAAAGGGGCTTGGAACTCTGAAATGTATGTGAGGATCCCAGTTATATACTACTGATAGCATTCATATGTATTCAATTTGTACTTATACTTTAATATACAAAGCGAAGAGTAAGGGAAATCTCTGTAAATGCACCTAGGCTATTATACCACAGAATAACTAATAAATCATTCACTGTGATCATGCAAACCAAGTGTTAGCCCTTCTTTAAAACTGTGAAAATGAAGATAAACACAATACCTTCGAAAACAAGACCTTGCATTTTATTAATATGCACTGATATTTTAGTGTGATTAATGTGAGAAATAGAAAACATTGAAAAGTCTTGATAAAACTTTAGAGGAAACTATATGAATAATACTTAGTTTCATCCTGAATTACACTGTATTGTGGATTAAAGGAAGTGAGTGCACCATATATAAACTCCCAGGAAATATTACAACCATTTCTCGGTGCACAGGAATGTCTTTCTTCCACATTATAATGGCCTATATCAAGTTTAAGGCTGTCACTGATCTAAATTTACAGTTTATGCATGCTTGTGCCGGTCAGTCAAGACGAGTCTGTAATGGGTCCCAATACAGCGACTGCTTCAATCTCAACAAGGCCACCCTTTAGATAGGAGAAGAAAAATTAGATATATATTAAAAAAAATGTGCCAATGCAAACATAAATACTTACTAAAAAAAAAAAAAAAAAAAGACTATCAGGGAGCTGGTATGTTCTTATACTTTTTTGTTTAAATAAACTATTTAAACTGAATAGACTGAACTGGCACTCTTTTATTTACATCGCTGTGAAAATGATCTGAAGTGGTTTGCCGGCGTTTCCTATTTCACTTTTGCGTTACAGTAAAGTGAGCAAATCAACAAAACAGTTATTCAGCCTACATGTTTATGCATAGGTTTGAAATACTGGAAATACTAAAACAATTTAATATGCTTGTAATCATGGCAATGAAATTACAATTGAAGTTGTTTTAGAGTTTTGATTAATGTGGAGGATTATAGATAAAAAAAAAATAAATAAAAAAAAGAACTGTGCTTTAGTCTGCATCTGGCATCCCTGTATACTTACCCGGGGCAGAGCAGCAACTTGGTAGGCAGCCCTGGCTGGGAAGTTTCTGGTGAAGACTAAACAGAGAAACAAAGGGTCTCTTAATTCACTCATGCTGACGTTATACACTTTCTCTGCGTTCCCGTCTAGGACAGTGAACATGAGAGCATGAACCCTGTATATTTCCTATACAGAGATCAGTCAGGCTGACGACAGCAGTTCCTGAGTATTGAGAGTGTAGAGTTTCTCCTTGATAAAATAAGGACCGTTGTTACTCTTGGCCTTTATCTACAATAGCATTCATACCTTATTGTGAACAAGTGAAACATCACAAAGTCATGATGTGTTATGTCTCAGTCCATGGTGGGTGATGGAGAGTTCTGTGTGGTGGGAGTCAGTGCAGACAGGCTGTCTGGAACGGAGGAAGCTTTATTTTCACCTCACTGCACTGTATCCACTTACACACAGACACTACTATTGAATTACAACTCTGCATGATATCATTGAGGCAATACCAAACACTAGCCAAAGATGCCATTGTGCACCCTTTGACCAATAAACAGTAAGGGTAAGCACCTACCTTATTGATTGTTGAGTATTATAATACTGGCACCACGGAAACATTCTTACAGACACTGCAATACCGGTGGTAATACTGGTGTTTTAAAATTTTGTTTCTTTGCTCTGTATTTTAAGCAGCAACATGCCACACCGTGTATTGAAGCAAAACCCATGACTGTAGGTACAGTAGTGGTACACTATATGTCCAGCCCTTTTCACTAGTGGTGAAGCACTATAAAAGGAGTGATGTTTGTGATCCAGAAATAATCATCCATCATGAGTACCTAACCTCACTAATGCTCTTGTGGCTAAATACAATAAAATCCTCACAGCAATGTTCTGACATTGAGTGCCTTCCCATAAAACTAGAGGCAGTAGCAAAGGGAGACTCCTTTTAAATGCTCTTGATTTTAGAATACCACTTTTAGACACTGCATGCACACACTGGAACAACAGTGCCACCGTGTGGCAGTTTCTAAATGCAGTTGTGTGTGTGACTAAAGCTGTTTGTTGGTGAAGGGCCTTACTTACATTGCTTATACACTTCATTGACATTATTGAAGTCGTTTATGTCTGCCAAAAGCACGGTTGTCTTGACAACTGCAAGAAAACAAACAGTAGTAATACGGTATATGCAAGAAATGTAAATGTAAAAACAAAATATTTAGTCTATGAAAAATGGACCTACCGTTTTCATATCCACATCCAGCTGCTTTCAGAATTTCCCCCATGTTAGTAAGGGCCTTTGAATGGAAAACAGAAAAAGATGTGCATTTTTTGTATCATGTATTTTTATAAAAAATATGGCAGATCTGTCCTAAACTTGATAGGGGGCACTAAACCGAAAAAGGCTTCACGGTCATTCTCACCTGTTTGGTCTGAGCCTGCACCCCTCCAGCGACCAGCTGCCCTGATGCCACGTCCATGCCCAGCTGCCCGGAGATGTACATGGTACGATCCACCACCACCGCCTGGCTGAAATTGTAAGTAAGAGCCACACATTTTAACAGACTCTGCACTGAAATGACAGCAGCTTCCAGAGACACTTGAACTTTGTACTCTCCTGCCCTCTGCTGTAATACTGGTCAGACTCCACGAATGACATACATTCAGTTTAGTTCACTGTTGGATCACTTCAGACACAGGTTCTACTGAATAATATGAAGTCAAATCAACAGAACCTGATTTCATAACGCTTGAAAGAAAAACAAACAAAAATGAAATCATTCTACAACAGATTTTTACTTGGATTTTCAAAAGCTGACATATAAAGAGGTCAATTCAGACCAATTCTCTCCACTAATCCACTTGAAACAATACAAAGCTTTAGAAGTTGCCAAGCTGAATAGAGCCCTTATAGTGGGTGAATCTGGCCACTCTGCTGGTCATTGGTTGACACGGTCCCGCCCCTTGACCACATTGAAAAATAACACATAATTACATAATTCAGTAAAAGTTTAAGTGGTGGACAGCTTTACAGTAGGATGATAATCTCTTGCATGATGCAACCTTTCCTAAATCTATGCGATTCCTGCAGAGCGGAGCTCTTCTGATAGATCTACAGACTGTGCACCTGTTCATGTTAATATATGAGCCACAAAAAGGAGCCCAACATACACTTAAATAAAGGCATTCAAATGCCAATATATCTGTAAAGTGCCACCTACCTATATATGCCCTGTCTAACTGGGGCTTTAGATGTAAATGGGATTTCTCTTCGAACAGCAGCCATCTCTTGCTTGTGCAGAAAAAAGGGACAAATGTCTTTGCACAAAGTTTTCTCTCGACACGCCTCCACGAACAAACATCACACTGATCATTAACTTAAATATGTCTCCCTGTAGACAGAAACTATACAGCGAAGGTGTGAGCCACGTGCTCGCAGTTTCAGAAACACTACTTTGACCAATATGTACCAGAAATGTTTTATTCTGTACCTGTAAGGCCCAATTGCAGCAGGTGCAGCGGCAGTGTTGATTATCCTCCGTATGAGTGCAGACATGGTTCACAGGTCGTTTCTGAGAGGGGGAAAAGAAACCTGTCTAGCTTTGGGTTTTTTTTCTTCCCCTTTTCCACCCTTTTCCGACAAGCTACGCCCCTGGCTCTGCACACTAGCCAATCACAGCACAGCAGGCGCGATCTCTTAACCAATTATATGGGAGGAGGGGTTATATTACGCACCCAGTGGGCGGGGTTGTGGGAATATAGGTGGGTTACGGTTCACAGTAAATGACCTGTGTTACCGGAATAATCCAGATATAAACGCATTTCAAATCTCTTTGGTCTTTTGAGTTTCTGTTAAAGATGGTGTTGTGTGGCAGCTGTCTTCAGAGTGACATCTGTAATTCTGTCCAGAAGTACAAAGGCAGGACTTTAACTATTGATTATTTTAACCATTAAATAACTTTAAAATTAGTTTGGGGTGGTACTTGTGATAATACAAAACATGCACATATATATATTCTTGCATAATACAAAATATCATCAGCAGCAGGAAGTTTTACTTAATACTTTTTATGCATGAATACAATTACTCTATCACTCTTCACATATTTAAGACAATGAAAGCTCTAAGTTACCTTAGAAGAAAACTGTTTAACAGATGTTACAGTACATCTATATAATTTGCATTTATTACTTGTTCTGTTTGTAATTATGTATACTCAGTCATGCTTAATGAAGAAAACAGCATGACTGGTCATATTCTGAGTGTAGACTTTCTTTAACGTAAGGCAACGCAAAGTGGGTAAAGCGAAAACATTAGATATATAACATGTTACTCAAAGTCTACATAAGCTGAAATGAAAGACTCATGAGTCAAGAAACTGAACTTTATTAAGGATCTATTGCAAGAAAACCTTTCTCCAAAACAGCAGTTTTCTAGGAGGCTTGAAAACCTCTCACTTTTCCTTCACTACTGTTAATACAAAATATCACACCGTATGAGTTGAGTTTGTAGAGCTGTAAGGTATTAGAGGGAAGTCTGAGGAGCCTGCTTTCGATTTCTTAAAAAAAAAAAAAAAAAAGGTTTTCATGCAACAGCAGCAATAATCGATATGAAGAATAATAAATTAGAATATTCAGTGGAAATGTGCCTATAGTACATGAAAGTATGAAATCTACTGATAACTCTCAGAAGGAAATCATAAGGCATTTGAAGAACAATCTAACTTCATTAACAAGTTTCTGCAAAACCAACACAGCCATTAGAAAAAACATACTTCACACAATCATAAGTTTAAAGACAATATATTAAAACATCCGCATAAAGGTCCGCATACTACATCATTCAGTACTGTCCTCTCGTACGTAATGTTTTTAGTTGCATCTTTTAGTACATGTTGGTTACAGAGATGTTTTTCCGTTTATGTTTCGGTTGTGGCATTGCTTAGGTACCAGTAACAGACATACCAAGAATAATGCTGGTAGACATAGAGGTTACATTATAAAAGTCTTGAGATCAATCAGTCCTTGACAAAGGAAGAAAAAGCAGCCCCTGAGATAAAGTGAAGGAATCTGAGGGCATTTACACTGCCTCACAGGAGTCTTTACCATATAGAACATGATTCAGGAGGCACTAGCAGAAAAAGAGAAAACAGAGCAACACAAAAAGAGAATTCAAAACATTCAAACGTGAGGAAAATGACATTTGGAGTAAGAAGATCAAATGAAACTTAAATAGTACAATGCATATTTACAGAGCAAGATTGTGTCCTTAAAACAGTCTTAACAGTGGGGGGGTGGTCATAAATTGCTCTATTTTTTCCAATTACTGCGGCCAAGGAGGTGCATACAAAATATAATTCAGATCCTTTTTCAGTCAGTGTCAGTCGACTATAACACGGTCCAATAACATGCTGTACTCTTGGTTCGATTCTAGACAAAAAGAGGGAAGTCCTTCTTAGATTATAAATTTGGGCTGACCACTGAAAGCTCTCTAAGGCCCTTGAATGATTGTCTTTGGTTTTGCTTGTTTTTTTTAACTAAATGCTTAGAAATCCAACAGTCTGACTTCTTGTGTAGTCACCCTTCACAATTTCAGACACTGTAATCATGCTATTTGCTGTAGTAGCTAGAGAAATAGATGTGTAAAGGGAAATAATTGAGAGGAGATAGGGCACCCCTACCCCCAAGACTCAGGTATGAACAACAAGTTTTTTCCTGCTCTGCACTGTTTACTAAATTTCAACTTACTAAAGGCTGGGAATGTTTCTTCATATAAACTACTGCAGTGTCTATGTAGATTCTGATGCATGCAGTAGCATTTCCCTTACAGTTGTATTTAATATGGTTGTTTAATTTTGCATACCAGGACACACTGAAAATGAGGCTCAGGTCTCGGGTGAGGTTTTTTTTTTTTTTTTTTTTTTTAAGAAATGAAGAAAACTAAGCACTCATACTTAGCCAGATGCTCCCCTGTCCAACAAATAGCAGGAGGCTTACAGTAAGAGGCTGGATGTCAGTACTAAATCTGAACGTAAGACTTCAAAGGGAACTTATTATCTGGCCTGCCAGTTTCGAATTTACTCCGCTGATCTTTCTTCCTTCAAACTCTGTCTTAGAAATTCTGCTGCCGACGCTTCTTGGCATCCATGGCATCGAGGATGGGCTGCCGTTTAGCGGTGTAGCGCTGCCTCAATTCCTCGATTTCTCGTTCCATCATGGGGTCCAGAGCGCTGAGACGCATCTGCAGCTCCTCAAAGTCAAGGTTTTTCAGCTATGTACAGACATAAGGGCATGTAAAAGTAGTAACATTCAATCTTACACCTAAAGCCATGATTTCTTTCTAAAAAGATACATGTTAGCTGTAAAATATGCATATCTTATGTTGGTCCTAAGAATAATTTTCCTTTCCAGTATTAACATGATTTGCAAGAGTTTCTTGCACAGGCTTTATCTTCACCAATTACAAAGCCGACGTCAACGCCGTTCGGCCTTTATCAACCTAATGCTTTCCTGTTTAAAATATCTTAATCTCCTGTACGGTTAAGGCTTTTGTCGACTCCAGTGTATGTTGTCTTGTCCTGTAATATTGTGTAGTTATGTAGTCCTGTGTTGTTTTATTTCATTGTATATACGGTTGAAACGACACACGCGTACTTGACTTGACTTCCTGTGACAATAGTGTGTGCTGTCTATTCCACAAAGTCTATTTCAATATTGGTAGGTTTGTACCTGTAGACTTAAACATGTAGTGCTGAATTTTTGGAGGCTGCAATCTCGGACAGAGGGATGCAAATCAAGCATGCTAATTTCAATGCCATGCCAGTTTTGAGAGTGTTCAGTGAATTTAGCTACTTGTTCAGTGGTTTTATCATATTTCTACCTCTTTTTTCTGCCCAATCCTCACTTTATTACAACAGTTCGGTATGACGCAAACTTTTAGTCTTTAAAATCCTAGGGGCTTTAACAGACAAAGCAAATGACAAAAATATACTTACAAAATCAAAGTCTCCATCTTGTGGTACTTTCCAGTTATCTGGGAAAGCAGTTTTGGGTATGAGGTAAGGATCCTGCTGGTTGTGATTATAACTTTCCTGTGCTTTGTTTGAATCCTGCTTATCAAAATAGTCCATGAAAGATGGTCGCTGGGCTTGTGGTGCGGTAGGGTTTCCTATATATGGAATTAAAATGAAAGTAATAAAAAATTAAACGCATAAATTACAACTCATGAGATTCAAATAAAACAGCTTATGTTTTGTGAAGGATTAACACTCACTCCTCATTGATCCAACATCTTCATCCTCATCTTCGTCATCACTGTTGATCACCATGGTGCCCAGGTCTGACTCCAGCATGGTGCTCCCATGCTCGATCATGGTCTGCGCCCCATCACTCATTGTGCTTGTTGCCCGCATAGTGCCGGCACTCTCTGAGCCAGATTTCACCATGGTGTGAGAGTCCACCTCCACCTCCTCCTCCTATAGTATGTATAGATAGATAGATAAGTCTAAGCACAGGACTTAAGCCTCAAGAAATAAACAGTCTAAGCAGTCTAGCCTGCAAATACAAATGAGATAATAAGTGCTAATCCTACAGAGTTCTCATCCTCCTCTTCAAGTTCTCTCTGCTGCTCTTGTTGTCTCTTCGCCTTCATATCCATTGATTCTGTGATTAAATCCCTCAGTATGGTCACTGGCTTAGCGTTTGTAATAAAAGGATGCTGCAGAATAAAACAAAGTGAAAAGTGCTACTGAAATGGGAAAATGCAAGAATAGTATTATTAATGCCAAAAGTTAACATTTACAGATAAAAGACCGACTTAAATCAGAGGAGTTTCTTACAAATGCTAGTTTGTACTTCACACACCTGTAACAGCTGAGTGGCTGTAGCTCGCTGTTCGGGGTTTTTCACAAGACATTTCTTTACAAAATCTGTGAAATCATCACTCCACAGTTCTGGCTTCCTGAATGTTGGAGGGGGATTTGTTGGAATCATGAAAATAGCCTAATGAAAAGAAGAAAAGAGTCATGAAAATATAAAAGAGGCACATTTTTCAATATCCAAATAAAATTGTAAAAGTATGTCCTTACTCTCATTGGATGAATGTCTGCATAGGGAGGTTTGCCCTCTGCCATTTCTATCGAGGTGATGCCAAGAGACCAGATATCTGCCACACAATTGTACCCAATTTCCTGAATCACCTCAGGGGCCATCCAGAATGGTGTGCCAATTACAGTGTTCCTCTTTGCCATTGTGTCCTTTGGTGTGCAAGCAAACATGTCACTGACAAATCCATTCATCATATTGTTGAAGATGATGTAAACATGTCTATAGGCCAAGACCTAGGATCACAAAAGACCTATTCCACTTACGGTAAGTTGCCCAGCCACTCCAAAGTCAGCGAGTTTAGCATGTCCTTCTGTATTAAGGAGAATGTTTCCAGCTTTGATGTCTCTGTGGATTTTTCGCATGAAGTGCAAATACTCAAGACCCTTCAATGTGGATTTCAGGATAGTGGCAATCTCGTCCTCTGTGAGCTGGAAAAAAGGAGGAAAAGTGTATCATTATCCACCTACATCAAAATGGAATTATGCATTTCCCCTTATTTCTGGGTCCAATGTAATCTACTTACTGTTTTGTTACGTAATCTGATAATATCAGATACAGAGCCAGCACCGCAGTACTCCATCACAATCCACAAGTCTGTGTTTTTAAAATAACTGCCATAGTACTTCACCACATACGGACTAGACAAAAGATAAAAAATATAAATGTAAACATCTAAAAGTAATGATGGAGTCATGATATATACTCTCTCTGACTTTGTGCAGTTTTGTATGTTAATTAGTTAGCAAAATTCTGTCAGTTTGTTTATGTAGTTATTATGTGGCAGACACTGCATATGTCATGATATAATCCATGCTGAATTTACTGTGGCAAAAAACAGGGAGATGGGAGAGACATACTCTCACTCCTATGTATCTATATTATTTATGTATACACACACACGGTATAGAAAATAAACAACCCCTTCAAAATGTTCGTATTTTTTGCTTTGCAGCCTGAAATGACATTATTCCAGCTGTTTTTCCACAGTGCAACCAAAAGATATGAAAGCTACAGTTTAGCAAAAAAATCATTGAGATGAAAAAAGGATTACCGCCCCCCCACACACCTGAAAAATACTTGCATAACTTGCAACTGATCAGGTGTAACAAATCACATTCTCTTTTGCACACCAAGGATAACTGGATTCCATCTGTGCTTGCTAGAGAACTCACAGCAAACAATCAACTATGAGTGGCAAGACACTGTCAAAAGATCTCAGGGCTAAAGTTGTGGACAGGCACAGGAGAATTAGAAAATTTAAAGTCATCAATCCCTAGGAGCACATTAAAGTCGATTATTAAGATGTGGAAAGTGTTTGGTACTACTAGGAGCCTCCCTGGATCAGACTGTCCCTCCAAACTGGATGGAAGAGAGAGGAAGAAACTGGTTACGTGACAACAATATCACATGCGCTCCACACGTGACGTACGAGAGGTTTGGAAGAAAAAAGCCACTTCTGCAAGAAGAAAGGTCACATTAAGTCTCAACTGAGCTTTGCCAAAACACATCTTGAAGATTCTAAGGCCTAGTGGAAAAAGGTGTTATGGTCAAATGAGACCAAAATCAAACTATCTGGCCTCAACACCAAACAATACATTTGTCAGAAAGCCAACACAGCTCACCATCCAAAGAACACCACACCTACTCTAAAGCATGGAGGTGATAGCAACCTGCTGTGGAGGTGTTTCTCAGCAGCAGGGACTCGGGCACTGGTCAGGTTACAAGAAAAAATGGAGGGGACGAAATACAATTAAATTACTGAGGGAAAACCTGCTGCCCTGCTACCAGACATAAACCCTATTGAGAATGTGTGAAATTAACTGTTCTGTACAGAAATATTGCATGGTCTACTTGTGCGAAGTTTATAGAAGTATCCCAAAGGCAGTAATTTAAGCAAATGGTGGTTCCACAGAGTACTGGCACTGGGGGTGATCCTCAGTGATTTATTTTTTCACTTTTATTTTTTCTGAACTGTTGTCATCATATCTTTCTTATCTTGGTTTTTTGTATCTTCATTTCAGGCTGTAATACAATAAAATGAAAATAATTTGATGGGGATGATTCTTTTCTATAGCAGCTGTGTGTGTGTGTGTGTGTGTGTGTGTGTGTGTAAATATAGGCATAAAGAGAGAAAGCTATTATTTAAAGAGATAATACTTTTCATTTTAACAAAAAAAACATTCAAAGTGCCTTCCACAGGTAGGTTAATGGCAGTTCATATTACTTGGAAATTAGATTTATTACAATGTCTAAATAATGAGTGCTGAATCCAAAATCGTCAAGTACAGTGAGGCAGGTTTTTACCTGTCACACTGCTGCATGATGGAAATCTCCTTGATAATTTCCTGCAGGTCAGACTCCACAGGAACCTGCTTGATGGCCACTACCTGACCTGATTCTTTGTGGATGGCCTTAAATACACTGCCATAGGACCTATTTCAGCAAACATAAATAAGTAGGTTAACTCAGAATGCATCACATACGACCCCGCTCAAAGTTAAACCAAACGACTCAGCGAAATCTAACAAGTAATGGAAGCTATACACATGTTCACATCAAGAGGAGAATGCCTGTCTACATTTGGTACTGAAAAAAAAAATCTAACAAGTGAACTTTATGGGGTTTCTAATAAACTTCTTCCTGAGGTACATTACCCTTCTCCAAGCTTTTCAAGAACATCGAAGACTTCCTCGGGTTGCTTGGTAAGACTGTCTTCGCTGAGCTTCTTCAACTTACTGTCAAAATGTACAATACAAACAGAATCAATTCAGAGCGGAAAAGGGATTGGCGACACTTCTAACAAGAACCTTCAAGTGAGAATTTCCGTTGCAGCTGGTGGACAAGAGGTTAGGGAGTTGCCCCTATGATCAGAAGGTTGTGAGTTCGAATCCCAGAACTGCTAGTGGCGCCAATGAGCACGGTACTGTCCTCACACAATGCTCCCCGGGCACCTACCCATTGGTGGCAGTTCACTGCGTCATTTGGTGAATGGTTTAAATGCGAGAAAAAAGTATTTCGCACTGTGGTGTGACTATAAGAGACCACTTCACTTTGCTGTAAACACTGATTAGCCAAGTTAGCCAGCAAACCAAGAAATACGAAAAATCTTGCATTATCTAGTCTTATATCGCAACATCAGCTGGCTACATCTACTGGCCTCTAAATTATGTGTTCTGACCATCCACCAGATCCAATACAGGTATGATAATTGTTTATATGAATGAATCTCGACAGTAGGCCTGTCTGTTTACTAGCTCCGTGCTAACGGCACTTACTTTTTAGGGACCGGCTGATCCATTGTGCGTAAAAAAGTCTAAGTATATTAGTGTTCAATATCTTTCAACAGCTAGAAACTTTAACTAGCAGAAGACTTATCGAAAAAAAGCACAAATCATGACTTCTGTCGTCTTTCGAAGAACACTCGGTGTCTATTTTCACCCCCTTCTGCTTGTAACCGTCCGAACAGCACAGAAAAAACTGACACACGGTGAAGTGAAACAAGCAGTCAAAATAAAAGTCCATACAGGTAGCCTTGAACTGGGTAAAAATAGTGATTTACACGTACATTCCTTGCACAGTTTCCTCACCAAAGTCAAGAAAATAAAATGAAGTATTAATATATTCGACTAGTTCAAATAAATAAATAAATCTATCTATCTATCTATCTATCTATCTATCTATCTATCTATCTATCTATATATACAATGTACATATACTGTGTGTATGTTTATGTAATATGTGTATAT
>JBBJLS010000140.1:18976599-19003234 GCA_037577275.1 Bryconaethiops microstoma | reverse complement strand
AAAAGGGGGGGGGGAGAGAGAGAGAGGGGGGGAGAGGGAGAAAGAGAGAGAGAGAGAGAGGGAGAGAGAGAGAAAGAGAGAAGGGGAGAGAGAGAGAGAAAGAGAGAAGGGGAGAGAGGGGGGGGGCTGTCAAGTAACAGAGCTAAAAGTGGACGGATAATTCCATTTTAGCTGCAGCAGGTGTGGATCATGTCAAGCAGGCCGCCTCTTATTTTGAGTACGCCAGCGCTGCGGTCAGGATATCGCTATGCTCTCTGTCACACAGGACTGCAATAAAAATGGGAGACTGCTGACGAGGGCAGGACTAAATATCAGTGTAACTTGCTGCACACACTCTACAAGTATAGAATGTACTGTATAGGGTGTTACGGGTGTAGTTCTTTGCCTTTCAGTCTAACTTGTTCCTTTATCTGTGAAACACTATTGATTATCACAGACAATAGTTTCAAATGTTTGAAAAACATTTTCTTCTGACAACTGAGCAGGCAAGTTGGAATTATTGTCTGTGCTATGAAACAAATGTGGCAGATAATAAAGCATTTAAAGTGAGACACTACAGGTGCATAAGCGTATATTAAAAATGATATCATACTGAATTTCTGCCAGTTGACTACTGATATTCTTGCAAATAGTTTTTGCATTGGACATTTTGTTAAAAAAATACATTTACATTTGCAAATGAGATATTATCTACTGAAATAGTTTGAATTATGAATATTTTTAAAAGCCAGAAATCTAACCTTTGGATCATGTTAAAATGTTACATTTATGTTAAAGGTTGTTGAAATCTCATTGTTTTATTGTTTAGTGAAGAAATAGTACGGCGTGCTGATATATAACATTTTCAGGTTGTTTTAGTACAAATCCAGCATAAATCCAGTTACAAGCAATATTTTAGGAAATCCTTTTGGAAAATCCTTCAGAATATGGTTATGAATAAACAAGTAAAATTACTCCATTGCTGGTGTTTTAGAAGGTAACATTTTTGGTGATTTTAAGTAAAACATGTTTTAAAATGGGCCTCAGACCTTAGATTATATGCACCATTTGTGTGAATATTGCAAAAAATAAAAAAATTAGACATAAGTGGATAATCTCTTTGGATTCTACAGTAAGATTTTCAGTGATATATGTCTTGGCTGTGTCAAGGGTGGGCAGAGCTAAGCCTTGACTACAGTTACTTTGAAAAAATACAGTAACATGTGAGTGGATTTTATCTTAACACACTAAAATAAATATACTTGTACCACTGTTTGACTTTGACATTTTTTTGTAATAAGTTTTGTTCACATCTGCCTGGGTGTCTTAACTTTAGATTAAATATCAAGTTGATTGCTTAGAACAGGCATCACAAAAAATGTGATGTACTGCAAAAGGTCATGTCTTAGCGAGTCAAACCATCTTAAATCTGTTTTATAGATGCTCATACAGCCAGTAAATGAATGAATGCATTTCCTTGAGCTACTTTGTGAATGAGACATGTTTGTGTTTGGGTGACTGAAGCCATGTGTAGCTGTTTGATGTGAACAGGCATTTGGTCAGAACCCCACCATCCATGCCCTTCTCCTTCACAGCCTTTAATTCTTTTCTGGCTCCAAGAGCCAATGTCCTTTCCCAACTCTATTAATAAACCTGTTTCCCTGTTTACCCTTTGCTATCTTCCCCCTCCTCTCATTTGCCCAGTACCTGGTTGGCCTCGTCCATGCTGCACTTCTTCATCCCGCAGGCTGATATTTGATATGCTTCCATATGTATATATTTTTTTGTTATTCCCTATACGCCTTTGACTGTATTACAGACACAACAACTAATCACATATAGGACACAGTTTGGATCCCAGCAACAACTGGCATTAAATCTTCAAATCTTTAAAGGGCTCGTGTCATGAAAATTTCTACAGTTGTATACGGAAATTACAGCCCATGAATTAATTGCCTTTGTGATGTCAATAAAACGTTTACATGCATTTTCTGTAACCACTTAATCCTAGGGTCGTGGGTACCCAGAGCCTATCCCAGGACCAACGAGGCAGGGATTCACCCTGGGCAGGGTGTCAGCCCAAAGCAGGGCACACACACACATCCAATTCGCTTACACACTCACCTTAGAAGCCCCAGTTCACCTGACAATATCTTTGAACCAGAGGAAACCCACGCCACCACGAAGAGAACATGCAAACTCCACACACACACATGGCCAGGACCCAGATTTGAACCTCCAAACCCTGGAGGTGTGAGGCAACAGTACTAACCACTGCACCACCATGGGGCCCACATTTACGCACAATTCTACAGAGGGAGAACACATTTATACACGTCTTAATGCATGATTACTGTTCATTTGCTGAATTTAACATACAGAACAACAGTGTCCTCATATTTTATGGTCAAAATCAAATAAATATTTAGAAATTGTGCTTTTACATATGCAGAAAAATGCCACCTTCAAGTTTATTCTCTGTAGAAGATTATTGCAGAAGTAATTAACATCATATCACTCTTAAAAGCAAAGCAATAACAACAGCCTGTTTTATTCAAGGGTTATAAAGACACTAGAAATGATTGTGTAAAACTGCACCTCAGAGGACAAATACTAATGTGGAAAGTGAAAAAAACCCCCTTCAGATCAAATTAGTTTAGACCAGATTAGGCGGTTGGGAAAACACACAGTGCTTAAGTAAAACCCTTAACTAATAAGATCAGTTAATATGTTTAATGGAAATCCCTTACGTACTTAGCTAAGACAGATTTCTCTTGTTAATTAAATTCATTATATTTAACTAGCTACTGGTATCTGTAATTAAAGGGACTGTACTGAAAGGGCAATGTCACTGCACTATGAATACCATCTTCACAAGGCATGCATTAGAGGAGCTTTAACCAGCACTAGATCTATGTAAACAGTCTAGCAGGTCATATCTGTACTTCCTGTTTCATATCCTCAATGCAGCTCTCCATCTCTGCTTTTCACTGGCATTCCATTCTACAGGCACGCTAAGATAAGCACCAGCTTGAATAATATTGTTTACATTTGTACTATTATATAATATACAGGTATATCTGTACTGTGCCTTTATTGTATTGTTTTTATGGAGGTTTCCATCTGTTTTTTCATCATCTGGAGTCATTCATCAGTCATATCATTATTTAAGTGCCAGCCTTTTCCATTACTGTATTTGCACTCATACGACATCATACCTAAACATAGGTATAACACTCATTTCTTGACATGAAATGTGCTTTTGTAAAGGGACCAGTGAGACGGGCCAGGAAGGTGGAGGGAGGCATTTTCTTTGTAAGTATTCCAAGACGCGACAGTCATGGTCATGGTGGCTTCATCTCTGCCCTTTCATTAACATCCTGTTTCAGAACAGCTCTGTACTAAACGCATGGTGTATTGTTGGATCATACTAACAATAGACATGTTAATGCTTTTTCAGAAGCACTGATGTGTGGCTAATGTTACAGTGGCTATATTTGCAGTACAACTGAACGCTGAATAACACTGCAATGCACGTCACCAAATCTACATAGATCTATATGAACTTTGGGTCATTAGCAGTTTATCTGGGAAGATTGCAGGCAAAAATGACTTTTGTATCCTCCCTGCTAAGAAAGACATCAGTATCCTATGTTCTATTTTTGCTCCTATTTGGTATCTTCAGTGCTTTTTTGATGCCTGGTCTAGGCAAGCTACTTTCAACAATAACAGCTAGTTTGCTATTCCTGCAGACTAACAATCAAAGCTTCCCCTTCCAGTGATTCATGTATAGTCTATAAATGAATGGAACATTTATGCCTTTTTCCATTTGGAACAACACATTTTGGGTTACTACATATAGATTCTCTGGAAAATTACAATTATTCATTGCATATGATATTCCATTGCATTCATTTTTTGTATTTTTTTTGTTTAAATTGAGAGTTATTCTTAGAACTGAACAGGTTTCAAATGTAATAAATAATTTTAAGGAATACTGCAGTGTTTATCAATCAAATATTAATTTGCCATATCTGCATCGTATGATCAGTTACCACAGACAGTAATGTTTAAATTGTTTTCCTGCACTTAGTAGAAGCACAGAAAGGTCCCTTGACTGGAACTTATAATAGATGTGGAATCAGTACTTGACTTCTATTATAGTCCTTTTTTCTGTTCTACACTGAAATTATTGTTTGTGGTAACCAACCATACACTATACGTATGCCTGACAGAGCGTAGGTTAAAAAATATTCCTTAAATATTCTGGGACTACTGGAAATTACGTAGGAACTTTTATCTGTACATGTTAATAGAGATATTTCTGCGTTTTCCAACACAGTTTAGGACTTCAGTCTTGTCTAACATCCTCTTTGTGTGTATTTTTGTGGGTAAATAGGTGAAATGTCACCCTACAGCTATATGGGCCACATTTTGAGGGCACCTGTCCAAACCCTGCTGCTTTAGTTAACGACAGATCCTGAGGTCAGTGTGCCTGTGCCAGGCTTTTAGAGTAAATGCCACATCTCTTGCGGTGTTAGATGGTCCTATCATGTCCTCTGCAACCTACAAGCTAATGTCAGGGCCTCCTAAGTTTTTCATGACCAACACAAATGGAGTTCTTTCAAATTCCCTGCCACCCTCCGAATACCCCAACCAACCCAAACCCACCCACCGTCCCCAGCGCTCGCCCACTCTTTTGGAAGTGACGCAGACTGCCTTGTATGGAATGCCAATCCTGTCTTCAGGTCCTTGGAAGTGTTCCTGTGGGAGGTGCTGCAGTTTTTCACTCTGTCACACTCTCAGGCTCTCAGTTTACGTGGCTTGTCCTTTTCACATGTCAGCCCCCTGAGAACACACTGATTAGGAGGGGAATGCTGTCTGCCCTGAGGATCATGCTGTGCTGCACACAAACCACGCTATGGCTGTGTTGTCATGCAGCGGAATCCCCTTTATTCTATACTGATCACTGAATTGCTGCCATAAATGTACATCTTTCACATTAAGTGTTTGAAAATACATTTGTGTTTTAAATACGTTATCAGTATTCTCTTGGCAGTAAATTTACATAGTTTGTCTAGTAAAATGGCAAATTTGTGAACACTGAGAAAAATAGCAGTATTTATTGTTATTTACCACAAAGCAAAATAAAAGAAAGATTCAAATGTGCATATGACTTGCACATGAACAACGTATATTTTGTCAACCAAGCTATTGTCATATTGAGAGATCAGTGCAAGTTTTAATGTAAGGTTCAGGTTCCTCTGTTATCTATCCTTTTCACATGTCACACCTGAGTACAGAGCACACTATTAGGGTGGGGGGTGGTGGTTGCCCTGAGAGTTGTGCTGTGCTGTACACACTGCTGTACTCATGTCGTTCTTCAGAATCTGCTTCTGAAGTTAACCTCTCCATCTTTTCTTTCTGCTGTCCGTAGCACACTGAACAGTCTTCAGTCAGCAAATATATGATTGACTGCATGCATGGCTGTGTACAGTATGTTCTGGTGTCAGAATCTACTGCTTGACTAAAAATCTAGTCCAACAGCATGAGAACATGCAGTGATAGAACTAGAAAACTAATTGACAATTGCATTTGTGTAAAACTGAATCCAACCAGGAGGACAGAAAGGTCAAAATTGGCCTGTTGCAGCAGTGGGCTGCTAATTGATGATAACTGGTATAAGCTACTTATTGTGTTGGACAGTAAATATATCAATGTTACATTCAAATTCTTAAAAAACCACACTCTGACACCCAATAGACATGCTCAAAAGGTGATTTTGATTTGATGTTGAGGTTCTGCTCCTGCTTGGATGAAATAAAACCCTACAGACCTGGTTATTGAGCATCCTTCCTTTGTACCTCATACAAAGTCCTTATGAACCACACCACCTAGCCATATATCAAATAAATAGGATAAGGCATTTTACAGTTTTTTACTGCTTAAATTAACAAAAGGTGCAGATTGGACTGTTAAGCTGCTAGTGAGCAATGAGGGGTCAAAAGGGAGGAATGGAAATCCCTTTCAGGACAGAACTTGCATTTCATGACCACTGAGAAAAAGGGTCAGAATAGAGCCTAACAAGTGGCTGTCATCCCCACTGTTTCACCAGTTCTTGTTAACTGTCAGTGTTAGAAACTATCTGACATGTTTCTGAATATGAGGGAAGTATGGTTTACATTTATGAGCAAGTAAAAAGTCTAGAATAAAAATTTTATTTCCAGTCCTGGACACTTTCCTGCTAAAACACTTGTTAATTGCCAGGCTTAGTAGGTAAATTAGAGCAAGACAATCAACACAACTGCATTCTATCTCTCCAGAAACAGTGCTGAGCCCCCCTGACTACAACATATATTTCAATGTAATTCTCATTCTCTTTACTTGCATTTGATGTACAGGACATGTCTCTCTATGAAGTTTTCTTTCTGCATTCAGCCAAAGCCAGAGAATGCGGTCACGATAGCGGTGTCATCTCGGGTGCTGTTCCGCACGGAGAAAGAGCAAAAGGTGTTTGAAGAGAGAGGAGTGGAGGAATACCTGAAGTACCAGATGGAGCATGAGAATGAGCCTTTTGCTCCAGGGCCAGCATTTCCATTTGTAAAGGTAACACACATAAAAACCTATGCTGACTGGACTGTAGACTCAGAAAGACTGGGCAATATTATAAAAATACTTCTAAACATTATCATGATACATAATTTGCATCACAGTATTATAGTAGTCACATAAAAAAAGTACTTTCAAAAACATTTGAGTACAGCGTCTTTTCTTTAACATTTCACACAGTGCACTATATCTAATTAGCTAGGCCTAGTTACATAATATCCTCCATTACCCCCCCCTTCACCTCAGTTAACACAAAAAAAGGTGCTCAGAACAGCACAGTGTGACATAATGTGATATGACTTATTCTGATTATTTAGTTATATAATTAGTTATATCATCATTTAACCCACCCCACTGTAAAAATCAATGCTAAATACGAGCGTTACACTACATGTGAAATGTAGTTAAATTAATATTTATTGAAATTATTAATCGAAAATATTTGCCTTCAATCAATTTTGAGCTCCTAAGATCTAACAACTTCGTCTAAGTATATCTAACAGGTAACAAAAGTGTTAGCTTTAAATGATTTATCTGTCAATACTTATTACAACTCATCAAGGTAAACCAAATAAAACAAAGTTTCACAATTCTTTTTTCATACATTTTTTAGTAAACATAATTTAATTTGTTTTCCAAATGTGTTGATTTGATGGTATTGCCTCCCAGGATTGATGGCATCATGTGACTGTGTGAAGAAAGGAGTCCCAGCTAGGAATTACGCATGGCAAATAAAAAAATATTTTAAAAATACATTATTTTGTTTCATCAGCCTTTTCTATTTGAGGGGACAGAGCCATGTCACATAACACTGAAGGATGTGATATATGACATGGCTCCGCATTTGTGTTCTTTCAGGCCCTGGAGGCGGTTAACACACGATTACGGGAGCTGTATCCTGACAGTGAGGAACTGTTTGATATTGTACTGGTGACCTACAACCACGCGCATGTAGGAGTGAGGCTTATCAACACCATCAATCATCACAGTGAGTGACCTTTATCCTCTCCTTCACCTCAGTTAACACAAGAAAAAAAACAAAAAACATAAACACCAGAGCACCAACTATCAGAATCAGACATGTTTATTGATCCCAAAGGTAATTGCTTAACGCCATAACTAAATAGACATGAGAGAACCTTAAACTGGCCAAGTAATCAAATATATTGTTGTATACTGTTGTTGTTGCATGGGTGACATCATCTGCTGGTTTTAATACAGTACTTAAATGAAAAAAGTTTCATGTGTCTTAATGCAATCCCTCACTGTCCTAATTGTCCTAATGTCTCTGTGGTTTTGATGTACTTTATATTGTCTCTGTCTACTGTAAGGCTTATAATAGCACATTATCTTAGTTGCAGCTGCTGGAAGGCATCTGTGAAACAGCACTGGAGGGAATAAGAGCTACACTGTAACTCTTCATCCACAAAGGGCTCGGAAGATTATTTACACTTTTAATCCACTTATAAATTGGACAGATGTTGTATTGGTTGGTTAGATTCTGAAATTCTGAAATCAGTCACTTTTGCTACTTTCTCAAAAATAGTGAAAGCCGGGTCTTTTTCAAGTTCATAAACAAAACAACACCAACTTCCCAGACCTCCCAGCTGCGTCATCACTGCTGACCTCAGCTAAGTCTCAGATAGACTGATAGGACATTCTCCTCTGGGAATATTACGAAATGGCCGTTACGCTTCTGTACTGCATTTAAATAGTTTGTTTAACAGCGGGATTCAAAGAAGTCAGCGTACCCAATACTGACCATTCAGCTTGGGAACCAAAAGCAAGCTTTGCAGGGATGTTCACAGAGATGTGACTTTCAGTGAAAGTCACTAGTGGCAGTACAGTATTGCATACATATATGTGCAACGCAAGCACTTCAGTTTTAATTCTGATTCACGATTAAAGGGGAATTGCACAGTTTTTGCTAAATGTCTGCATAATTCACTCTTTGGGAGAAAAACAAAGTTATTCACAGTGTTTTGATGTGAAATTGTGTATTATAGAGAAACTTACTCACTTAGGTTCCTTTACTATGGCAGTGTGAAACCATGAGTTGCAATCTATACAACACAAATGTGCATTTTGAGTTTTATTTTGTTGGTGATGTTAAAGTGGTAAATCTGAAAAACATATATCTTTAGGGACCAATTTGCATTGCAATGCCCTGCATGTACCCCTCCTCTATGAAATATTTGTATGTCTTTAAAACATATCTCAAAATTATCTGAAGACATCAGGGAAGCTATTTATAACCTCCTTGTTTAATAGTTTTCTGTGAAGTGGTTTTAGAGGTATTAAATGTCTGGTTCCCGTCACCATCACTGTGACATTTCTTACTTGGTAAGTTTCTCAAGAGTAGTGCATTTAACTATTCAATACTGCAGAACGTTTGGTGGAATTACCCTTTAAGGTAATTAGAAGAAAAGAAAGTGGAGAAAATTCCATGATGTATCAACAGCATATTTCACTATATTCCTCACTTCAGCAGTATGTGAGCAGTAATATGTCAAATGTGTGCTTAAATATGTAAAAATAAATGTATATGCATTTTAGTGAATAGTGCGCTGTGTGTTAATTGAGTAATGCAGTGCTCATGCTAATTATTAACAAGCACAACTATCTCAGTGTCATTAGACATTTAATGTATATAATTCTCATATGAATTATCATATTTATCAACATATAAAGCAAGACATATAATACATGTTATATACATCTCAGTTGAGGTTGTAATCCATAAGCATATATGGGTCAAATCTGTCATTTGTCTTGATGGGATGTTGTATATATAGATATACCCAGCTGGCCAATCATATCTTCCCACAGAGATGTACTGCAACTCCTAACCTTTGTGTTATAAAGCAACCACTTCCTGCTCTGTTCCCTACTGTGACCCATCTGTGTGTGCTTTGATCGTCCTGGTGGCAAATTCACAAAACCAACAAACAGCAGTCCATCCTCTGGCCGCTCTCTCATTAACAACAAGAAGCAGATACTGACTGACATTTCTAGTATTGTTTTTTGTTATTTAAATTATGTCTGGATGAGTAAGAATAACAAGAGTTATTTGATGCAAAAACATCTAGAATGGCAGCTTTATAAGAAAAAGAAAGTAAATATTCTCCTAATGTAAGCAGATTTAACAAAAAAAGTCAACATTACCCTTATTAGTCAATTTGTAATGATATGATATGATATGACATGATATAATAAAGCAGCTTGTTGTTATTACTGTAGTGTAGTATTGTTCCAGAACCAGTCCTCAGATGAGCTGCCCAATTTTAATGAATGAATATTTGAACTAAAACATCAAGGAGAAGGTTGGAAAGTCTCCCACGCTCTGTTGTTCATCTCATGGGGAAATGTGTGCTTTAGGGTTCTTCCTGTACCCCCGACTCTCTTAAAATAAACCAGTCAGCTACCGGCTCAATCGCTTATAAACTTTCACATTTTCTAATCTACAGACTCTCATGTCTCTTTTCTTCAGCAAGTCAACATTCCTCAATATTCAGAAGTATTATCAAAACTATTGTTTACTTCTGTTTTCTTCTAGACAGTACACTAGGCCAGACACTACACAGTTTGGGTTCTTGTTGCATCTTAAGAAAACAAATCAGGTTAATAAAAGCTGAATTAACTCATTTTTGAATGTATTTGAGGTAACATATTTTTCATGTTTATAAGTGTTGTATCAACCAGTCAATTAAGTAATACACAAAAAAATTACATTTGCTCTGTGTAAAATAGAATCTATCCTGCATTGTTCAGCTATTATAAGGGTTCTTTTTATTTATTTCTCATAAGTTTTTAAATTGGATTTGTAAATCAACATATGAATTGGTTTAATCCAATGTCAGTGGAGACAACGGCTTGCTGTTAATGGCTTGCTGGAAAACTGTGACACATTTAAAAAACTGCATTGTTGTTGGTTTTAATAATCTGTCACTGCTATACTTAAATGAGCAATTTTTAAGAAATACAATGATGTTTACTGGCTAAATGTTTGTTTGGTCAGTACAGTCTTATTGGTTATGTAAGTCTTATTGCCTCCTGGCTCCATCTATTTGCAAACTGTCTTTTCTCTTGTTTTACTTCCCTCCCCGGCTACACCATCCCTTCAGTGTATACTTATGTTCTGTTTGCTTAATTACCTATTGACTGTAAGAGTTAGTTATTATTTTATATGCTCAGTGTGTTTAACTGCTCTGTGTGTTTCTAGACTGACTGGCCTTTACAGTGACAACTTTGTAAACAACTGTATTAAAATAACTTAAAGAAACATATGGAATACGAATACAGTTTTAGTAAATTATGTTTGATCAACAAAATTGCCTTGGTTTAAAAGCCACAATTCAATTACATGGAAATCTTTTCTATATTTCAGATGGATTCAGGTTTAGTGTAATACAGATGAATACTCTATGGTTCAGTTTCCCAAGCCAGGATTAAACCTAAGCCTAGACTAAAAAGAATGACCAAATCTGAGTCACCTTTGAAATCTGCAACTGGCTTAATCCATGTCTGGGAAACCCTCTAAGGTTATTTTCAGTTTCTCTGTAAGCACATCATGCTCTCTGTCCACACTTCACTCTATCCGTCAGCAGCATGACGCAGAGATGATAAAGATTCCACCTGCTGGCCTAAGCCTTCAGCTGAAACACACACCACAGCCCCACTCTCCCAGTGATACCTGCTGATGGCTTCTCCTTCTGTATGTTTGGCCAGGGCACCATGTGGTCTGATGCAGAAAGTCATTAGCTAAAGAAGCAGCATACATCAGACTTTCCCACCAGTGCCTGTTTCACACCACCCTAAATGTACACACAGATCTCTCGGTATACTGGGATGATACGGCAGTGACAAAGCCTTTTTGAATAAATGTCTGGGTGACATTTGGCTTGAAAAGATTAAGCCAGTCTCATTAGAAAGAAGACTACTGATCGCCTTGTTGTTTTACAAAGCTGAATAAAACTCTGTACAGCCTAATCAGTTTATTCTTGTTTATCTCATAGTGTTTCACTGTTTATTGATTCAGGACACCAGCGTTGCTGTGCTTTCTTTTTCAACACACTGTTCACATAAAACATTCATCAGCTAACCTTCAGCTATGAAGCCTCCAGAATGGATAACTATATATACTGACTGTACCTGTCCCTTGTTTATAGACCTGTTTATTGAGCGGTTCTGCATGACAGGAGGCAGCAGCCCCATCGGTTACCTGAAAGCATGGCACACGAACCTATACCTGTCTGCTGATGCAGAAAAGGTCCAGGAGGCACTGTCTGAAGGTGAGCACACCAGACAGAACCAGACAATGCACTTATATGCAAAAGTCAGAAAAGGTTGGTATTGGTGAAAGCAAGTGAACATACATGCAAGTGGCATTTTCTGTACATTTTTAGTAAAGTATCTATTCATTTGCTCAATTTAACATATTGAAAGATTTAAATGCACAATCACTTTTCCACAGATGATATTTTCTGTTTTTTACCCCCAGTAACTTCAATTCGGTAAGGAGTAGAAAGTTCTCTGTACAACAACAAAAGTTCCCTGCAACTACAATGATTATATTTTCCTTTATCTTAACCATGTCAGTTTTCACCCTATTACTGTCTATTAGAAGTCATTTTAAATTTAGCCGAATTGTCACCTTGCAATATCATGTATAATATTGAAGGTTATTAACTCACAAATGTCTATTTCTGAAAACTAGAATTTCTTTTACATTACATTACAATACATTTACATTTCGGTTTTTGGTTTGGTTCACGTGTCCTCTGAGCTTCCTTAAGCACAATTCAGAATTTCCTCTAATTTATCCAACCACATGGCAAAAACGTGAGTTAGATCACTTTATTTTTTCATATTAAAGACTTATGATTATGTGGAACTATGGAATATTAACAAAAAAATCTGCCAAATGAAAAAATACTGAGAAAGAGGCTAATCAAAGTGTTATAGCAACTGTACACAGACATTTGGAGTTTGTACCTGATTCTGGTAGATGTGCCGGCAAGATATTGCTGTTTTGCAGTCTTCATTAATGATTTAAACTTAAATCTTGTCATATTTTGTTCATACTGCAGTTGATGGAAAGTGCAATACTGCTGCAAAACATAATGTGCTTGTTCTGTTAGATTGTTATAACAAGTAGCTACCTAGACAGGCCATTTCATTTCATTTTTGTAACTAAGAGGGGGCTTTCAAATGTGATACTGCAGTGTATTGACTGTTGATTGACCCCTTCCATCCAATATTATGACCAGCTGTCACTGACTGTACTTCAACATCATTTTAGACCAATTGGAAACAAGCTCTGTGGAATTTTCCACAGATTAAGTTTTGATGTGAAGAAGCCTTCCATTATAGTACTGCTAGATGTAAGCTCCGTTAAACACAGTTGATCATAGCATTGATATTCTGCACAAATGGGTTGGCCTTTCTTATCCTGGTTTAATAATCACCTCAGTACGAGGCATTACATAGTCATTTGCAAGTTCTGGTTTACAAAAGCCCATTCCATGTGGTGTCCATCAGGATTGAAGTCTGGGTCCAACCCTGTTCCCTCCCCATGAAGAATTAATGTTTTATAGCTATGCAGCTATGTGTCTCCTTGTTCTCAGTTGACAAATTAATTTCATCCATCAACCTTTTGACTTGCACTAATCTTTTTAATATAAAATTTGAAAACATCACTGTCCATTAGAAAGTGAGAGTGTTACCATCTGCTACGTATTGAGTGTTCTGTATGTGTGACAATCCAATGACCTATTTGCAATGCCACCCACTAATGGGTACAATTCATTACTGGCTTTTAAGTGTCATAGATCCAACTTGTTTACCCTCCATATTGAACTGTAGCCAGAGCTACTTGTTTACTCTATTGACTTATTTTACTTTCTTTTCTTTTAGGTATTGCGGCAGCCACTATGTTTTTGCCAGAGAAGCAGATAGAAGTGTCAGAGACCCAGCTGAGAGTGGCATTTGATGGCGATGCTGTTCTCTTCTCTGATGAGTCAGAACGTATATTCAAAGCTCATGGTCTGGACAAATTCTTTGAGCATGAAAGGGAAAATGAAAACACGCTGCTGGATCATGTACGCACTGACAGTACACATGTTTAACTCATTCTTTGGATGCATGTGATAAACAAAGTGAAAGCCTGTTTAAAAAGGGCCTAGGGGTGTTTTTTTTATGAATGTTTTTATTTTTAACACTTTTACACATTTGTTTGTTATGATGGATATCCACATCGTAAGACCTATTGTCTCATTATTCAGTATTTACAGTAAGATTTCTTGTTTGCACACTCTGGCTGGTCCATGAGTGCTAAAATCATCCCATAACACTATAATGAAATAGAGATTAAATGTTGTAGTATTCTTTCAATAAAAATGTATTTTCACATTTATTTATTTTCTGCCTGTCTAACTCTTAGGGCCCGCTGAAGGGTTTTCTTGAAGCCCTGGGAAAGCTCCAGAAGAAGTTCTATGCTAAAGGTCACCGGTTAGACTGCCCCATTCGCACCTACTTGGTAACTGCACGTAGTGCAGCCAGCTCAGGCATCCGTGCCCTAAAGACTCTCCGTGCCTGGGGACTGGAGACAGATGAAGCCTTGTTTCTGGCTGGGGCCCCCAAAGGCCCCATGCTGGAGAAGATACGACCCCACATCTACTTTGATGATCAGATGTTCCATGTAGAAGGAGCTGTGGAGATGGGCACTATTGCTGCACACGTACCTTACGGCATAGCACAGAAATACGCTCATAAAAAGAGCAGCAACTCTGCCAAGTAGCAGAGGCGAAGGAGAACCCAGCATGGACAGTAAAGATTCAAATGAGTGCCCTGCCCTGCATGCCCAGATGCCCAGCAGAAAGCTTCTTGCTGTGGAGAGATACTGTTCTTGACAAGATGCCGTGTTATCACACGACAATGTGCTGCCTCTGTCTGAAAACAGACTGTCCTGTCTTCACTCTTATTCATGCTTATTTTCCTCATAGTGTGTAAATACCTGCAATTAGAAGCATGTTCAGCTGCTGAGGTGAAAATTCAGTATCCTCAGTTCATTTACACATGAAACAGTTTAAGTGAACTGAGTGCTGTCTTGGTGTTTAAAATGCTAAAACTGTGTACAGAATTGTAAATTTGTGTACAAAGGAGCTTTACTTCATGTGACAGAAATATACTGTAAACGTTCTATGTTTGTTTATAGTATATTAGACGGGCTGTCTTGTTGTTTATAGTCTATTATGTGGTCTGTCTTGTATATTCATGTCATCATTTGGAATGAAGCATTGCAGAACCTCTGCAGTTGAAAGCAATAACATCTTGAAAAAAGTGTTTATAGAGATCTGACAGACTGATCAGAGCTTGTTTCCAACATGATAATGAAATGCATAAAAATGAGTCAGAAACAGCAGATGTTATTGTCTGTTACATGCTCTAATATCAATTACAACTGATTTCCTTGTAAATGGAATACAGGTTTCGCCAATGAGAAGAGTGCAATCAATTTTAGGGGCAAAATACAGGAACGATCTCTGTGAGTGAAGGTGACTATCACTGTTGTCAATAATTTAGTATCAGCATTCAGTTTCTCATCACATTACAATATATTGAAAGTATATTTTCTGTATTTCTTGTATATTTCTAAATTAATGTCACCCTCTGACATTAAATCTAAAACAGATCTAGAAGAAATTAATCTTATAGATGCAAGCACAGATGTAAATTATTTTAGCCATATTTGACCATCTATGTCCCTTGACTGGCAATAATTTCAGTTCATTTTAGAAAAAAATAAAATAAAATAAGAGACAGCTCAAATAAACAAGACTGGACGATATTTTCAGTTAGGCATGGTTTTAGCTGATATTTCGTGAATAACAATCTTTTATTATTACATTTCTCTCCTTTAACGAGTTGCATCCTTTAAAAGCATCATTATAACAGTTATTAACCTTCTGACTGAAAAGAAAATATTTGAACAGTTGACACTGTTTACTGTGCCCCCTGCTGGATGCGCCTAGAAAGGAAATAAGACATACCAAAAAGACACAAATTTTGAAATTAAAAAAACATTTTCAGCAAAGATTTTGTGTATATGTTATATTGTCAATGGCTAAGGATAAACCTGTCTTACTATTAACTGACTACATTTAAATGCTAGATTTTCGTAGGAAGACAGTGAAATTTGAAAGACTGAAAATATTAAAGGCTAGCCGTAACACTGTTCTCATTTGAACAGTCTTCAGTTTTATAGTTAAACTATTAGATACAGACAATATTGCTTTATTATCACAGTAGCCAACATCACAAATCTATAGCTTTATTGATCAACTATATATTAAGCTGTATTTTTGCTCCACATAATGGGCAGCAAGGCTGTTTGAGTCTTGTTTTGAGGTTTTGTCTTTTGTATAAAGATGCATTTTTCAATTATACTGTCTAGACAGTGAATGCAAAATCACTACACTCAAAGGTGTAGACAAACAAGAAAGTCACTGTGTGGAATCAAGTCCAACAATTACTATTCAACTATTGATTCCCAAAGGCCTGGAACAGTCCTGCAGAAAATGTCATTAAAAAGTGTTTCAGTAGCCTGTCACAAATCAATGCTTTCTTCACATTTTTGACCGCAAGTCTACATATGGAGCAAATAACAAGACCATATGCAAAAGCGGACAATATGTAAAATGTTGCAAAAAGACCACAATACACTTTAGTCATGACCTAAATAACACATGGTTGACATTAACATGCTTTCTTTAACTTGTCTATTTGCTATGTTTGCTATAATCAGATATAGTTAATGGGCTTCTACAAAACTATTTAGAAACAAGCTTTAAGTTCACTGTAACACTGCAACATGCAGAGTATAAATATAGTTACCTGTCTCAAATGTTGAAGGCAAAGCTTCAGCTGCCATAAAATACTATCAAAAATTACGATTAGTCTGGGGTTAACATAACACTGGTAACACCCCATATGGCCAGTAGTAGAATTGCATATACAGTAGTTGTAGTGCTAATCAGATTAATAAAGGGCACTCAATAAGCAACTGATAAGGTTTCCTGAATGGTAGGAGAGCTTAACTGAGCTGAAATGGTTTAGTGGTGAATGTAAATATATCAAACCATTATTGTAATTGTATCGTTTCCATTTACTGTCTTGGTAACCACTGGCAAAAAAGAGAGATACACAATTGTATCTCAAACAGTCTATTATTTCTTTGAATATGGAACGTGACTTGGCATAGAAGTCACTTTAAAGAATATGTCAGTGCTCAGTTGTATATATTTATTTTAGAACTATCAACAAGAAATTGATTCCACAAAATCATCAAAGAGCACTGTAATACAATCATAAAATCACTCTTCACTTCTAATTTCTTTCAATATTCTCTCTGTTGCCTTTGATTTAGTTCTGTCCTGCACTTACTCTGCATCACTTTAGGTGGCAGCAGTGATATTTGGCTGAACATTGCAGGGAGCATTATAAAAGACTGGGTGGGAGTGAAGAGAGGGGTTCACTACAGACAAACTGCATACACACATCCAGGTGAGTTCCATGCCTCCTTTTCATTTTTTAACATATAAAGAATATTTACATTCTTCAGAAAAGCTCAAAACTAAAGCTAAAAAAACCCCAGTGACCCTGTTGAGTAAGCCTCTGGCAGTCAATAAAACACAAAAGCTTTACAAAAGCTTTGCTCTCATCAGGTTCAGAGCTGTAAAGCCCCACATACACGTCACACTAATCAGTTTTTTGGCATCAACTCAGCTGATCAGTGCCAAATTCCTTTGCCGTCCTTTTAAAGCCTAAGATATACACAAATAAACCTAACACCATAAAGTCATTATCAAATTGTTGTCATTACTCTTTACATGGCAATTTCCCATTCTTATTCTTACAGGTAAGTATTTGATCACAACCTCCTGGATTATTAGCCTGAGGGGATATGTGTCTGAGCAGGTGTTTAATCGCATAGGAGTACCGCACCTTTCCTGTTGATACTGTATAGCTCAGACTTCCAGTACAACTAGGAGTCCTGTCATCTGCTGAAATTTTCAGATAACTCTTCATTTGTGGAGATTCTCAGCAGTGGGGACAGGGGGCAGGCAGACTGCTTTGTCTTAAATGTGGCCAAGACAAAGGAGATGACTGTGGAATTTAGGAGAGCCAGAAAGTTTCACAGCATTACCATCCTGTGTGAAGAGGTGGAGGTGGTGGATGGCTACAGATATCTGTGTGTTCACCTCAACAACAGACTGGACTGTAGTAGAAATGTAACAATACTGCTTTCTATGGAAAAAGAAAGAGCAGACTGCTCTCCTTTAAAAAAGCTTGGGTCCTTTAATGCGTCTAGCAATATGTTGCATATCTTCTACCAGTACGTTGCTGGAAGTGCAATTTTCTTTTGCAGCTATCTGCAGGGGCAGCAGCATCAGAACCAGTGACAAGAAACAACTGAACAAGCTGAGAAAGAAAACTGCCTGTGTGTTAGACTGCTCTGGAGCCACTAGAGCAGGTTGTTGAGAGATGCTGCACAAACAGCTCAACATAATGGACAAACACACCACAGAGTGTTTTCAGCCTGTGGCCACTGTAATAAGGGCAGCTACAGGAAGTCATTCCTGCCCACCACAATAACAGTATATATGAGAACTCCCCTGTATGTCCAGAGAGGAGACTTATCCTCTGAGTGACAATACACAATGCACATACCACAGTTAAATTGCACAGCTAGAGCTGTATTTTTAATCCGTTTAATAATTCCTTTACAAGAAACTGTACCATCACTTCAATTTGATCTCAGTATGAACAAAGGATAGAAGTTTAGTCTGAACAAAGGATACAATTTTGAAGATTATGCCATTTTTTTCAGGTTCAGAACTTATGTGTACAGTTGCAACCTAGCACAAAACATCATTAACAGTTCCAGCATCAGCATAATTTTTTCTACTCAAGCTTCCCAGAGCCAAGCTTGATGTATGAGTATCCTGTTCCTTGTTCCTTGTATGAAGAGAATGCAGAGAGTGAGGGAAAAGCACGATACACTGCTATATCTTGAAGATTTTTCTTTTTAAGATATTTCCTGATGTCAGGTTCAAACTAAGATAGACTCAAACTGGCAACAAGGTTTATTCTGAAAAGCAGCAGATTACAAAAAAAAAACCAGATACTGGTTACAACAGCAAAGGGCAATCCAATTAGCAAACAATTCCAAATCATCATACCATAGAACTGAGTCCAAGAGTGCAGTCCAAATAGTCGGAGTCCGAAAATGCAAATCCAAATCAGTAAATCAGCTTCTCGGCTTTTTGGCTAAGATCAAGTGTGGTATCTGTTCTTATCAGGTGGGCATCTGGGTGGCCTAGCAGTTAAGGTGTTGCCCCTGCAATCAGAAGGTCCTGGGTTAAATTCCCAACTGCTAATGTCCTCACTGAGGTACCCCTGAGCAAGATACCATACCCACACACAGCTCCACAGGTGCCCCTTTTTGGCAGCAGCCCTCTGCTTCACTTGGTGAATGGGTTAATTGCAGAGAAAGAAGTTCACACTGTTCACACTGTGTTGTGCTGTGTTCATATGTGACTGTGAGGGGGCGCTTTACTTTTAAAAGAGGTGAGACAGGAATCAAAGAAGAGAAATACAGGCAAGGATATACAAATCAGGCAAGTCAGGTAACAAGGATACAAATCACGCTCTGTATGCAGGGATAGTCCACGGTAATACTTTCTGCACTTGAATAAGATAAGATAAGATAAACCTTTATTAGTCCCACAAGTGGGAAATTTGCATTGTCACGGCAGAAAGTGGACAGAACAAAGAGCAGCAAAAATGAAAAACAATAGAATATAATAAAGTAGAATAAAAATACAAATAAATAGTAAATAATGAAAGTGTTCACATGAATGTTAAGCTGTGGGCTACACTGAACTACTAACATGCTGAAATATTTTTTGGGCCTGGCCTGTGGAAACGTTTCGGGATTATGTAAAATCGGCAGCTGAGTTAAAAACGAGACCAATAGTCACTCATTTAAGAATGCTGCTACAATGGGCAAAACATAAAACATTTTATGGGATGTTTATATCTTTCGGTAAAAGGAGCTTTAGGAGCTTTGCCCCTAATTTCTGTTTTTATTTTGATTGTATTTTTGTTCCTCAGCCCAGTTCTAAGCCCTTGCAAACTGCAGAAAAGTGCCTGTTGAGTTTCCCATCATTTCTACGTTTATAAAATACAAGTTAAAACGTGTGGTATTTGTTCCGAATTTTAGTGTTTGCACACCACACACATAATAATTAGGAAATAACTGTTGCATCATGTTTCAGTTTTCAGTTAGTGAGGCTCTCTGGAAGTCCTAGAAATGTCACTGAGCAGGGACTTCCATATTTGATAGGAACGGAAAACAGAACCAACTGCTCTATAGCAGCGGAGAAAGTGCTACACTCATTTGTTCATTCATTCATTCATTCATTCATTTGTTCATTCATTTGTTCGTTCGTTCGCTCGGTATTTGGGGGGTGTTCATGGGGGAGATCACAAGGTGAAGGGCATAAAGACAACATGGTCCATCGCAAAACAATGCTACATACAATGCATATTAAAATATATGTTACACACTTCAAATAAAACATAGAACATCTTTTACAAGCTTTAAGTATCCATGTTTAGGGCATCCATGTGAATTGCCATTAACTTAACACTAATTATTATTTGGATCCCATACAGATGCTAGTAGAAATAAGCTTTACTCGGTGTGTGTTATTTCTTGTTTTTAGCCTGAACCTTTATGTCCTACCTCATATTCATTACTGGCACACACGTATCAAAGTTCAAAATTTGGCTTGGGCAATTAAATACAAAAAATCCATTATTGTTTTACTTCCATGCTAAGAAAGCAGGAAGATATCCTCTACTGTTAAGAATAAGTGTTGTGAAAAGTAGAATGTAGTGCCCCGTCCCCTGTATGACCCTGTGACCTGTAATGCCAGGTCCCTCAATGACCTCCCTTTGATCAGGTCACCCACTTCAATACAGAACTGGAGGCCAGTTGAGAAACTTCCTTATTTCTTGCTTCACGTGCGAGTTGTTGAAAGAATATGCATCCTATGGTTCCTTTGTACTTTAGCAACACAGGCCGGTACCTTAAACAAAACAACCTGATGGAACAATGTTCCTATTTATTATTATTTCATATTAAAACTGAACAACAGCATCTTTCATGCATGGGATAGGACTGTGATTTAAAGAAAAACAACCCAAATAAGACACTTAGATCATTTTAAAAATCTGCAGCATAAAAAATAAAACTAAGATCAACTAAATAATAAAATACATTTAAATTCAATTCAAATTTTATATACATTCGAAATGGAAGCAACATGCAGGCCTTGATGAGAACAAGAAAAAAATTATACAATAAATCAATCAAGCAAACAAATAAATAACAAAGCAGGCATTATAACTGTGGTGGTCTTATGACCTGTCCCGGATGTTTTTCCGCCTTTCTTTCTTTGACCACTGGCATAGACTCAAGCTCCCCCCACAACCCAGGTTAAGGATAAATGACTTTGGATGGATGGTGTAAAACTTAAATCTCAGTTTAAATGGTGTATTTAGAGCTACACTAAATACTAAAGCACTAAATGCACTGGGCAAGTTTCTTATGAGGAGGCTTCCCTGAACTGAAAGCATAAATCAAAATGCTTCCTCACTTCTGTCATGATTCACCTGGGAGAGGTTACATTCCAAGAGCATAGTGAAAAAACATGTTGTTGTGATGTGGTTAAATAAAATGCCTAAAAATGCCTATTTTTATAGTGTAAACCTGAAATATGCTCCCAGATATGCCCCCAAAACACTTTAATTTCATTTTAAACTCAGCTTAA
Source organism: Bryconaethiops microstoma (assembly GCA_037577275.1). Classification (NCBI taxonomy): domain Eukaryota; kingdom Metazoa; phylum Chordata; class Actinopteri; order Characiformes; family Alestidae; genus Bryconaethiops; species Bryconaethiops microstoma. The sequence goes on along the minus strand of JBBJLS010000140.1, from coordinate 18,981,746 downwards.
TACATTACCCTGAAAGAAAATGTGAAGGTAAACCTGTGTCTGTACTGTACAGTTTACTAGAATGTACCGATATTAACCCTGTATAGACTGTACGGTAATTCATGAACGTGGGTTTTCTTCAGTATAAGCAGGTAAATACAAGGCTTTAAGAAGAACAAAATGAAAAACACAAGAACACGGGAGAAATTCATGGGGGAAATTCTGGACTGCAGCTAATATCGAAGGGCAGCAGCCAATCAGCAGCAAGGAGAAATAAATAGCATTCTCAGATTGGCTACTTTCAAACCTCCCGCCTCTGAGTACAGTGGTATTTCCCAAGACGCGCTTTCTTTGTGTTCTCTGGACAGTGCCAAAAAATGTATAGTTATTTTTTATAATGGAAATGTAGCTAATTTTATGTTAATGTTTATGTTACAAAGTTAGTCAATTATATTTTTCTTCATAAATTAACACTCAAATGCATGAAAAATTATATACAGTAAACCCCCACTTTATCACAGTTTCAGTCAATCGAGGATTTTTTCTGAGAACCAAACTAATAATTGTTCACTAAAACCCAGCACATACCCTCCGCATTTCGTTCGCTTTTGTGACATCCGGCCTTGTCTGCCACGCCCCTTCGTCCTCCTGCTGGGTTGCTAAGAACCTCGCCCAAACATAAACAACCCAGCACCAGGGCAAGGGGGCATGGCGGACGAGGCCCAGGCGTCACAGCTTTTTTTATGGCAATATATAATTTTTCATGCATTTTAGTGCTAAATTATTAAGAAAATATATAATTTACTTATTTTGTGACATAAATAATCACGTAAATTCAGTTACATTTTCATATGAAAAATAATTATAATGTTTTGGTACTGTGGAGAGAAACAGACGAAAGGGGGTCTTGGGATGGTGAAATACCGTTGTACTCAGAGGCGGGAGGTCTGAAAGTAGCCAATCCGAGAACGTTATTTATTTCTTCTTGCTGCTTCTCTTTGACGTAGCTGCAGTCCAGAATTTTCCCTGTGGAGTGTCTCCAGTGTTCTCGTGTTTTTCATTTTGTTCCTCTTAAAGCTCTGTATTTTTATTACAGTAGATTAAATTCATTTATTACTGCATTTACCTGCTTATACAAAAGAAAACACGCGTTCATGAATTACAGTACAGTCCAAAGAAAACACACATTGATGAATAAAAGGGTTAATATTGGTATTTTACATTCTAGCACTGTTGGAGTTCAGTGCAAACTGTACAGTACAGATACGGGTTTACCTTTACATTTTCTTTAAGGCTAATGTATTAAGCTGAGTTTAAGATGAAATCAAAGTGTTTTGGGAGCATATTTGGGAGCACATTTATGGTTTACACTATAAAAATAGGCATTTTTAAGCTTTTTTTTTTACCACATCAAAGCATTGTGGTTTTTCACTATATGGGGGTGCTCTTGGTTTACTGTATTCCTACGAAAAAAGCTGTGACGTCCGGCCCTCGTCCGCCACGCCCCCTCGTCCTCATGCTGGGTTGCTAAGTTCCCGCCCAAACATAAACAACCCAGCAGAGGACGAGAGGGCGGGGCGAATGAGGTCCAGACGTCACTAAAGCAAAACAAATGTGGAGGATTGCTGAACCACGTTAAAGTGGGGGTTTACTGTAAACCATAGTAAATTTTACGTAGTGATTCAGTATCCAATATATAAGCATAACAATTACGCAACATCATGTGTGACTGACATGTAGTTTTGACATGTTTAAACTTGGGCAGCTGATTTATTTTAAAAGAAACCTCTTATTTCAAAACGGGGCCAGCTGTTCTGTGAGAACTCTCCGAACAGCTTCCTGTATTATATCAGCTTCTGATTCTGGAGGTTTCCAGACACTTGTGATCTGCTACTCATTTTACACACACACACACACACACACACACACACTCCTGATGCAGAGACTTCCTGGCAGAGGAGTATTTCCGAAATTTATGGCTGGAATAGATTTAGGATGAAACTGGGGCTGCGAGCAGGAAAGTGACCAGGAAAACAAACCCAAAAATGGGAAGCCTGGAAGACAACGAAATGCAATTGTGTGTGTTAATGTCTTTATTTGCCTTCAATGCTTTAAAACATTAATCTCAGGAGAGCTTCACCGGGGCCCCATCGTTTCAGCAAAACAAAATGAGGACAGCAGGTGGATCTGAGATCACTCCTTGATTACTAGTGATGACAGAGTGGAAGCAAGGGTCTTTTTTCCCAACCAATTTTTATGTCTAAGTTCTTTTTTTTTTACTGGAAATGTTCTGCTGCGCTCCACCCATATGTGGTTATTAGTTGGAGCCGATTCTTAAACAATTGTATTGTTCTTTGGAAAAAGCGACTGCGTGAGGTGAAAGGACTGTTTGGTTGTAGGGCTCTGAGTCACACAGTTATTCAGGAATTATTCACAATCACCACTTAGACGATGAGGTTACAGTGATGATAGCATAGTGAAAGTCATACACTCTGGCTCCGGCCGGCTCGCTGCTTGTCGGCGGTAACTTAAAGTCTCACGACATATTTGGTATGAAGAAATACAATTCTCTCAAGTCCCTAAAACATCTGTGTGAGTGTTCCCTATGACGAAAAGCACATTATTGCATAAGCGTGGCGTGAGCGGTCTCGTCAACAAGACCTCACAATGGATTTTACAGGCTAGTGAGACATTGAACATGTTGTGGCGTGAAACAGTAATGGCTTATCTATGTCTCAGAACCAGCCCATGAAATAGACCAGAATAAATAAAACAGACTTTCATTTTCACTTTGCTCTTTATCTCTTCTTATTCATCCCTCCTCTGCCTTTTTAATGAACGATGGGTGAGATATCGAACATGTCGTGGCGTGGAAAGGTAATGGTCCATCTCCATCTGTGTCTCAGAACCAGCCCAAATAATATAACAGAATAAAAAAAAACAGGCTTTCTCTTTATCTCTTTTTATTCAACCCTCCTCTACCTTTGTGATGAACGATGGGCACTCTGCTGGGTCCAGTCAAGGTCAGCAGCGGGCTAATCCACTTCCTTGGTGTTTTTCGGGTCAGGTCGTAGCAGAGTTGCTTCAACGTGTTGTATTGTAATCCTCTGATTGACGAAACCACAGATAGATGTGCGGCATATGTGGTCAGACATTGGTAAATAATATTGTGCAAGGCCAGGCTTGATGCTTTGGCCTTAGGTTCTGCGTCAGTCATTGGGAAATTCCTTTTGAATCATTGGGGCACATGCACAGTGGTACACAAATATTTCAAGACTTCATGCCTCTGCACCACCTACAGCTGTTCCATTCTACACTTATACATTTTACTTTCAAAGAAAAATTATACCCTGTTTTACTATTGGCACCTGTACTGATGCTTATTGATGGTGGCTCACATTACTGTGTAGTAATGGACACTTGTTTCAGCTGCATCCATGATATTTGTTAGAACTCTGTGATTATATTAACACAACTGTTTAATACAAATTTGTTTCTTTCTCAGAATAAGAGAGCATGCCTACTCACTAGTCCCTTAGAATCTCTTATAAGGAAACTGTGGCCAGATGCACGCAATATTTTAATGCAATTGGAAAAGATGTGCCTGTAAAAACTTAATTTGCCGTCCCTGTATGCGTGAAAGGTTACACCAAGTTCGCAGACAATAAATTCTAGGATTGTAGGATAGGAAATGCAGAAATTCCCAACCGAGCTATTAAAATATAATTATTCTAACTTCAATGGGATCAAAGTGCCAGAAGACACCCATTAAACACACTACAAAGCTAAAAACAAACAGTTGTGTGGGTAGGTATTTGGGAAGAGCTTCGCACTGTGTCATGGACTTGCTTTGGATGGGAAAGTCTCATTTCACGTTCACTTGTGAAAAGCAGCCTGTTGAAGTGATTCATCACAGTCGAGCCCCATCCTAAGCACATTCCACACTATACAATATATACTATACAATATATACGATATGGACAAAATTATTATGACACCTGAACATTACACCTATAGGGACTTTAATGACATTTCATTAAAAATACATTGACTTTAATATGGAGCCCCCCCCCACCCACCCACCCCCTTTGCAGCTGTTACTGCTTCCACTCTTTTCAGAAGGCTTTCCATAAGATTTTGGATTGTTTCTGTGGGAGTGTCCCAATACTTTTGTCTATATCGTGTATTTTTCATCTTTTATTATTGCATACAAATGCTTTGTTACATGTTTTTTTTTATTTCGCTCAGAGAAATGCAACTACCATATTGCTCCAGCAGAGGGCCAACCAGTTTCACACATAGGCAATGCTTCCTTTCCGAGGCAATATACAGCAGTAACGCATAGACGCGAAATTGTAAAATATAACAATATAAAACAGGCATAACCGTAACTTGTTGCATTTTGATGTCTGGAAGCTGTCTTTGCTGTAAATTCCTCCGAGATGACCTTAACAGCTCCAGGGAAGCCCAGCCGATGACACACCAGCCTGGCCTCCACTATTTCCCAACAAGAATTACTGACCGTCCTTCGCAACTATTCATTGTGTGTCTAAGAGTGACACAACACATAACATACAGTCGTTTAAAATCAGAGCAAACAGAAAATATTGCATTTTGGTTGCTGGAAGAATTACAGGAAGAACTGTTTCAAGATGAACATTTGTGGAAAGAATTCTTTCAACCTTTTTTTTTTAACTCATTCTTTTCGTTTTTTGTTCTATATTTGTTTTCCACTTTCTTGATTTTTAAAGCTTTTTATTGAAGTTTTCCTATTCAAATTATTAACGCGTTTCTATTCGTCCACAAATACATAGACTTGTTCTGAAATTACATAATTGTCATGGTGGACACAGGGAAGGAGGACGCAGATGCGGGAGTCTTGGGAAACACAATAACGGTTTTAATGAAACTTAGGCGAACACAGTTCTCAGAGAACACATACAGAAACATTTCTTTCAATGTGGTGCAAGTAGCCCTGCCAGGGAAAATTTACTTTTTCATTCATTTATAATTTCTTTTGGGTAATCAATGTATTCTGGGTTTCATATTTTGGTCAATCCGTGTGTGATTTCCATTTCTATCACTGTACTCAGGGTCTTTAGCTTAATCATATAGTCTTTCATACAGTTATATTTCTTTCCTACAGTTAGGTGGGTTTGATCCGTTCT
>JBBJLS010000140.1:18925856-18976499 GCA_037577275.1 Bryconaethiops microstoma | reverse complement strand
TATACACATATATATATATATATATATACATATATATATATATATATATATATATATTTATGTTAACTATATGTAAACTTAGATAAATATGTATGTACACAGTGAGCATATGCATGTGTATATGTACAGAGTGGATATATAAATAAATATTAGAACACTGTGGATATACACACACACACACACAATGGAGTGACAGACATTGACAAAAACACAGTAGTAATTCACCTGAAGAATTGCACATTTAAATTGCACATTTTGCCCAGTAGTAATGGTACCCACAAAATTGCACATGTTGCATCAGAAAAATTTCACCCAAGTAAAATTGCGCATAGGAGAAACTGTCATGGTGTATTGGATGTGTGTGTGTTTGTTTGGGCATGTGTGTTCATCTGCAAGGTCTCTGTTGTGGAGTCTGACAGCAGTTGGAAGGAAAGTACTCTCCTTCCCACAGCAGCCTGCCACTGCAGGAGCTGCTCAGTGCTGTCAGAGTCTCCTGCATGGGGTGGGAGATGTTTTCCAACAGGGATGATAGCTTAGCCTCCATTCTCCTGTCACTCACTGCCTCCACTGGGTCCAGAGGGCATCCTAGAACAGAGCTGGCCCTCCGGATCTGCCTGTTCAGTCTCTTTCTGTCCCCAGCATAGATGCCACAGCCCCAGCAAACCACAGCATCAAAGATGGCTGAGGCCACCACAGAGTCATAAAAGGTCTTCAAGAGTGGACCTTTCACTCCAAAAGACCTGAGCCTCCGCAGCAGGTACAGCCTACTCTGCCCTTTTTTGTAGAGTGCAATTGTGTTATGAGTCCAGTCCAGTTTATTGTTCTGATTAATACCAAGGTATCTGTAGCTCTCCACAGCTTCAGCTGTCCATATCCTGGATGTTCAGTGGTAGCAGTGGAGGATGTTTGTGCCTGTGGAAGTCTACCACCAGCTCCTTGGTTTTTCCAGTGTTGATCTGGAGGTAGTTCTGCTGGCACCAGTCACCCAAGTCCCTGGTCAGTCTTCTGTACTCCCTGTCATCCCCACCAGTGATGAAAAGTCATCAGAGAACTACTGCAGGAATCAGTTGGTGGTGTTGTGGGAGAAGTCTGCAGTGTAGATGGTGAAGAGGAACGGTGCCAGAACCGTTCCCTGTGGGGCCCCAGTACTGCAGATGATGCTGTCCGACCCACAGCCCTGAGTTCTCACATACTGTGGTCAGTTTGTGAGGTAGTTCAGTATCCATGTGGTGAGGTGATGGTCCACTCCTGTGTGCTCCAGCTTATCCCTCAGGATAATGGGTAGGATGGTGTTGAAAGCACTGGAGAAATCAAAGAACATGATTCTCACAGAGCTTCCTGTGGTCTCCAGGTGAGACAGAGTATGATGTAGGAGGTGGATGACAGCATCTTCCACTCCAACGCCAGGCTGGTAGGCAAACTGAAGTGGGTCCAGTGATGACCTCACCAGGGGCCAAAGCTGAGCAAGAACTAGACGCTCCAGGGTCTTCATCAGGTGGGATGTCAGAGCCACCGGCCTACAGCGGTTTAGGTCCTTGGGATGTGGGGTCTTCGGCACTGGTACCAAACAAGAGGTTTTCCAGAGCTGTGGTACTCACCCCAGCTTCAGGCTCAGGCTGAAGATGTGCTCCATTACCCCACACAGTTGATCCGCACAGGACTTGACAGCCCTTGAGCTGATGCCATCTGGACCCGCTGCCTTCCTGGCTTTGATCCTCCTCAGTTCTTTCCTAACCTGGATGGTTGAAATAGACAGGCTGGAGATGTGTGCTGGATGTGTACTGGATGATGTGGTTGAGGGTGGGGAGCAGTGAGCAGGGTGTGTGGAGGAGGTGTGAAGTGTCCAAGGTGTCTGAGGTGGAACAGAGGTGGGGTTGAGTGTGTCTGCAGCAGATGTTGAAGACTGCATCCAGGATGAATCAAACCTGTTGAAGAAGTGATTCAGTTCATTTGCCTAGCTTACATCCCCCACTGGAAGAGAGTTCTGTTCTTTGTGGCCCGAGATGGTTCTAAGGCCTCTCCAGACTTCTCTAGAATTGTTCTGCTGAAGCTGGTTTTCCATCTTCTGCCTGTAGCTGTCTTTCCCATTCCTGAGCTGTCTTTTCAGCTCTCTCTGCACCCTTTTCAACTCCTCCCTGTCTCCTGATTTGAAGGCCCTCTTTTTCTGCTTGAGGACAGCTTTTATTTCTGGAGAAATCTAAGGTTTGTTGTTGGAAAAGCACCGCATAGTCCTGGTGGGCATGGTGTTATCCACACAGAAATTAATGTAGTCCGTAACTCAGGTGACAAGGCTGTCGATGTCCTCCCCGTGGTCGTCTCAAAGCACCCCCCACACAGTAGACTCAAAACAGTCCTTAAGAGCCTCCTGCAGAGGTCTGAGGTTTTTATCTAAATTAATTAGGGTCATGTGATTAAAACTCATTTGATTTAGATCTAGGAATTAGGAGTCATTGTGGGGAATAGGGGTGGAGGCTGGGGTTAGTGTTCTGATGGGTTCTGACACCTGAGGTGTCAATTCTTTTTGTTTGTCATGTACCTCCTGAGTACTGCATTAGGTGGCAGTAGTGACATTTGAAATGCTTTACTAATAAATGCTTACTAAATACCTAATATATGTTACTGTATTGTTTTTGAACTCAGGCCAAGGACATAAAGAAAGCCATTACAGGCCATGTGTTATTATATAATACACATGATTGTTATTCAGTACGTCAGTAACAACCCTAGGCATATTATTAAGCCTTACTCTGTAACGACTATAAAACAAATGAATAGGTTATGTAGTTATGAGAGGAATTGAAATGTGGGCCTATGTACGAGTAACCTCTTATGGTTTAAGGAGTAAAAAATCAGACTATTAATCTGTGTTACACTGCTGATGTTTTTTTTTTACGGGCTGAAACCCATCAGTGTGTCCAGGCATGTGTGCACAGCATGAACCACATTCAGATGACCTCTAGCCCTCATTACAGAGCAGTGTTTTGTGCTGCTATGCTAGTAATCACTGTTGGCATCATCTCAGTTGAAGGGGTCACTGTGTTTGTATGGGAAAAAATTAAAACTAAAAAACTCATTGGTAAAGCCCTTTTCTACTGATTCCTAGTGTCACTGGCAGTGCAATGAATATGGGCCTGCGAGGCAGACAATTTTGGTGATAAACTGAAGCACCATGGAAAAGCTGGGCCTGGCTGGCGCCAAACTGTAATGAAGCCACCACCATGCTTGGTGATTGATCAGAGCTCGTTTCCATTTTATAACTGCAGAGACGTTGAAGATAAAGGGGTGAGAAGGGACCACTGCCAGCTGCCAGCTCAGCCTTATTTCTAGAGTGCAAAAAAGACCACATTAAACAAAACCCATTCAAACCACTGCTTATTGTAGTAATATCCCCTTGCATATACTAATATGGTGAAAAGAGTGAATTTTAGCTTTAATCGTGTTTCCATACTTTATGACAGAACAGATACAGACTGAAGGGATGTCCTGAATAAATGAGTAAAGAAACTTAACGACTGGGGATGATTGTACACCACCTGACTATAAGCATACCCACTTGTTAAGGTTTTACAATATACAATTGTTATGTCCCGGTATGCGGCCGCCAGAGGCCGCCTAAGTTTAAGTTTTGTTTCAGGGACTTCTATTATGAAGTGGGCGATGGGTTTCTTGTATTGTATTAGTTACAGCTGGGTTTTGTTAGAGTTTAGTGTTTGTTTATTAGCTGTGGGTTTTGTGTTTAGAGTTTTTAAGGGTTTGTGTTCTTGTTTCAAGTGTAGGCCCACCGTCCAGCTGGGTGTGAGAATTTTGTATGTAGGTTTTGTTTGTGTGAGTTAAAAATAAAATCACGATCTGCAAAAGCGCCTCACGCCTTTGGTTCAACCCGGCCGGCGTGACAACAATTAGGCCAAGGGTGTCCAGTCTTATCTGCTAAGAGCTGTCAAGGCTACAGGTTTTCATCATAACAAAGGAGGAGTTCACATGATCAACCGTTTGATGTCTGAGATCATCAGATTAAATGAATAGCATTAGGTGCTCCTGCTTGATTAGAATCTCAACCTGCAGCCACCCTGTCCCTTTATGGATAAGTTTGAACACCCCTGAACCAAGCAATTAACATCCCATCACCCTCTGTGGCATGTATAAATACTATGCTGAACAGGCCCATTGGACCTTGATTTTGGATCAAGATGGCAGGAGCAAAAGATCCTAGTGGCTTTGAATTGGGATTCACTGCCAAGAAAAGGATGGCTGGAGCTACAGTTGCAGTTGCAAATGCATGTACTGTATCTCTATTATGTGCCCTAACATACTCTTAACCTCCATTTGTGTTATTACTAATTCATTTTACTGTAAGTTACACATCTATAGGTTTTCTATTCAGCATTGCATATATAGTACAGTTTTTATTGGATTTATTTAGACTTCATATTTTATGTTGTTCTTGTCTCTTGCCGTAGTAATTGATTCTGATTCTATATCTAAGAGAGAACATCAATGAATCATCTAAGAATGATCTGTGTGGGGTTTTCTTCATTGTTTTCCTTGCTGTATTTTGTACTTCTTCCTGTTTGTACCGTTGTTTATGCTTATTTTAGATTAAATGCTGCTTTGTTAAACACGTACTGTAGGTGAACACCAGTTGATTTTAGACATAGTCTATCAATAAAACTTACTTAGTTACTAATTTTGCCTACTTTCTAAAAAGAGCTGGAAACTCTGGTTAAAAGCGGATGTTCAGTTTTCAGTGAAAGTGTGATATGTAAAAAAAACAAGTGACTGAGAATGCCAGTGTAGGACGTCATCAGACTGTACCAGCAAGAACAGTCCGTCCTACATACAGACACAAACGGCTCTACAGAGATGTGGAAAAAAGTGAAATAGCAAGATGAGTCATGCTTCACTGTATTCTCTACAAGTGGACATGTAGTGTCCACCAAGAGAACAGTACTGGCCTGAAAGCCGGACCCCTTTACTGAGGGGCTCCAGTGCTGGCAGGGTATTTTGCTACCTAACATAGCTTGGGTCAAAAGATCAGCACAACGTTCTGAGTGATCACTTTAATTCCGTCAAAATGATGAATGAATCCTATTTCTAAGGAAGTGTTCTTCTTCAGGACAACAATGGCCACATCCATGAGAGGTCACTGACTACTTTAATGAGTATGAAAATTATGTTAATCGTATGCTGACCAGATCTCAAACCAACTTAAAACCTAAAGGAGACCAAGGACCACTGATTGAGACACTCACACTGCATGATCATCATTAAAACTCCAATTAAGTCAGTTAATTTAAGAACAAATGCTGTTCCACATCCACCCAGCCATCTATCTGATGTAAAATGTGATTCATCAGATCAGGCATCCTCCTTCCATTGCTCCATGGTTCAGTTTACACGTGCCCATTGTAGGTGCCATTGTCTTGACAATTACTGAAAATAATACCGATTTGTTTATGATGTCTCTGTTTACTTGTTTGCTTTACTTGTTGGCACGTTGAACTTCATATTGAGGATTTGGAGTTAGTAAAGACACTGAAAATTTTGTTGGTTTAATAGTGAAAGATGTTAATATTTTTCATGTTATATAACTATTCTGGAGATTTCGACATGTTTTACACACATCCTCTTGGTTTAGCTCTGTAGCTCAAAGTCTTTGTCTCAGAATATCCTGTTGTCTTGCAGGAATGCCTGCTAGAAGAATCTGTGAATTTACTCTCAGTAGACCAGTGAGTATATAAAAGAGGGAGCAACTGGGAGAGTTACAACAGTGTTTGAGTATTTATATGCTCTCTAGACTTTCAAGTCTTAAATAAACTACGGAATTTCTTCTCCATCTCTATGTGCTCTATTTCATATTCTTGCCATTTCTTGCAGAAAAGGTGATGCATACATTTTGGTTTAACAATAAAAATGTTATATTTAATGTATTTTCATCTCTAACTTTGTTTCTTTGTTCCTCTGGCCACCTTGACATTCCCAATAATTTATTGATAAGACAATTTTGTTAATTTTATTTAATATTTTTCTTTGTTATTATTATTATTATTATTATTATTAATGTTGTTGTTGTTGCTGTTGTTATCATTATTGTTTTTTGTTGTTGTTGTTTTCCCCATCAAATCTGTTTCTTTGGAGATTGTGTATCTCATATAGAGCGGTCGGAATATTTTTCATTTCAAAAAGCTGTGACCTTTTCTGGACATCTGTATCTCCATACTGAAAGAGGGAGCAAAATGTTTATGCAGTGTTTATTCAATTTCCAGATCATAGTATTATCCGTATGTGTTGCAGCACTTGACCCTCACATTTCCAGCAAATGGAAAGCATGTTTCTAATGCAAATCAGACATTTCATTCTGTTGCACTAAAGTTGCAAGCAGGACGTTTTTAATGCTATCGACGAATCCATATGTCTTGATACAGAAGGATGGCATCTATCACGCTACCCTTTACTCAGTGAGATTGAAACAGACTTAAATTATTCCAGATTATGGTCCTTGCAGAATTCTGTACTGATGTAACTGAGTTTTACATTTTCTGTGCTTGTACTTGTGTCTGGCTGTGAGGTTGTATCAAATGCAGTGTGCTGGAGAGATGGAGAGAGAGCTTGTGGAGGATTACAGCTAAGGAGACAGAAAGCTTCAGGTTTGGTTCCAGCTCTGCACAGACAGATGGTGAGAAGCACTGAGGACTCACAAACCCTTCCTCAGCAAAAGTCAGTGCGACCCACAGCAGGGCACCGGAGCGTTTAACGTGTAGTTTACACCACTGATGAGCTGATTTGTATTCAGATTGGCAGTTTTGCAGATATATTCTCTCCACCAAATGTGATGTCCTAAGCTCTCTACACCCGAATGTTTAATATCCTGTCTGGAATTGATAACCCCATGCCCCTCTGTTATGACCAGTGATTTGGCTGTTGTGGCTGGCAGTGAGGTAATAGTGATGTAATTGCAAGGCTTTCAAATAATAATGACAATTATTCTACATCCACGGCTATGGGTGTTCATCCGGACATAATGTGAAGATTGTACAGAACATAGATGTCCCCAGAGAGTGAATCATCGTAGACTAGTAAAAAGCAAAGCTACACCACCAAAGCAAGTTTTAAAGGGACAGCTTGGCTGGTTCATCAGGCTGCATTCACAAGGACATTTTTGTAGTTGGAAAAAATATGCATACATTAATATCCTGCTGATTTGTAGTCATGTGTTGGGAAAGGGGAGATCTGCTGGGAGTGGGAATTTCATTCAATCATAAACTCTCATAAGCGAAAACTGCTGACAGTTACTGTTCTTTTTCACAAGCTGAAGCGAAGACTTGCCTTGATCTATCCTTAGGGATCTCTAGAAAAGCATTGTACAGCTCTGGATGCAGAGCAGGGGTTAGTTTCCACTCTTATCTATCTCATGGCAGGCTTCATTTCTGCCCTTGACCATCTCCTGGCCGGATGTTCTAGCACAAGCTCCACTTTGGTGAACATTTATTCAGAAGTCATGGTGCCTGTTGTTCATCAGAGTGATGGTGTTTTTGAACTTATTAGAGTGTTTTTTGAATGTCTTTGTAAATCCAGTCTTAGTCCCAAAGGAAGAAGCGTGAAGGATTTTGGAAAACAGTGTAATGCTCTTCATTGGTCTGTTAACACTGCATTGATTTGAATAAGGACTAAAAGTAGGAGTGGCAGAAGAGTGGTGATACTAATAGTCCTGACCAATCCCTTTGAGAATCAATCTTCAAATGGAAATATTGACATTATATGTCAGTGTTATAAGTGTAGTAAGTGTTTTTGATATAAATGTTTTCTTTTAGCAGTAAATTGAAAATGCACATATTAATATTTTAATATCCTTTTATTAAACTAATGGTGCAATCTTAAGTTGAGACCAATGGCCAAATGTGATGCTGTGAATTCTATACAGTTGCAAATCTTTACTAAACAGCCAGCTTATGTGTTTAACATTAATACAAAATAATCGTTCAAATGTATTTTGGTAATGTTGAAAAAAATACAGTTTTTCCAGCTAAAAAAAGAATTCCCTTTCTATTTCTGCAAGAATCATTGGTAACTGTATTTGTATTGAGATATTAGTTTTGGTATTGTTTGGTATCTGATTGAAGAGAAACTTATCGTCCCAAAGTAAAAGCTAGAGGGAAACTGGTGGTGGGATTAATTTAGGTCCACCGACTCCCATTACATGCTAACATAAGCAATACTGGTAAAACTCACTGGCTAGCCTCATTACTGTTGTAAAGCATGGTGTTGATACTGATAGTTAGTAGTTAGGGCAAAATGGTAAAAATACACTGTAACCGTGGCCCTCACGTTGCTCACAGGGTATGCAAATTAGCTGGTTATCATGCAGGACTCAATATTGTCTGCTCTTCTCCAGCCCTGGTGAATTCTCTATATCAAGTAATCAGGAGTCTAATAGTTCAAAAACAGTGCTGGTCTTCATAGGAAATAGGATGGGTTTTGACAGATTTATCAAGCTTCATTGTGATGCTTTTGAACAGACCAGCACATTAGTTCTGGTTGATAGACCCAACTCAGTCAGACACAGTGAGACAGAAGGAATGCAGTGATGGCTTCTCATCTGTGTGAAGAGACCTTCTACTGCAAAGGTAGCTCAGTTCAGATGTCTGCTTAAGCAGGCATGCAGACCCGGTCAACTGGTGCATAGGCTTCATTGATTTTCAGTTTGGCTGTGGGCAACTGTGAGAACCTTCTCTGATCTGTGTCTAAAGAAATGTAATGAATCTTTCACAAAGACAATGTCGTTAGGAGACCCTCGTATAACAGCAGATGACTCTAGACCCTTCTATATGGATGAGTGGATAGCTGTATCTTTTGATAGCATCTTCTTCCTTTTGTTAAAGCACTATGGATCTGTAGAAAGTATCCATGGCAACCAGTTGAAGTTGTCCCTTGAGGTAGGGAGAGGGCTGTTTAATCTATGATTAATCTTTACACTGTGTATTAGATTAGGAACACCTTACTGCAGTCTCCATGGTTACCAAGACCCATGCAGCATACTTTAGTGCAACGCATTCTTGATTTGGCTGAGACTTTGTACAGGGCAGTGTTTTAGTTCATTATGGTGCATCAAATGCCCATCCTGTCAGAGAGAACAATTCAGTCACAGCCATGGTTGTATTTTTTAAAGCTGTCACCATAAAGCCTGCCCTGCCCTGCATATTTTGTGTTTACAAACAAATGACAGCTGGGTAATTAGCTGATTATGCAGGCCTGAATATGTGCAGGGCCAGGGGATACAACAGGACCTGTTTGTTAACCACTACCATTAAGGATCAGTTCTTTGTGCTGGCTACTTAACACTCTTGAACATCTTGTCATCTCTCATAAAAATGAAATATGTGATGCCCCATAAGCGTAGCTGGCAAACTTTCTTGAAGGTCCATTTCTGAAGATTTGGAGATCAGCTTTCTTGAATTGTTTCAGAACCTTTGGAGGAAACATGTAATATTCAAGGCCCAGCTACCAAGCTTTTTATTTTAAATGTAATATAATATTGAATCTGTTGTTTATATTACAAGATCACTTATTTACAAGTGTAAACAAATCCTCATCTTGTGTAGTCAAGATACCCATGGGCCCCCCTGAGGGGCACTGAGCAACCATTTGTACTGCTTGTGGTGAGAAACAATGCTGTTTTGTTCATTATTTTATGACAGTTCTCAAGAACAGACTGATCACCTACCTGATCACTTAGAAATAATCAACACATGTAAACTAGAAGTGCATGTGGTCGGATCATGAGGGCATTTCTGTTAGCAGAGATGACAGAGATAATCGCAGGTAGTCTTTGGAATTCATGTTCATTTACAGGTTGCTTTTCAATCTCTTACTGACTATTAGGACACAAACTAGCATGTTTTCTAGACCAGTATTTCCCTTGTACTCTAGATCAGTTTTTTTCCATACACTCTTGTCCAGTGTTTCCTGTATATTCTGGTCCAGTGTTTCCTATATAATATAGAACAATATTACCTTTGTACTCTATACCAGTATTACCCATACACTATTGACTAGTGTTCCCCATATACAGTACTTTAGACTAGTATTTCCCATATACTCTGGACCAGTATTTCCCATATGCTCTAGACTAGTGTTTCCCATATACTCTAGACCAGTATTTCCCATATTCTCTAATGCAGTGTTCTGGAGGTCCCCTGTCCTGCACATGTTAGTGTTTTGCTGTTCTAACATACCCACTTCAATACAGAAAATACTTGTTAATTTGATAGGTAGGTGGATTGTGTGAGTTCAGATCAGCTAAAACACAAAAATGTGCAGAGGAGGGGGATCTCCAGGACTGGCCTGAGAAACCCAAATTCAAATACTGAAGTGTACTCTGCTCTTCATATTTTCCATTTTCCTGCTATAGCACACAACATTGAGAAATCAGTGTTTAAATCTATAAATAATTCTTATTTTGTCAAATGAGTCACCAAACTCTACCTGAAGCTAAACTATTCAAAGCCAATAATTCATGATGGGCTTATATGCTAAGAAAGACTTGTACCATATGCTTAGTTGGACACTGATTATTGAGTGTTCTGGGTGACATCCTGCTTGCATATGTTTTGAGTAACCATTTACTCCCGTAATGAGACACTTTTGATGCCCCTGTCAATATAAGCTACAGTCATCTGCCATGAACAATGTTGCTTCATCACTGGTCCCCCTGTGACTGGCGGTGCCAGACTAATTTGGCACCATCCGGTCCTGCATGGTGTGTCTTCAGACAGCGAGTTGACAGACACAGCAGTCGCCCACCTCCATTGTCACAGGAACACATCATGTCCTCTTTCTGGGGTCAAGGAAATGTCCTCTTTCTGGAGTCATGTCCTTCTCTATATCTAAACCATGTCCTAGTGGGGCAGTAGGTCTATTCTGTTTGTGTAATACCATAGATTGGATACTAAATAAAAAAAGAATTTACAAGGCTTGATAAAAACAAAATTAATTCCAGGCTTAACAGCTTTCCTCAGTTCAAAAGCTCAATGGTTCAATAGCTTTCTCTCTTGCACAGTAATGTATCAATAACATTAGATTACAGAAGCACTTCAGACACTGTTGTAGCCCTGAATATGTGACTGATAAAAGATATTGTATCAAAGAATAGATTTAATGATAGTGGAACATTTTTCTCCTCAGATTTTAGAGGGTTAGATAAATTACATGACAGTTTTTTCCACTTTGGTTTCCTCGTCTTTGTTCTTTTGGCTGGACAAGTAGTGAACAGCATTGCAGAATCATCCGCTCTCGGCTTTCCAATGATTGTCACATCCAGGGACCCCAAGCCCTGCCCTAAGCGAGAAGCGTCACTGGAGTTCTGTTCCTGGGGAATCCCCGTATGTCCACGTCCAGGTTTGTCTTTGTTTTCTGGGGTGCCTGTCAACCCACCTGATTCCGCACCTGATTCAGGTTTCATAATTATCCCCCTCTCGTTGTGAGTTAATTTGCCTCGTGTTATCATTGGTTGTCTATGCCAAGCCTCCTGTATCCTCCCCAGATATAAGTCAGCTGATCTAGAATTTTGACATGCTGTCACCATCATCTCTCCCATTCTGTTCCCCACTTATGCTCCGCCTGGCTGTAGAAAGTAGTTAGAGAAAGAAGCAAGGGAAAGTCTGGACTCCTTGAGGCTGGCACCTTGAGGAACCTGCTCGTTCCGGAATCCTGCACAAAGGATTTGCATGAGAACTCGCTGCTTGCCAGCTCTGTCCAAATTGACTCTCCCTTCTTCCTTTTCTCTGTCTCTCCCCTGCAGTGGTAACAGGAGTCATCTAGCAGCTGTCCAGGGATTTCCCTAACAGCTCTCGTGCGCTGCGATCACCCAAAGTATCTGAACCTCGAAAAGAGGATAAAACTTATCGGTCCTTCCTCGTCCTCGCCAAACGTGTGGACCTTCCTGAGGACATGACCTTCGCTGGCCCACCGGAGGAATGAAGCCTATGCGGGATTCTTTACTTTGTTTGCTCTGTTCTGTGGACATTCTTTCTTGAAAAGACTCTAATTAAAACCCTCTTCTCCAAGATCCCCATGCTCTTGCATCCTCTTTTCCAGACTCAACATGACAGATGACTTTGCCCCCCACCACATGGACACAGCGGGGATTCCCCTACCTCCGGAGGAGAACCAAATTCAGCAGAGCCTAGCAGCACTGCATGCTCGGGTGGAACAACTCTTAGGGGTGTTTCCCACCCAGATTACAACCGTGTGTGCACAAGCACCAAGACATTCTTTGTTGCCAGAAAGGTACGCAGGAGATCCTTCGGGTTGTAAAGATTTTCTAATGGCTTGTGACCTGTACTTTGCAGAGTTCCCAAAAATAACAGGACCTCTCAGAATTTCACTCTTGATTTAGAGGCTCTTGGGCAGGGCACAAGACTGGGCAGCAGCGGTCTGGTGAAACAGAGGCTCAGGGCTACATAGTTACCTCCAATTCACGGCCATGTTTAAGGTGGTTGTTTACTTTCCTAACCAGGGGAAAAGCAGCAGCACCCACCTCCTCCAGCTTCAGCAGGGCACAAAATCAGCAGCCGATTACTCCATTGACTTCCACATTCTTGCGGTTGACAGCAGATGGAACGAACCGGCCTTGATTGCAGCCTACAGACGAGGGCTGATGGGTGACCTACAGACCGAGCTTGCTTGCCGCGACAAGGGTCTCTCCCTGGACGGACTGATCTCCCTTACAATCAGGCTCGACCAACACAAAAGAGGCAAGGCCCAAACTTCTCTGTTGTGAACCACTCGTTTCAGACCCAGTCGGTGTGAGAAAACACCTGCACCCTCCAATGCTGAAACAATGACAGAGGATTCACAAATGGAGCCCATGCAGTTGGGGTCATCGCGCCTATCCCAGCAGGAAAGGTTGGTGTGCTTGTACTGTGGAACTAGGGACCACCAACTGGACACTTGCTCACTGTGACCTGTGAAGGTCCTGTCCCTGAAGTCGGTGGTTCCCAATAACACAACCAACTTAAATCAATTTTGTGAGTCCGCTTCAATTCATGCCACTAACACTTCTTTCCATGTTTCTGTTCTTATAGATTCTGGATCAGCTGGCAACTTTATTTCCCAGACCTTGGCATCATTCTCGCTCCCGGTGGAGAACCTGCCAGCCCTGATCCCAGTGAGAGCCATAGACGGCCTCTTGCTGTGCACCACCCCACCTCATTACTGGGTCTATCCATTGTCCGAGGTGGATACCAAGGCAATGGAGGACTACGTGGCCGAGGCTCTCTGGCAAGGGTACATCACCAGATTCATGTCCCCTGCATCAGTCAGCTTATTCTTTATAGAGAAGAAGGATTGCAGACTCAGATCGTGCATTGACTACTGGGGGCTCAACGTGGTCACCCTCTTCCACTTATTCCCTCAGACATTGAACAACTCCTCGGGGCGACTAGATACACAAAACTCAACCTGCAGAGTGTGTACAACCTCGCGCGCATTAGAGCAGGCGACAAGTGGAAAACTGCGTCAGCACCACTTCCGGTCACTATTCTTATTCTGTAATGCCATATGGCTTGGTAAATGCTCCATCATTTTTCCAAGCCTTTATGAATGATGTCTTTAGAGACAACATTTTGATATACTCAAAAACTAAATCAGAACACGTAACACATGTGCGTAAGAACCTTAAGTGCCTGCTCGTGCACGGGTTGTACGCCAAAGCAGAGAAGTGTGAGTTGCACGTTCAGGAGCTCTTATTCCTCGGCTATCATATCAGCCCACGGGCGTAAGCATGGATGAAAAGAAGGTCACAGCCGCGTCTGAGTGGCCAGAGCCCCAGTCGGTTAAGCACTTGCAGTGGTTTCTGGGCTTCAGCAACTTCTACCATCACTTTATCCAGGATTTCAGCTCTGTGGTAGCACCGCTCACAGACCTCCTAAGGGGGAAACTGACAAAGATCCAATTTACGGACGCTGCACAGGAGGTCTTTTCTAGAATTAAGAGGTATTTACATCTGCCACCATCTTAAAAATCCCTAATCCCGCACTACCCTTCATACTTGAGGTGGACGCCTCTGAGATCTGTTTAGGAACGGTGCTGTCACAGAGGCATGGAACTCTTGAATGGCATGTTTTCATGTGATTTAACTTCACAATAACATACAGGCCAGGGTCAAAGAACAGAAAAATTGACACTTTCTCATGATGCTTCCCTACTCCAGTGGATAACACTAAGCCAGAACCTATCATTTCTGCTGAATTTATCGTGGCCCCCATACTATGGGACAAAAGGGGCTCTGTCCATCGCCCCTGATATGCCCTAAAGTGAGTCATCAAGTGGGCTCACAGAACCCCTCCACGGGGCATGCAGGGGTCCAAAAGATTGTGATTAGTCGGAAATACTGGTGGCCGAAGGTGAGAGAGGAGGTGGAACGTGCAGTGCACTGCTGCTCCATCTGCTCTCTTGTCAGCTGCCTGCCAGTAAATTAATGCCCTCCCGATTCCGCAAAGGCTGTGGTCTCACGTGGTAGTGGACTTTGTCATAGATCTTCCGGAATCAAAAGGGTACATGGTCGTTCTGGTGGTGGTGGACTGGTTTTCGAAGGGCATCCGGTTTCTTCCATTTCGTTCTCTGCCCACCACCCTACAAGCGACCGAGGCTCTGTTCAGATCGGTGTTCTTGCACTATGGCAGCCCGGAGGACATCCCGTCTGATGGTCTGACCTCAGGTTGTCACACCGAATCCAATGGTCAGGCTGAAAGGTCAGTGCAGGAACTAAATTAGTTCCTCCGGGCATACTGCCATGGGCAACAGCACAGCTGGGCATAGTACTTAGGTTGGCCAAAGTATGCCCAGAACTCCATACGTCGCTTCGCTACCGGTCTAATGCATCTCTGTCCCTGAGATACAGAACCCTCAGATTCACCTCAGATGGACGAATGGTTCCGCAGAGCGGAGCAGGTATGGGAAGGAGCCAGAGTGTGAATTAACCCTCCATAATGGGGGTACTGCCTTCATTACACTTCTATGACCATTATTGTCCGCTACCACATCAATACGAATACCCCCAGAAGGGGGTGTCTGGGTCTTGATCGGGAGGTACAGTACCCCCCAGTATCCCCCGTAATTCGAACCATGGAAGGAGCCCACACTTCCATCGCCTGAACAGTTCACCGGTTTCAGAACCAAGCCGACCGGCGGCAGAGGGAGGTGCTAGTATTCTGGGCTGGTGATTGGGTTTGGCTCTCCCCTTGGGATGCCTTGTAAAAACTTACTCCCAGGTTTATGGGTCCCTGCAAAATTATTAAGCAGATTATCCCTGTGTCTTATAAATTACAAGTGCTCTCGCTCATACGTTTCTCCCCATTGTTCCATGTGCCTCTCTTCAGGCCAGCAACTCAGTGCCTGCTGGATGAGGGGATGGTGAATCCAGTGCCCCCAGGGACAGTCGAAATTGAGAAAGTTAGGTGCATCACTTTTGGATTCCTGGAGGAGAGGGGGCCACCTTCAGTACCTGGTGGACTGGGAGGGTTACGGCTCCAAGGAGAGGAGCTGGGTCCCTGAAAGGGTCAAGAGCTCATAGAGGAATTCCACCTCTTCAGGACATATCGGCCGGCTCCTCGCCCTCCCAGCCAGCCTTAATGGCCTAGGAGACCAGGCCACGTGGGGCGGTCCCGCTCGATCCCGGAGAAGGTCGTGAATTCTAATGCTCCGTCAGGAGCCAGCCCTAGGGGTTCTGGGGTTCTGTCACACGGTGCCGTCACAGAGGCACGGAACTCTGGGGAAGCTCCATCCATGTGCGTACTATTCGAGGAAGCTGTCTTTACTTTTAACATTTTGCTCTGTTATGTGAAGGCTCTTTCTTGAAAAGACTCTAATTAAAACCCTCTTCTCCGAGATCCCCTTGCTCTTGCGTCCTCATTTCCAGACTCAACATGACAATGATAAAAGTGTGGAAAGGAAATTTTCCTTTTTACAAAGCAATGAATGTCATTGCACTCTGTTCCAGTGAAAAAACTCACAGACTCAAAACCCCTCAGATGTTAATAAATTTTGTAGCCCCTTCTAATTCCTCTGAGTCAGTCACCATTAGAGTAAACCCTTTTTACCACTCACCATGGAAACCTGCCCGGTCTTGGGCAGTTTCCAACTCATGCCGTGTAGGATTCATTCACAGAAACAGTGCAGAGGATCGTTCTGCAAAAGGCCAACTGACAATGCTTCATGCACGCTGTGAGAAACTTCAGTGTAGAAATGTGAAGAATTCCGTAATAATTATTTCATGTGCCAAGATTTACTGCAGGAGCTGGTTTGAATTGGCAGATATTCATGTCCATTAGGTACCATTACCATGATCAAAAAGTTCAGTGTTATGAGTGTTAAACACAAAGACTATATTTGTCGTGATTTGTGTGGCATGCCTATATGGAGAACAGCTAGGTTGAATTATGTGCATTTACCATGTATTATTTTGAAAGTTCCTGACACACACAGCTATTCAGCTTTAACGCATTAGCCAATAACAGCAATGCAACAGTTTGTCACTGTGGCTCATTTACATACTTTCTTCACAATCAGTTTTATACAGTTGCATGCTTTTTTCAGCCATAGTGCATAAAAAGATAATTGAAGACTGCTACATGCAAACATTGATTTATACTGATAGGCATACATTGTTATTACACAGACTGTAGTACAGTAAAATCTTTGCTGGGTGGGTAGTGTGAATTCCTGGTGGACCAGTAAAATTTTGGGCTTGTCGCTGTGGACTAACAAAATATATAAACTCACACAAGGACAGACACACAAACTATAAAGGTCACAACCAAGTCTATATTTGCAGTAATTTAAGAGGGTTATTTCAGTTTACAGGCAATATGAACTGAAAACTGTGACACATTTCCCTTCCTACCATAATCTATTTTGAAAGAAACACAGAATCACAGAGGGTCTCTGGTTGAGTATTTTGTTTAATATGTAGAAACATGATACTTTTCCTTGTCTCACTGGTGCATGGACACCAAAAATCCTGTTTTAGAGGTCAGAAACATAGTTCAGTTTTGATGGAAGATTATAGAAAAACAAAAGTTTTGTCTTTTAAATGAGTTGATATAACGAATCATACTTCACATAACTTAGGGGCATGAACTCACAATTTATTGATAATGCATGTAGCAATAATAATTAAAAATGGTCTACTTTGATTCCAAGTTGTCTTGAAATAACTAAGCTAATGAGTCTTTCAGAGAAAGTATCGATCAGGCTATTAAATAAATTTGGTAAATAAATAATAATGACAGGAAGCGAAAAACAATGAAAATGACCAGACTCTATAAAGCACAGTAAGCCAACCAAACAATGTGGATAACTGACACCCTAAACCATCACTGCTGCGTTTGGGATCAGCTAATAATTTAGGTATTAGCAATTTTTCAGAAATCAAATACGAGTTTTTGCGTGTTTGTGTTAATTGCAGAGAAAATAGAGGTACAAGTTGAGGTAAGCTAGTTAGCATCATCTCATTCATTCAGCCCACAGGTGTGAGGCAGGGACTCATGCTGGGCGGGGCGCCAGCCCACCACAGGTTAGCATCATCACATGCATGTAATTCCTGGTCAAACAGGTTTTCCATTCAAATGTTTCGCAGATTTTAAGTGAAGTCATCAAAATACAATGCAGATTTATCAGTGTTTCCATCAACTACAGCTGACATCACATGCCTACCTTGCATGAGAGTGGCTCATCATGGAAGGTTTTGCCCCTTTTGCTCTAAGTAGAGCAATTTTAACATGCGGCAGACAGTGGCCTTTCAGTAAAGGCAAAGTCATTGTACCACTTCACCACTGTCCACCGAACCCCTGAGGATAATCTTGGGAACCTTTAAGAATATTCATCTCACATCATGTTTCACCAGATGGAGCAGAAACATATGACTTTTATTCCTGCTGTGCCTTCACTTCACACATAGAGGTCAGTTATTTATTTTTCTCTTTTACCGGGAAAACCGACATCTCCACCTCACCCAAGCATAAAGTCTTTTACAATATTTGAGGTTTTCCATTCAGGATTTTAAGTGCATAAATAAAATAAGCGGACACAAAACCTAAGTCTGTCTGTTCTGTCTTACTGGTGTTTTGGAAGCTATTTCAACACCTCATGATGAAGCTGAACTAAACTAAAGGACATGTCTATTATGAAATATCATTCTAACACTTTCTGCTCACACTTGACATCCACTGCTTGAAGAGCATGCCATCCTAAAGAGCATGCCATCAACTTTCATCTCATAATGGCAATGGCATTAACTAGTGATGAGCCATGGGTGACAGAGCCTGCCAATGAAAGTAATAATGGCATCATTATTCACCAAGAGCTTTTAGTGAATCTTCCCAAGAAGCAGCTTTCCTCCCAAAACAAAACAAAACAACAGAAAACAGAAGAGAAAATGTGCAAGACCCCACATCAGAAAATAAGCTGTCCCAACTTTGTTGCCATGGAGACTCATATTCTTCAATTTCATTTAATTAAAGTGTCTGAGCTTCTAAGGGCTGCAGTGTAAGACTGCACACCACCTCAGTTAAGTCATGTTTGCTCTTTTGCTGTCTGCCTTGGTGCCTTCTATGGCTCTGGAAAGCCACAGATTGCAGAGAATGCCTGGTTCTTTAAAGAAAGCACATTCTAATTTGCTTCCTTTTAGCACTTTTGTTCCTTGGCCTAAGAACAGGTACAATTTTGTTAGTGCATTGTAAAGCCTATGGTTATATCATTCATATTTTTACCTTTGCTGTGCAGAATTATTTCTTTCAAAAATGAAAACTTTCTCTGAAGTGGTCACACTGTTTTAAAGCAGTTGTCTGTGAGGTAGTATGCAAATGGGGAGTCTATTGCACCCTCGAAAAAACATCACTTCATAGACTGGCATCCGAGATTAGCTAAGGAACAATAATCTGTCAGATCTTATTCAATGCACATGCAAATTCTTTCTCATTAATGCAAGGAGAGTGGAACGGAACCATTTGACCTCTCTGCATAAAAATAAGGCCTAGAATCCTCCAGCATGACGCTAATTCAGACTGGGGTGTCCCGGTTTTTGTCCTGGTAATTAAGACAGTAACAAAGAGGCTAATTGGAGCAATCCAGATTAATTAAATCACTCCCATGTGAAGCTGGTCTCAAATTGGACTTTAATCGAAAGATTGGTGCAAATGTGACTCATGCTTGCATATATGGATCCAATTGTACTGATCCTAGAGCTATGTGTCATATTATGCTATTTATTGCACTATGTGGGGTAGAACTTTTGAAATTTCAGTGATACCTGGTCGTTTACAGTTGTTTAGTGGCAGGAAAGCTTGATGTGAACAGAGCAGCAACAAGATACAGCAGATGCCTCCACAATGAAAATACCTTTGTGAAGAGAGAAACTCTCCAAAACAAGCTCCAGCACAGGTGATGTTTAATTGGTGAATAAGAGGAGAGATTTTTTGAAAGTTGCAGTGACAGTTAAAACTACCAGTTCAAAGTTAATGATCTGCAATTTGAACAATTCTTACTCAGTGAAAGGGAGAGAATCACCATGCTGATGAAGTCAGAGGGGGCTTATCTTAATGAGCTGTGGTCTCACATAATCACTGACAATGAACTACTTCAGACATTTTGAGGACACAGTATGCAAATGTCTGGCCCTGGTGCCCATGTGTGTTATTGAAACGTACACTCTTCTGCACAGTTTTAATGCACAATTGCTGGAATTAATCTAACAAATAAAACGAGGCTTGTGCAAAAGTCACATTTTATATTCTGTGGTTTATTTAAGATAAGATGAGATAACCTTTTATTAGTCCCACAAGTAGGAAATTTGCAGCAGGTGGACAGAACAAAAGACAAAAGTAAGACCAGCATTACCAATAGAATAAGTGAAAAAAGTAAAAAAAATTATAGTAAAAACCCATATTTAAGTTTGTGTTGGTAGCGTATGTATTCAGTTATTTTAATTCAGAAAATCAACAAAACTTCAAATTTGACCCGAGGTCAACGTACTTTTGCACACAACTGTATCCCATGTATGTAAAAACAGAGAAAATGAGATGTCCAGCCCAGTCTGAACCTTAGCACTCTGGAAACATAGGGTAATTAATTCATGTTTGAGAGAATCTCCGAAAGAGGTTTAATTTTTAATGGTGGCACTCTGTGCAGCATGGGCAAAGTGTGCATTACTTTCCATGAATAATTGATGAATCATGTTCTGCTCAGTGGCTGGCTGAGAGGAGTGTGTAAAGCGATACGTGCACAATTTTGAGCCTCTAAAAAGACCCGTCATCACACAGAAAGACCTCAGTATACCTAAGTGATAACAGCTTATCGTGAGTGTCATATCAAAGCCTTGTTACTCCTTTTCTTACACCAAGCAAAACTGTCAAGAGTCCTTGACTTTGTGTCAACATGAGTCAACAGAAATGGTCCACGATTGTTTAGAAATTCTTGTTACACGTTTCAGAAATACATGATCTTGGGGCATATTGGTATTGGGACAAAGCGTATTACTATTTTACAATAATTCTTCTTTGGGTGTCAACAGTATTATTCTATTTAATGCACTGCAAATGATAAGCTACACAAACATGCTTGTGACTTTCATTGTTTCACTTAAAAACGCAAAGATTTCTGCTATGTTTTTGATATAAAGAGTGGAAACTGGTCACATGGTACAGAAGATTTTTACCAATGCTTGAATGCATTTTCAATTTAATAGCAGGTATGTTGTGAAGGTAAGGGTAATATTGATTTTACTGCATGGCTCTTCGTGCTAGTCCTCTATGAGCTTTATTGTGCAACACAGCACAAATGTTTATCTGTGCATGACCTACAGCCAGTGGTCCAGTTACAAAAAAAAGTCATGTCTAATGTTATGACTGGTGATTGGGCTGCCCTTTGACTGCCCTTTACAACTGTCTGTAACGTTTTATTTAAATGGGTCACTGTAGATGGTTTGTAGATGCACACCTCATATTTACTAACATTCAAGTTTATATCTATTAAAAGCAACTGCACTTAAAATTGAACATAAGACATTTCATTAAATCATACCCTAAACCTAACATCCAAAATTTAAACCTGATCCTAATGCTGTTGATAATTCACTGGGTTTCACCAGATTGTTAACCAGTAAGAGTAGATAGATCAAGTAGATGATCTATAGAGGACAATAAAATTAAAGCATGACCCAGCTGTCTTGGATGTGTGTGTGACCCCCCACCCTGTCTTGCTTACCTGCATTTCTCTTTGATCTAAACCAGTGGTTCTCAATCCTAAATTTGGAGCGACCACTGCCCTGCACTAACACACCCACTTCACCTCAGAAAGGGGTTTCTTATTACTTCATAAATGACATCAGGTATTTTACAGAAACTCTAAAATGTGGAGGTCAGTGATGCTTCAGGATCTGAACTGAGAACCACAGGCTCAAGCCTAAGAGTATGTTCTGGTGCCAGTTCCTCCAGCCTAATTACTTTATCCTCACGTTCTGTGACTCTGCTAATTTGATTTTTTTTCGTGCAGGGTGTGTGTGTGGGAGTAAAACAGTTTGAGGGTAAAGGGAATTGATAGACATGTGTGTGCATGTGTGAGAGAGAGAGAGAAATGAAAGGAGAGTAAACAAAGCACCACACCAGAACAACTTTAATCATTCTCATCAAGTGCTGTTGTCCTAAATGTCAACTTTAAACTGTTGCATTGTTTTGGTCTTTTGATGAACACTTCACATTCTTGGACTAAATTGTTCCTGTGCTTATGCATGCCAATGAGGCTAAAATGATTCAAACAAAATGACCCGGGAGAACAGCCTCGGTTACATAAAGAATACAAAAAAATCACTCTAAAAGGTTTTCAACACGTTTCTGTAACACAATTCAAAGGGTGTCACCTAAATGCCACATATTATCTTCTTGAACACAAATTCTAAACACTATTTAAAACCTAAACATTTGGATTTGCAGTGTAGTTTGAATCAGAGTTCTAGTTCTCAGTAGTTCTTTATTGCATGGGTGTCGGAAAATTGAATGACATTTAATATTTCACTCAGTTTCACTTACTATTTGTAATAACTCAACTACTGAATCACGAAAATACTATTTAGGCACTCTTTAGGTCAGTAGTCAACAAAGGGAACCCCACATGTCAATGCACACACACTTTAAGGTGCCAGAATAGATGCCAAAAAGAACCCTTTTGGTCTCTTTCATTGAATGGTTCTCAAGAAAAACCATCAAGTGGAGAAGCAGATCAAGTTTGAAGAACCGCCGCATAAAATAAATATCATTGGAAGTGCCCTTAAATCGGAAGGTTATCTCTAAGTTATGTGAATGGTTTTGCACCTTTGAAAAGGTTCTTCATACTCACATGTTTCATACACAAAAATAGTTCCTCCAGGAACTTAAATAGTTTTTCTGTGGCATGGCTCAAAGAATCATTTGTTACACCTTTTTACAAGCAAAATACGGGATTGTCTGGGGGTACCAGTTTGAGAACCACTGCTCTACACAAGCTATAATTAGTTAAAAAGTGGAAGAATATAACAGCTATATAATTACCACAGAAACGTCAAAACGCATAGATGAGTCATGAAACACTATTCATTTGTCTTTTGCAAAGCTTCTTTTTCAGTTGTGAAAACTATTAGTTGTTACTGAGTACTGCTAAGTTGGTTCTGACCTTCATTTGTTCTAAGCAGAATTGTCTCTTCTCATTACATGTCCAAAAATGAGAGTTTCAGTTTGGATATCTGGGCTTTGAGTGAGAAGTGAGGCTTGATTTGATCGAGGATGTATTTGCTTTCTTTTATTAAATAAAATCTTCATGTGCATTGTGTGTATTTAAGTATTGTCGTAATACTTTTATTTTCCAAGTTTTGGTTTCTTTGCCATAAAAGTCTTTGTCAGCTACTAGGTTCCAGCTTTCATCTCCACAAGAATCACAGAAAAGAACAAAGCCTAGACAATTCAGATCTTTTTTTATAGAGACACACTGCTAAATTATTAAGATATTTTCAAGCTCCTTCATCTCTCTGATGTGCCAATCTGTGTCATATTTCTCGATTGCTAGACCCTTTGTTGTTCTCCACAAATTCAGGGTAAATTATGCATTTTGTATATTTTTAGACTTCCAATATGATTCCAAACAAATCGAGGTCTTAAAGGCAAAACTAAAGAAGCGAACTTCAGACACCATACATGTTTTGGCTGATCAATTAGGTTGGGGCAAGACAAAATGTTTTATTTTCAGTAATGCATTTTTTTTTAAAAACAACAAAAAATGAAAAATGACAAATGCATTATCAAAGCTGCTCATTTTAACCAGGATTTCTGTGGCCTATCCCAGCGGTCATAGGGTGAAAGACAGAAGAACACCCTGTACAGTTTATCAGCGCAAAATATCATCTCCAATGTATTTGGATTGTGGGAGGAAACTGGAGAGCCTCTTCAAAACTCACATGTGAACTCCAAGTTGAAAGGAATCTCAGCTATCCCAGTCAGGAATCAAACACAGAACGTTCTTTCTGTGAGGCAACTGTCACAGAGGGTTTGCACCAGTGAGGGAAAGAGGCGCAACTACAGATTTCCATAGTTGACTTTCTTTATTAACAAAAACAAACACAAGGAAGGCTCTGATTGGACGTTACAGCAACAGCACGACCCAATGCAACACCACTGAAGCAGGAATGCGTTAGCATAATCATTTTTTCCCAGTGGAGTGACAAATCATTCTCTCCTGTTGTCACAAAATTGAATTGTTAACAGGCTCAATAACACTTTCTTATTCTGTGAATATTGTTGCACACATTGTTGATCAGTGGTGCTGTAAGCAGATACTTAAAACAGTACCTCATGCAGATTTGATTAAACTACAGAATATATGAAGTGAATTCTCAGCAGTGCTGTGGAATTGCACCCCAGTTGTCTTTGTATATCTTTTGTTGTCTATGTATTTAGTTTCATAGGAATCGGGCAATTAGGTCACTGAGGATTCGTTTAGGTCTTTGTAGAAGGGCTTTAAGGATTTCTTGGAACTAAAATATACAAACCTGAAAATTTTTGTTCATTTTGTATTAAATATAATCATCATGTGCATCGTGTGTATTTAAGTATTGTCGTAATACTTTTATTTTCCAAGTTTTGGACACTCTCACTGGTTAGCACTTATAGTGGGTACAGAAAAGAAACACTTACTCACATTTAGTTGCTTTGCATCCTGAAATGAAGACAAACAAACAAAAAATCTGTTTTTCATGCAGCATTTACACAGTGCAACTTATCCAGTTGGAAGATATGATAGGAACAGAAACAGAAACACTTGTTATCTTAATTAGCTGCTTAATTAGAAAGTGGAATCAATTACACATTTTGATTTTGAATACCACATTTTTAAAAACAGTTATTATTTTAATGAGTGTGACATTTATGAACCAAACTAGCAGCCTAGATTTAACAGTCAAAACACTGGGTTTTGGATTTAGTACTTAGGGCATGCTTGGTTGCTTGTTTGCATAAGCACGAAGAGGAACAAAATTCATGTAAAACATGTTAGACTCTTGCTATCTGTAGAAAAAAACATTCAGCCAGCTAGAACGGGAGCATATGTGGTGAGTTTCTTTGAGTATTTTGCTTTGAGCCTTCACGTATTAATATAACATCTACGCCTTATAGCACTGAATACAAATCTCCACTATTCTCTCTGCAGTGTTGCAGAAACCAAAGTTGCCCTTTGGGTCCTCTGCTATTTATTTTAGCAGCAGAGATTCTGGTCTGAGTTGCTCAGAATATAAAATCAGTTGCAGAATATAAAGCCGGTAACCATAAACGGGTTTTCATAAATTCTTTCTGGAAATGACCACCTTAAAGAGAAGATCAGATGTATGCTTCTGAGCAGGTTACCCATTATAAAATGATCCTCTATTATTAGGCTTCTCATAAGCAGGCCATTCAGGTACGGCTCTTTGATTCACAGAAACCACTGATTCCCTTTTAAATAAACAGTTTATCCCTTTTACACACCAAAACACTGCTTTTGTTCAATTCGACCCTATTTTCAGTCACTCTCTCGTGGTGCTGCTGGTTGAACAACCTTTAGAAACTGTGTATGATCTGCCAAGAGCATGTATGTATGTACTGGGGAAAGCTTTGACACAAACTCTTTCTTCTTGCCTCGAAGGCATAAAAACACTCTCTCACCCTTATACTTCACATCCTTATTTAAAGATTCACTCTGTATCCCAGCATTTAAGTTGCCTTTGCATGTACTCTTATTTAACCGTCCTTTGATCAAATATTTATCAGTGGGGTGTGGTGTTGTGTCTGCTTAAGAGACTTACAGTGTTCACAGATACTGGAGAAGATTCCATGTTGGGAGTGAGAGAGAGAGCGAGAGAGAGAGAGAGAGAGAGACAGAGAGAGAGAGAGAAAGAGAGATAACTGAATTTCAGGCCATCAAGGATAATGTCTGGGTGTTGTTTCATTAAGGCCTATTCTCTTTAATGTGGAAACAATGTGGATTGAGGCTAATCCGCATTGTTTCCTTTAAATGATTATTCCTTTCCATAGTCTTCTGTCTTGCATCATAGACTTTTTGTTTCTGCCCTCCCTGAGCAAAAAAAGTGATTAAAGTGTTTCAATACTTTGTGCAAAACTACAGGGAAGCATTTGAAGCTGTGGCTGGTATAGCATGACTGATCTTGAGCCTGTGCAGAAAGGTATGCTCTCTGCCCTGGACACCTGAAATGACAGACTATGCCTATTGATTGTTTCTGCTCTCTTGAGTTTTGAAATATTAAATACTGTATATCAAATGGTTATGTAGAAACAGAACACTGTGGTACTGAACTGTTGGCTATTTTATTGGACTTCGCACCATTGATTGTTATTCCTGGAACCTCTGAAGACTGCTGAAGGAGGCTGTAAAACTTCTTGCCTATCAAGTGATCACTGTGGAAACTGAAGGCTTGGAAAGTGAACTTCTGGGCATTGTATTGGATTCTGCTCTACTTAATTATGTGCTTGACTGCTGGTTGTTGTTGCTGAGGTAATAGAACAAGACATCATGTCCACGTTAATGACCTTAGTCTGGGAAATTCTCACTGGAACTTGAACCTCTCGATGTAAAAAAAGGTAAATGTACTCTCTTACAGTTACAGAAAACAGGCTGTAACCAGATACATTAAAAACAGGCTGATTGCTAGCAGGATTCAATTCAGCCTGCACTTGCAGACTGAACTCAATTTTCAGACATTTGTAACAAGCTGTATTGGCAGTTATCAGTATAGGTGATTTGTGACTTGATTTTTAGCCCAATGGGAGCATTCCCCTGCTCCTACCCCACCAACCAACATACACATGTGATGGTATTAACAAGTGTGTTGCATTTTAGTCATTTTGTTTACATGGGGAAGGCACAGATGGAGCAGCTTGAGCCTGTAATGGTTTTGGAGTAATATGAGATTTTATTGCTGTGCCTCATGAACACCTTTTGGGGATTTGGGTTTTTTTAAAAAGGAAAGTTTCCGATTACAATGATTAATGGAAAAGTTCTGCTGCTGAAACTTCACTTACGCTAATAAATTAATAGATTGGCCATTAAGGTGGAACTGGGAGAAAAGAAAAACACAAAAGGAAAGCAAAAATTGTGTTGGGCTTGGAGTGCACAACCTTGGCAGACAGTTATATGTCATCTGAACGTATAATTTTCTAAAAAAAAAAGGCTCTGTAAGAAGGAAAATCCAAGCTGAAACCACTTTCATCTTTCGATTTGGAGTTTTGGTTTACTTAATTATTTAAGTCTTTATGCTCTTAATTAACCTAATCTTTTTTCAGGCTTAGCGTTTTATTATTTTTCCCCCACTGTCTGAAATCAAATGAAGGTGGTAAACAACATAAGTAGCAGATCTAATGAATATGAAAGTGATATCCTAATGAAGCCTAATTAGTTTATATATATTTAAAAAAACACTGCTTACCATATATGATGCAAACCTTTAAAACAGAGCGAGCCCACCACTGTGTGTCAGACATGTCATGAGAATGCAGGGATTTCAGCTTAGTTACACATGACAGATCAACCTGTCAGTGGTGGTCCAGGACTAATAAGTGAACTCTACCACCATGCTCAGCAGGGCTTGGTCTACCTTGACAAAAGTGTGTGCTGTTGAAAATAAGAGCATCATGACAAAAGGAAAAACAGGGGAAAGACATTCAAATCTATTAAAAGTCTATATTTACAAGCAGATAAATGGTTAAAGGATAAGATAGGCTACATCCTGTGTACGCTGCTAAGGCACACACTGGATAACAAATGAGGAATCTGTTGAAGTAGCAAACATTTTACGTTCCACACTACTGAGTTTGTACTCTGAATTTAAACCACAAGAGACCTTGGAAAGTTTGTTTTACCAGCCTAATTAGTATCAAACTATTTACCATCCTATTGACACTGCCAGCTGCTGTAATTTGAAGCTAGGATGGTGAGATAGAGAAAGCAAATCTCTCTGCAATTCTCAAAAACCAGGATAAATTGAGCTCATTTCAAAGCTTTTTTCTTCACATGACTGATCTCGCCCCCAAAAGAAATGTTCTCTGTCATTTTAACGGATCACTGTTCGCTGGCTGCCAGGGTCTGGTGCTGTGTTTTTAGAGGAAAATGCAGATTTTCTCTCAGATTTGCTTGTTTGGAATGCAAATGATGTTAAATTGAACTGGAAATACTCCAAGCTGTGTCTGGCAAGTGGAAAGTAAAGTAATAAGGGATCTCTTATTGCCACTCAGTCAACCCACCACATACTTAGATAACACTGTTGCTCAAACAAACTCACTCCTCCACTCTCTCCTGTCTCAGATGGTTGTGTCTGAGACAGGATGTCCAAAGGTTTGTCATACTACATATTACAAAAGTTTGGACACTTACATTTTTCGGTCAATTACCTGACTTTCTAAGTGTACATATGTACACATCCTCTACAGCAGGCCCCAACGACCCTGGTCCTGTCTGCCTGAGAATTCTGGTTCCTGTCGCAATCTGCATGACCTGCTGTGGCCTATGAACTTCTTCAGAAGACCCTGGTTGGCTAGAGCTTTGAGTAAGGGGGAAGGGCAGCACGTTATATGCAGGTTAGAGCAGCAGAAATGTAGATCACCACATGGAGGGTTGGTGACACTTCCGCACATTTTAATACAGAATTACAGATTGTGCTGTATTTTATGCCATCCTTGTGAGAGTCCACCACACAGCACATTATGTATGTACAGCAGGTTGTACTCTGCTGGAGTGAATTCTCATGCATGTAAATTTGTCAGTTCAAAGATTGGATGGATACAGTTATTGATTGCAAGAGCCTGGAACTGCCCATCTTAATAAAATTGTCTTCGCTGTTGTTTACCCTAGAAATTCAGAATAACACACACAGAATAATAGTTTCCTATTACATAAATCCAAAGTTTTTGGTAGGATGCCCCTTATTGTCTTAAGGCACTGCCTTGCTTAATTTGTCTTGTAGGTAAAATGAGTTAAAGGATTGGAATCCGACATCTGGCAAAAAGAAAAAAAATGAAACCTTGATCTTAGCTTAGTAAGCAGGAAATTAAACATTACGGCAGATAATGAGCTGCTCATAGTGCCTCTCAGCCCCTGCACAGACAAACCTAGAATTCTGACTGCTCTTGTACAGCTCATCAATATTGCAGTGATGCTCTCCTCCTGCTGGTGGGCTCCACTGTCATGACTAATTTAGCTTTGTTTTCTTTTTTCCGTTTTTCCATCTCTTGCTGTTCAGCTACTCTTATCCCAAACATTGGCCTCCGTTCTTGTCCAGAAGTCCAGAACCTTGATTGCACATTTAAACAGGCTGATCCAATTTCTCATAGTATACCTACATTAAAATTAAAAGATTACTCTTTGAATATTTGTTATTAATGCAGTCTACAATGACATTTAGTTTTATTTTGGATGTACTGATTTCTTTAATGCTTAACTTTCATGCATACAGTAAAAGACAACATTAAAATGTTGGGACTATTGCTGAGAATATCATTCGAACATCACCCATCTTGCACCTAGAAGTATGTTTCATTTGTTTATTGAAGTGAAGTGAAGCGACCGGTTGTCATACGTGAACAGACCACAGCACACAGCGTGAACAGTGCTAAATTCTTTCTCTGCATTTAACCCATTCACCAAGTGAAGCAGCGGGCAGCCAGGAACACAGCAAATAGGGAGCAGTGTGTGGGGACGGGACATACCTCAGAGGTGCCACTATCAGTCATGAGATTCGACCCCACAACCATGTGATTGCAGGTTCAACTCCCTAACCAGCAGACCACCAAAACAACTGAATATTCATTATAATGTTGGGGTTGTAGGAGACATTATTTGTTTGTGGGACCTTTAACACTCTTAATCATCATGACAGACAGGGGTTGGCAGGTTAGTGGTGGTCTTCTTCATCAAACCACACAAACATATGGAGCCCCCTTCAGGTCACAAGCAGTTGGCTGAAAACATGAATAAAATGAATGAACAAAATAAATGAATTACATTAATGAAAATATATAAAAGTTCTTAATTTATTTTTTTGACGCTGAAGAAATGCCACAACACCTTACGATCTAATCAGTGCCCCAGGAAGCAGCTCTGAAACAAACATATTCTAGGTTCAGTTCTGTCAGCAGTGAGAAGCACTACAGGGCAAATGTAGTAATTTGCCTGGGGCTCCAGAAACGCTAAATCTGTCACTAAGGCAGGTACACACATGGGTAGTCCAGAGATAAAAACAGCCTCAAGATTAAGGACCTAAATACCAGATGGAACAGAAAACAAAAATAAAGAAAGCACAAAAACGAGATTTGAGTCAGCACTGTTTCAATTACAGCTGAGCTCTGTCAGTAAGAAATAAGCAGACTGTCATTTTCTATTTGACTCTTTCAGGTTGTGAACATAGGATGATTGAGTTCATCCAGGGGTTTCCAGTCTCAGTCTTGGGGATCCCACACTCTTCACAGTATCCATGTCTTTGTATGTTCTTGAGTTTAAAACACACAAATATATCAACTTTTGCACAAGTCACGTGTTTTCTCCTGCATGTTTAATTCAGCAAATAAACCATAATTGTGCATTGAGAGTGAGCCTTGGAAGGGATGTGTATTTATTCATACCAAACATGTAACTTGACAAGGGGTGTCCAAACATTTGCATAAAGTTCTATGAGAAGCAGAGAGAGAGGGTAGAATGAAAAAGTTATAACTATCCTACATATATATTTCATTTTTTTCATCCAAAAATCTTCAAAAAATCAAAAATTAAAGATTTGCTGCTAAAGTTTTCAGAAAGATTGGAAGTATTTCAATATTTCAGCATAGATCCACCCACCCCTAGTGCTGAGGCTCAGGGTAGCCAGGACCCAGGACTAACTTTGCTATGCTACACTCGCAACCGCGCTCATCCATAAGCAGTCCTTGTGTGTCACCTTCAACTGTTTACTACAAACACTCTTTCCACTGCTTCTGCAGGGATGGCTGTAACTTGGTAAAAAGCAAGTGTTGATTTTAGTATAGCTTTACAGGTATGAAGAACAGATGTATTCTACTTAAGCACTGATGTACGTCGTTCTGGTTAAGAGCGTCTGCTAAATGCCGTAAATTTAAACGTAATGCGAGTCATATTAAAGTTGGTGCAATTGTCTGCCAGTGTAAGAAACAATGGATTTCTGGTTCATATAAACTAAACTAGCTAATACGCACCAATCTTGTCTATGTTTTAGTCTGAAACTCTTCTTGGCCCTCAGCAACAACGTAACCAGGTGTGGTACATTAATGTGAGCACACACTATAGATGTGTGTGCCTACACTCTTAAAAATAAAGGTTCTTCATTCACAGCAACACAGTAACACAGGAGAACGTCTGGTTCCTGAGAATGTTTCTACATTATTTTAAAACAATCATTTTAAAAGGTCCCTTAATTTTTTTGTGAATTAAATGTGCCTGCATGAAGGAACGTACAAAGAACCGAAGCAAAATAAAGGTTCTATTGCACTAGTCCAAGCCAAGAACCTTTTTTTAAGTGTAACTTGTTGATTAGGCAGCAGCAGCTGGTCTTGATGTGAGCCGATTTGTTTCTTTTCATTGGATTGTGCCTTCGGACATCTGCAGATGATGGCTTAAAGTGTCCTTCAGGTGCCTGAGTGTGGTGGAAGAAAGCCGAATGACATTGTACGTGAGAGGATGAAGGATGAGGCAGCTACATTCTCATTCCCATGGCTTCACAGAGTAGCAAACTAATAGCATTAAATTTCATTTCTGGTCATTGGTGCCCCCTTGACGTTGTGCCTGACCATAAATAATGTATGAACAAATATAATTTCCTAACATCAGGATGCAGGTAGCTGCAGCTACGGTTAGACTGTGTAGGCTAAATGCGGCAAGGGTGGAAATGACAAAAGCCATTGCATTTGTCCGGAACCACACTCTACACGCAGCGTTCATTCAGGTCAGTTATAACATGCTGATTTCTCAGTGGACCCTGGCTTGCACGTAATCATGTTGAGTATTTTAATTTCATCATCAAATAGGTCTGGGACAAACAACACCATGCCACCACTTCAGTGTCTAGAAATAGCTGGCTGAGGTTAATTGAGGGAGTTTCAAACTGTTGTTTTGATGCATTTACTTTTTCAAATAGATAGAGATCATGTTACATTAAAAGTATGTGTTGCATTTTACACAGTAATTACTCCAAAGGCATACTTAATAATATATAGATGTATAGAGATCTATTCATTTGTAACAATAAATGTAATCAGTCTAGTTAGATTTATTTTCAAAGTATAATTGAGTTGTGGTCAGTTCAGGCTGCAGCGCCCTCTCTGGTTTAACTCTGCTATAGACGTGCCTGATGTGGCTCAGTATTAGAAAACAAATCTGTCACAATATGTAAATCAGTTAAACGCCCCTTCAAGAGGACTCCCATTGCATGCTGCACTTAACAAATATACCTGACATATGATCAATATAAATGAGAACACAGTTAAAAGTTAACCTAATTGTTCCAACCCTCCTACCTAATGTTAGTTTAGGTTATCTGTGTGAGAAGCAGCCTCAGCACATCACACCAACTATCTGGAAAATAAGGCAATGGTGTGTGTGTGTGTGTGTGTGTGTGTGTGTGTGTGTGTGTGTGTGTGTGTGTGTGTGTGTTAGCCGAGACTGTATGTAAGAGGAAAGTCATATATTTATTTAATCAACATTAATGTAATGGAGTGAAGAGGCTATGCTTGGGCCACAGACAGTGGAGTTAAGTTGGCAGAGACAAAGTCATATCACACAAAGTTTGCACTTTTGCATCACAGTGGCCATCCACTTTCCCTGATCCACTACATGAATTAAGTGGAAAATTGTGTACATTTGATTTTCCAGCCATTGCTTTAAAATGGTAGCACAGTAAAGTACGTTCCAAGAGCACCTACGTATTGTGAAAAACCACAAATTTGTGATGTGGTTAAAAAGAAATGCTTAAAAATCCCTGTTTTTATAGTGTAAACCCTAAATATGCCCCCAAATATGCTCCCGAAACATTTTAATTTCATTTTAAACTTTCAAGCTTAATACATTATCCTTAAAAATGTAAAGGTAAACCTGTATCTGTACTGTACAGTTTACACTGAACTGCTGTCTCCCGCAGTGCTAGAATGTAAAATACTGATGTTACCCTTAAATATACTGTACTGTAATTCATGCAAGCATGTTTTCTTTGGTTTGTGCTGTCATTTTCTTTGGTATAAGCAGGTAAATGCAGTAATAAATTCATTTACTTTAGAGCAATAAAAAAAAGGGCTTTAAGAAGAACAAAACAAAAACACAAGCACACTCAGAGAAACACTCGAGACACTCTACGCTGGAAACTGTTCTGACGCAGGAATGCTGGACTGCAGCTGCAAGGGATGCGTCACAGGGCAGCAGCCAATCAGCAGCAAGGAGAAATCAATAATGCTCCCGGATTGGCTACTTTCAAACCACCTGCCTCTGAGTACAGTGGTATTTCACCATCCAAAGATGTGCTTTCTTTGTGTTCTCTCGACAGTAAGAAAAAATGTATACAGTTATACAGTTATTTTATATGGAAATGTAGCTGCATTTACATTTAATATTTATGTTACAATTTAATTGTAACATAAATATTTTAAAAAATTTAATTAGTAAATTATATTTTTCTTAATAATTTAGCACTAAAATGCATGAAAAATTATATACTGCTTCGAAAAAAGCAAAAAATGGGAAAGTCTGGAGGATATCTGCAGTTTCCGTGAATTTGTGGGGGTTTCCGTGAACAATTTTTTGTTAGGTTCTAAGAAAAACCTGAACCGCGAATTAGCGAGAGTTTACTGTATATGTTTAAGCTTGACAACATTTGATAGTTTACAAAAAGATTTAAAATGCCATTTCTTCAGGATGTTTATGCTGGCCTTAAAGATTAGATTGATTTCTTGTGATCTACATTCACAGCAACATGAAAAATAATGATCTCTCCCATTCAACTGTGCTTGTTCATTCAGCCCTTCTCTCGCCCATTCATCATCTGTTGTGCTGGTGGGATTAGGAATGGACATTCCCTGCTCCTTAAGTTCAAAAGCGATTGTTCAAGGGTCTTCTGGTGCCAAGTCTAAGCATTTCAGCCGCGAAAAGCACATTAAACCAATCTCCTCGTTAGCAGGAACAGTATGCTGAGACCTGTGTGTTTGTCCTCGGTAGCCAGCATGATGTTATTGGTCAGCCTTGTAGTGGGATTACAGGGCAACCTGTCCTGTTTCCCCAGAAATAGCTTGCCTTGCTAATCCCCTAGCACAGGTGAAATCAGCTGTGTAAGGATTAGCTGACACTGTGGGAGGCAGTGACCAGGTGAAAGTGCCACTTAGTTCACAGGTCCCACAACACTGGCCAGAAACACTATACAGTCAACCCTATACTTGGTTTCCTTTATCCTGAAGACGGCAGGGAGGAAATGCTGTTCCTTTAATGAAGCTTATACACACAACTATCAGATAAATGAATAAATAATTGCATAAATAAAAATAAATCATTAAATAAATAAAGAGTGGTCGATACTTTTCTAAGTATAAACCCCCAAGGCAGCATTGCGTTTCAGAATACATCATGATTTAAAGCCATCTTGATCCATATATGCTATATATGATAGTCAACATTCTTATATATTGTTGCTGTCTGAGCATAAATAAATGCCAGCTGTAAATGACATTGTGAGACATTTCATGAGTAAAGAATGAATGCATAGAAATGTTCAGAAATTTACACTGTTTCACAGAAATTTAACTTACACTGTTAGGAGGCCTGCCGTAACAAAGTTGTGAAAAATGCATTCCTAGTAAACGCTGTATTGTTGACATGACACACAAGTCCATTTTAATTCCCACAAGTCCATTTTAAATGTTAAAAGAATTAAAAAATGGAATTGCTGAGTTTTTATATGACAGCGATAAAATCAGCAAAACGTGTATCGATTTTGTTGTTTAATTTTCCAACATCCTTTCGAAATTTCAGCCGCTGTTTACACTGCACCAAAAAAAACAAACAAAAAAGCCCCACAAACCAATAAAAATGGCCCAGAATGGCTTAGAATACATGAACTTATACATGAACTTATACTGAAAGTTAAAAATCTTTTCCTTCTTCTGTAAAGTTACTTTTTTGTGGATAAGAGGCTTTGTTCTGATACTAATGACATTTATATTAGGCAAAGGAGTATCAATGCCATTGGTAGGTTGAGAGTGATCAAACACCCAAAACATTTAGCCAAGAGCGACTCAGTGCTCCAAACTGACGGCTGACTGTTTGAGGACTAGTGCGTTTCGGCTCTGGACCCTGCATCCAGTTTTTGATCAGGAATTTGGATCAATGTTTCAGTTACCTACCAGAAATTACAACATCCCTATATATGAACTATATAAAAGGCAACTATATAAAAGGCACATAGCCGAAGACCTCTGGTCCAGAGGGTGCCTAACACAAGTAGTACATGACAACAGGGAGTCATCTCTACCTGTACACCAGTAATGTATCCAGGATATGAACTCTGATGTATTTTGACATCACCCTTCTCCACAGCTTCTCAATAGCTAACTTTGTTGTAAAATCGAAGTGAACAAGATGCTCAGAAAGATGAGAAGATGAAGCTACATGTGTTACGTAAGGAAGGAGAAAGTGTGACTCGAGCTTTGAACATTGCTGGGATACAGAAAGATGCCTGCCGTTGCGGAAGGGTGGAGGAATGGAATCACTTGAGGAGAGTAGAGGAAGTAATTGAATCATATCAGCCTCTTATTCTTCGGCTACTGTAGAGCAAGTAAAAACTAGTCATGGAGAACAGGAACGAGGCAGAGAATGAGCAGAAGGGGCAGACTGAGTTCCAGCACAAGTAAGCACAAGTACAGCACAGGAATCAGTAGCTGGTCTCGAATCGCACTTCACATCATCTGTACAATATCAATGTCCATACTCTTGTGGCTCTCCCTCACTCTCTAGGGCTGCATGAAAGTCGTGATCATTTTTGACGTGTGAATTATCAATATTTTATAGCCCACTCACAGCACACTTTGTTGAGGGTTTTGTAATCCAGACATTTTCTGTATAAATTCTAGTATAAAACGCACACAGTTAATAATTAACTTGCTGTGAAGGTCTGAGATTGTTTTCTAATTTCCATGTCCGATTTTATAGTTCCCCTAGAGATTAGTTAGGTGTATTTTAAGTGATTGCCAGGCCTGAATCTAGAATTTCACAACAGTGTCATGACCTGCCCTGGACTACTACCCTGAAAGCATCATAAACATACCCCCTCTATATTTAGCAGATGTTTGTTGTTGGTGCTGAAAATGCTTGGTGCAATGTAATTTAACAAATTCCATGTTTGTATTTTAATGATACTTTAACACTTAATTAGAAGAAAGATTGAACTGGACCTTTCCGTCTCCCAGCGCACAATTCAATATCCTAGTCACTAGGACCTAGTGCATCATGGCATAGTGTCGGAAATCTTATCACTGTAGAAATTTTTGAAAGATTTAGGATGATGGCAGGAATCTGCACCGTTGGCTCTCTGTGTATGGCATATTGTGACTCTATATTGAGCTGCAAGTGAGCAATGAGGGGTGAAAGGCAGCCAAGATCAAATGGACAGCAGAGCTGCATCTTCTTGATATAAACGTCATGCACAATTAATAAAAATATCATTAAGACACTTTTATGAATATTGAATTGCTCACTGATCTATGAAGATGAAACACCAGTGTGCTTCCAGGTTTGTGAATTATAAACAGTTGCAACATAAATGTATTCAAACAATATTAAGCAAAAAAGTTCAAGTGAGTGATCTACAAAACTTTTGAAAATGGCATTTTATGGCTGCTGTGAAAAAGGTTAAAGCTTAACAAATACCACACTCACTCATTAATCTATCCTCTCATTATGAATACCACTCCCACTCATAATACCTCATCCTGCAAATTTAAGTAAAAAAATACAATATAATATCACTTATTGATTTAAAAAAAACTTTACAAGAAACAAAAAGATTAAAACGATTAATTGAACAGTCCATACTACCTGGGTCTAAAAAAAATTTGCTCCCAATTTCCAGTTGATTGTTTTTGTCTTCCCTAGTCATAATCAGTAATTGTTTGTTGTATAACAGCTCTATTTCTGCAGCATAATTTGTAACACTGGGCTGCCATTTGTTATCACAGAATCATGTGAACTTTTCTCCTGACTCTCATAATTACTGAAATTGGGTTGTTGCGTTTATTATAGGGTGTGTGGCAACTGTATAACTGATTGCATTCAGAATATTGAATTCAGTGGGGGACACTGAAGCACAGTGATTAGGAAACAATATGGG
The DNA here is from genome assembly GCA_037577275.1 of Bryconaethiops microstoma. NCBI lineage: Eukaryota > Metazoa > Chordata > Actinopteri > Characiformes > Alestidae > Bryconaethiops > Bryconaethiops microstoma. The sequence goes on along the minus strand of JBBJLS010000140.1, from coordinate 18,939,574 downwards.
ATGAGTTAGTTCACCGCATACGCCGTGTAAAATGTGACACATTATTAGAGTTCTCGGCTATGACATTTGAATCTTATCACAATACCAGCATTCTCTCTGAGGCCCACAGAGCAGCCTGCAAGTCCCAGTATAATCTCTGCTGAATCCACATTTCTGATTAGGGAACAACACACATTTTCTTCTTATTTAATTTAACAAAAGCTATTATTAGCGGCCCTCTGTGCTTCTCGGGATGTGACTCACAGCATGACCTTTAAAGTTAATGGCCTTCTAACTCATATTTTGGCTGAATCTTGTTCAGTTTGCTCAGAGCTGTAGTGGCATTCAGCTGCCATCCATGGATCAGCTGTGCTGTGAATGAATGAATGAATTAATCTATTAATGCAATTTGAATTCAAGGATTGGGGCCATTTGGAAGTGTCCCAGACCCGCTACCACACTATGGGGGGCTAGTTGGAAGTGTCTCTACTACACTTGCAATGCATATCGATGGATGATTTAATTCAGTTTTAGCTTTATAGGAGTATGTGAGGTTACGTTTTACATTAAAAAAAATGGGTTCAGTTCCATTATACTTTGATGAACTTGTGTCTGGTAGGGGTTGAAAAGAGGGGTGAGAGGAGGGCTTGAGGTGAGGGGGGTTCCCAACACCAATCGCCGTTGTGACATCTTATTAAAGCAGCACCACGTAATCCTCCCCTGCACCCCTCCCCTGCTTTAAAATCCTCTCGCCCCGGCGCAGCAAGCAGGACCCGAGAGCACCGACGGCTCGTTCCCTCCCTCCGTCCCTCCCTCCCTCCATCAGTCAGTCCGTCCGTCCGGCAGTTAGCATGCTCTGATGCAGTGAGGAGCAGCAGGGATAGAGCGTCCTTCTCCTCCAGCACCATCATCCTCATCATCACCCCATCCGAGGGAAGAATCGGGGCATTTCAAACACGGTAAGGACGATGCGAGTCTTTCTCTCCCTCATCTGAAATATTTATAGTGGCCTTCAATTCTTAATAGCGACTGGAAGGGCATGGACGCGTCTCTGCTGATGGGACTGCTGCACACCACGAGGGCTGCACGCCTTTCAATATCGGGACATTTTCAAATAAATACACTATTAGTCCTTTTAAGTTTGACCAACATCACGTTCATCGTGCGAAGCTTCTTTTGGTGTTTGCACGACCTGTGCAGCACTTTTGCTTGAATGAATGAGGCGCCTCTAAAGGAATCCGTCGTTTCGTGAAAAATAAAAGCTGCTAAGAATTTGCACGTTTCATGGGACAGGCGTTGTTGTTTTCCCACCCGCTTTCAGACAAGTCCCACCCCTTATACGCGGATTGGTCAATGGCATCCCGCATACTGAGTTACGATTGGCTTCTATGGCGCCACCTTGCAGTGCTACGATTGGCTGCTTGAGAAAGGGCGCTGCAATCCAATCTGAGGTCAAGACAAGTGACAAGACTAGCCAATCCGAGTATAGCAGGCGGGGCCTGCCGGAATACAGGTGGTAAAAAAACTGAAATACCCTCTCGGCTTGGAGCGTGTTTTGTGCTTTGTACCTTCAGAGGTGGTGAATTATATAAAATGCTCTTCTCATGCACCCTTGTCAAATGCTACTATAGCCTTCCACTTCTTCTGTTTGTTCACTTATTAGACACAAATAACCCACTGTTGAAAAGGGATTTTTTTTTTATCATGAATGGCAGGGAGTGATGGGCAATAGGGCAATATCAGTAAATGTAATGTAATGTAGTTTAGTGTAATGTAGAGTAATGTAGTGTAATGTAAGTTAATGTAAGTTTCTAAAACCGCCTGCGCTATCCCCATGTGTGCCACCAGAGTATTTGGGAGGTGGTGCACGCTGGATGATTTCTGTAGATTACGAGAAGATGTCTCAAGCTGCAAACCACATTCATTTCATGGCGCACAAGAACTTACTGAATTACTATTGATTCACGATACAGTATGTGGTCTTCACTGCAGAACATACAGAGTCGCCTGTATATGAGATCCAGTAAGAGCATGTATTAGAAAGTGCAATATACCTGGAAAAATCTACACAAAGAACAGCTCCTTGGGTATAATGATAAAGATGATGCTTATTTCGACACAATATGTTGCCATCTTTATAATGGTGTGATTATGTGATTCAAAGTACATTATGTTGTGGATGTTTGTGTATAAACACACATTACAGGAACAATATATCTGACTTTTATTTAAGTTTTGGTTTACTATAACTACCTTTCATACTGTTTCTGCCTGCAACTGTGGCAATTTCAATGCACCATCAACTGATAATTCCATTAACATGATGACACACATTAGTGTGATGACTAAACCTGTGTTCGCTTGAGAGTGCATCAGTTTGTTTGGTATAAACTGGTATTATGGATCAGATGGTGTGATGTGAATAGCAGATGGATAAAGAGCCATACTTTGAGCATTGCCCCTGTGTCTGTCAGCTGTGTCTGCCTGAAGTGCTGTGTATGTTGATAAAGCTGGCTGTTATGTAAGAAGATAAAGAGAAGAGCGGAGGACCCATCAGTGACAGTCTGTTTATGCTTGTTGTGGGTTACTCTGAGTCCATTCAGGCCACGTTTAATTAGCATAACATTGAAGAGGTTGTGTAGTGGGACTACAGGTAAAGAGTGATGGTGAGATTTTGTATGTCTGTTTGTCTTGTTTTTTTCATGTAATTTGAAAACAATAGTTGTCCTTTTAATTATTTGAGCATTTCAAAACAAATGGACCAATAGAAACCATTTTGGAGTTGATAGTATTCTGTTGATAGTAGCTGAACACTGAATTACACTGAATGTGTTTGGCTTCATGTATGTGCTGTGATGGTGTATTTGTTTGGACGTTTTTCTTTGAAAGCTACTCTCCGTCTGAGTGAAGAGACAACAAATTGAAGATGACAGTAACTCAAGGGCGCTGTATGCATTCCATTAACAGCACCATTTTACATTATTGGACTCATGCAATAGATGCATGAGGCGTTCCCTCCATGTGCCATGATTCTCCCTTTTGGGCTTTTTCTTAGACTAATTTTAAAAGTCTCTTGGGCTCATTGTCTGTCTCATTCATTCTCACTGTGCTGTAGGTTGGGGGTATGTTATGGCTTTTAAGTGCTGGTGAAAGGTCAGACCCAGTGTGCACAATGTAACAGGCCATGTTGAAAGTTAATTTAAGACATTACAACTGCTGTGTATCTTCTGCAGGAAAGTAGGAAACAGACAGCATGATGATCTGATATGAAACACTGTATGCCTGATAGATTATGTTGTGTTTGGCCAAGGGTGTTTGTAGATCAGCTCATAGTCAGAGAAAGCCATTAAGATAAACCCTGGGGACCAAGTACTAGAGCATTTTGACCGATGTTCTATTTTATTGTACTTCAGAAGAGCAGAGCATTACAGTAGCACTATAATAAATAGTTTTTCTATAATAAAGCTAAAATGTTTATATTTTTTATAGTTATCAGTGGTGTATCAGTGGTGCATCTCTGTTCCCTTATAATATATAAAAAATAAATAATGTGACATAATTAAAAACCTGTCTGCATTGGTGGATTATATGTCTTGATTCATCAAAAACCCTGAGAGAAAAGCTTAACTGGAACTGTGATTGATCACAGTCACAGGAAGAATATCACGCTTACTCACAGGCATAACTTATCGGTATTTGTTCATTGCAGGCTTCATTGATATCGGTATTTGCACAACAATTTACAGCCGAAATATTGTGCAGCCCTAATAAAAATCGGACTATACAGTTTTTTATTGTGATGCGACCCTCTGGTTCCCATACTTTTTCTTGCATTCAGACCCATCGAACAATAAGCCTCCTGTTTGTTTCTCGCCTGACCGTCATTCCCCATCAGCCGTGATTGCAGATGTATTATAGGATGTGATTGTGTACTGTATTTGGGCTCGGTCTCTGGGGTGAATATGGGCCTTACCACCCACAGAGAGCCTCTCACTTCCCCTCTGCAAAGGCGCCGTAGCCGTGGTCTCAGCCCTCCATTAGAGAATGCTGACAGGGCAGCAATTACGCCCAGCGCCCTCACTGTGGCTGAGTCTAATGATCTCTCTCAGAGCAAATGTGCTTTTGGGCTGTATAAGTGTTCTGTGGGTGTGTTTCTGTCTGTTTGTATGCATGTGTATGTGTGAGAACATGAGAGAAAGAGAGATTTTTCCCGTAAGTGTTTGTTTAAGTGGAAGTAGAAGGAGTGCTGTTATTTATGTGTCCAGACTGCAGAGACACTCCACAGCATTCTGTCTGATGTTGTGTGGAGCTAATCAGCGCTGATGTACTCTGCTGTACCGCTGTGCCAAGATTGTTTGCAGAAATAAAGGCTGCTTTTTCAAGCCGAGAACATTAGAGTGCCCTGCTTTGTAAGAAACACTCTCTCCACCCCCCTCTTTCAGCTCCGTGAGCTGTGGCACCCAAGGAGATGTTCATGGGAGAAGAGAAGAAATGTAGAAAAATGCCTCCAGCTTTTCTGCTTCTTCTCTGAGAGGTCAGGCTGAGCCGCTGCACTCTGGCAGTTCAGCCTGTCTTCACTGGCTCTCATACTCCTATCTTACTGAACTCTCCAAGGCTTGCTGTACAGCCTCCACTAGAGCTGCCACCAGCTCTGCTGCCAGCTTAAAATGCTTGATCGGATATCAGAGTTATAATAGTATGAACCCAGTTTGATTATGTAACAAATATACAGTGTTTCTGTAATGAAGCAGTGCAACATGTCAAATCCTTGCAATCACATTATAGTTACTGGCTTTATAAGATCTTTGCTTCCTGTGTTGCTCATCTGCATTTAAAAGAACATTATTGCATGATGCATTCAAAACACACTTCTTTGTCTATAATTTGCACATACATGTGTTGCCTGTGTGAGCTGATGGCATGATTTACAACCCAAGCTAATCATGCTAATAAGAATGTATGGATATTAATGATGTGCAGTTGAACCTGTTAACCCACCTGCAGGTTGAGCAGGGGCAGGTGAATTTATTATAAGATTTTGTATGTGCGAGTGGAACGGGTCAGTAGATAGCAATGCAGCGTTCTGATGATGTTATAAAAATAGTACATAATCACTGTAGCTCAGGTCAGGTCTGGGTTGTTGATTAATGAATCGTTTTGCAGGGCAGGTCGGGCAGGTTGTGGGCAAATGTGGATCATGAAAAACCCCAATGAGTGCATCACTAATGGATGAAAATCAAGTGCTAAAAAAGAGCGGGCTTGATTTTCATTCAGAAAATGTCAAGCTCTGTAAGCTTGACATTCTATGTATAAAGATTTTATTCCAAGTTGTTTTTGAAATGTTTCAACTGGCTACTGTCTTGAGTTTTTAAACAGCATCAGTCTCTCTGTTAAATCAAGCGTAACTGACAGAATGTGAGCAGAGCAAAGGCATGGATGTGGTTTTTAGATGTTTACTGTGATTGGCTGTGAAAATACTGAACGGACTATTGAGTTTTCCTTTGTATGTTTCAGCTGGTTTGTAGATGTGTAGGTTTAATAGAGTAACACAGAAGTAAAGGAGTAAGTTGAGAGACTACTTTCCATGAATTAATGAGGAATCCCATTACAATTAGAGAGCAGTGATTAGTAATTTTTGTAATTTCGGTAACTACCCCAACACTGCAAATCTAGCACTGTTTTTTTCATCATGTTGTGTAGCATGTAAGCATTAGTACTGAAATAGTACTTTATTTTAAACGATATAAATTTGTACACGTTTGCACTGTGGTCAAGTTTGGGTATGAACTCTATTGACCCGGGTGTCTCGCTGGCACATGTCTGTGTTTTCTAAATATGCATTTTGTCTGTGAATTATCATTATATAAAAGATTCACAAGGCTTACTTCATTATTGAATGGACTGATTTTTTCCAAGTGAGTACGTGAGCTCATTCAGAGCACAATTCAGATCATTAAGGGCTTATATTAATATGACTGATAGGATTTTTGGCTTGAAAAGGTGGTTTGTGAGACAATCTATATAAAAATGAATGATTTTCGTCACATTAGATCACATTTGTTACATATCAAATAAACTTAATGGGACTGAGAAAATCCGTTATTAATGGAGCAGATTAAGTGATGGAAATAGCTGCAATTTTGCGTAAGCCTTAAAAGGTTAAGCACTGTGTAAAGTCGGTGGGAGGGCATTTGGGCTCATCAAATTTTGTTCAAATTACTAAATTACTTTATATTTTATGCATGGCACTCTCCTGGTTATTGCTGTAGGCTCATAGCAAGAAGATATTGGGTTTGATTCCCGGTTGGGGCAGCCTGGGTCCTTTCTGTGTGGAGTTTGCATGTTCTTCCCATGACTGCATGATGGGAGCTCCGGTTTCCTCCCACAGTCTAAAGACATGCATGTCAGGTGAATTGGGGGTGCTAAATTGGCCCTAGGTGTGAATGTGTGTGTGAGCGTGTATGTCTGTTTGTCTGTCTGCCCTGTGAAGGACTGGCGACTTGTTTCTCTGCACTGGGGTAAGATCCAGCATGCCCCAACCCTGGTTAGGATAAGTGGCTTGGATAGTGAAAAAAAAAAGATTTATGAAACTGTATTATTATTTTATTAATATTAATATTAATGTTTTATCTTAATTGCTTAAATGGATGAGCCTAGTGTTTATCCTGCAGCTGGAGCACAAGCCTATATCAAGGGAAGTGCTTCAATTAAAGACAGCTAATTTTAAAGCTCGGAAGTCATTAAAGAAAAACATTGACTAATGCCACCTCTAGTGTCTTCTTTACTAGATACACTTGGTAGCAGATGATTCACATGGTAATGGTCAGACATAGCTGTGTGCAGTGTGTTCTGCTGATCCGGCTGTGCCTACTTTGTGCCTCCTTGCGTGACCTTTTGCTGCACTGGGGAATTAATAGGGCCTCTCGTGCTTGACCAGTGGAAAAATCCAGGGGATTTCAGGGATGATTTGACAGCTGGAAGGAATAGCAAAACAAGGCTAGATATGAGCAAAAGAACAAACACATAGAAAGTTTTATAATGGAGCACATAGTAGAAGTTTTCCCATCCTTTCTGGATTAATGTCAGCCATCGAGAATGTTCCAAAGGTACACAAAGGGATCCCACAAAGTGCTTTGTTCAAATTTACAGAAGCAAAATCAATTAACGGGTATGCCTAGCCATTTTCCAAGTGGAAATGGCATCAATTAGCAACACAATTTGTCCCCAAGGCTCATACATCTACTGTAGCTCTTTCAGACTGATAGAGTCAGATGAGAAAAACAAATATTGATCAGCCACGTCTGACCATTTGCAGTGCATTAGAGTACGCCAAGGAGACTGGAATTTCTTTAAAACCTTTTGACTTTAGAGGAGGGCTCCTCTATATTGTAATATATATTATATTTAATATTGTATTAAAAACTCATTTAAGGTACACATTTGGACCTTTTTGTATTCATTAAGGGCACATATACATTGTGTTAGGGTTGTCCCAATATTTGATAAGATTTGAACAATAATTATACCCCCCAAAAATGTGATAACGATATTATCACAGTATCAACGCACACCATGTCTGCTTTTCTAGTTTTATCCATTGACTCAAACATTGCTAGCTGACCTGAATCCCAGCTGCTTTGTGCTTCTTTGTCGCTGCCCAACAAATAACCAGGACGGAGAAAATACTGCCAAGTCCAACACCATGATAACGAACTGCATCCCTCTCTCTCCACCATGGCGACATCTGCGAATGAGTTTTATGGTGGGTATCAATCAGTATTAAGGAGCAGCACCACCACTTACTGTGTTGGACTGTGAACCAGACAGTTACAAATGCTGGATTCTTTACAATAATCATAGGTGTGTTATTAATATCAGTGTTTCATTTTTAAATGTCACAATTATTGTCTGATATATACTGGTATATTTTGGCACCTCTAGTATGTACCTTGATGAACAGGATTGTCTCTGTACAGTACCTTTACTTTCTGACAGGGTAAGTACTGAACCATTGTATTGATACTTCACTGTCTAGAAACATGTTAAAAGAGCTATGATGTCAGTCAAGCATCGATATAGAAAGAAACCAAGACGCATAGAGAGCAAATACACATAAGGAATACATGTACAGGGGACAAAAGGTCACTGCACTGTGTGCACTACAAGTGGATCAAAGCGACCTTGTGGCGAATGCATTTGATCCCAGGCCTGGGGATTGTGGGGGAGACTTCCTGCATAGAGGCTGTCTACTGTGCCACATGATAGCTGGTGACGGGGGGAAATTTTGCTGAGAGGGCAATTTGTATTTTTGATGAAAGAGGATGTGTATTTTTAGTATGGTTCTCATCGCAGCAGGAAATGGGCTAGTGGGGTCCATAATGTATCAAGTAACATAGTTTCTAAAATATTTTCCTTTCCCTTGTGTTTTGCGCCGTTTCCCAAGCCCTGGTGCTGAGAAATGGCTCGAATAGTTCACACTTGTTTGGGAATGCTGTACACGCTGCAATATGAATGCAGTGTATATTTTCTTTTGTGTTGGTATGCCGAATGTTTCAATTCAGTGACCCTTGTCATTCCCATCTTATTCTCTGCAGAATAATCAGTGCTCTCAATCAAAACATGCAGAAATGCTTGGTCATGCTTCATATAACAGGGGCTTGGTAATGGATACAATTGTCCAAGAATATAAGGGCCAAGTCCTATCCTTTTGCAGCTTTGTTAGTGAGCTGCTGTATCTGTGGCTAATGTGCCTGATATTAGGACTTAAATTTGACTAGGTGTTTATTGTCTATTTTCTAATGTAATAGCAGTATGAACACTTATTGCCCAGATGAGACCATGCTCTTGTGCTTTAGAATCATTCAGCTGTCCTTTTCTCTTGGCCATCCTCACTTCCAGAAGAATTTCACACTGTAGTGGGTTACAGAGGTTCTGTATGAACACATATAGTCCTTTAATTACTTTAATGTTGCCAAAAGAACTCTTGCTGAAACTTCGTTAACCCTTAAAGAGGCATTCTAGCCTAAATCTAGCATTTCATATGTTATTGCTCAGTATCTCAGTATTTTTGGGTGTGTTTGAGCAGAGAAACTACCAAACTGACACTGAAACTCCAGGACAGAAGTTGTGCACTCCTTCAGTAATCTGTAGCATTGCATCCATTTGGCAGATTTCATAATTATGTATCCTTTTTAAGTTTTCATCCATCAATGTTACTACATTACCCAACATGCACTGTCCAAATATGTTAAGCAACAGTTGGGAATCTTAAACAGCCCTTCCTCACGAATCAACTCCAGTGTGATAGCATTTGTTCAAAAGTTCCTACTAACTTCAAGATATGTCATTTTAAGGGGGTTTTCCTGATCTAGAAAAATTCACTCTGTTGTGGCCCCACGGAGGGAGACGTGTGTAGAGATGTTTATAACAGATACCCTTTTCATTTTGGCCCTTTAAATGCATGGAAGGTTTACCAATCATTCACACATACTTCATCATTAGCAGCGCATCATAAATTTAAACAACTATGATATCAAAACATTTTATGCTTATTGACAGTTACAAAGTCATATATCTTAAATATACTTAAAAACATACATATGAAATATATTTTAAAAAAGGAGGGTAGAGGAGAAATAGGGAGAAATAAGGTCACTATCCAGTCTATCATTAACCAAACCAACAATATGAAACAATACAAAATAAAAGCTACTCAACTTGCATGGTCTAAGCCCTGGGTAAATGCACTCATTTCCATTAGTGCTGTTACTGGAAGCGCAGCCAGGATTCCCTCATAAGTGGGAGAGAGACAAATGAATTAAAACTGACCACAGTCAAGATGGTGCAACTCTGAATCTATGTGTACTCAAGAGAATAAATCTGCTGACAACTCTCTTTCCTGCTCTCTGTCATGAGCCCACTCAGTCAGTGCTTTCTCAGGTGTGAGAGGATAGTAGCTGTTGCCATCCTGTCATGGGGCAAGCGGAGGTTGGCGTGTCAGCCCGATGGCGGGACAGCCATGCGATTCAGCGCTTTAGAGGCTTGGCAGCGGTTCCAGTCTCAGCGAGAGCCCACTTCTCTCCATCCTGGCTCAGGGAAGTGAGAGATCTCTTCTCCTTGACCTCAATACGGCTTTGCCCTCAGCAAACAAGGTACTGCAGGAGTAATTTCTCGGTGGAATGTGGGAGTGTTCTCTGCCACACTCTTGTGTGGTAAATTAAAAATGGAAATGAATAAACTGGGCTAGATACTGCAGTCATGATTAGATCAGGTAATTGTGGATTGGATTCCACAATCTCTAACCCTCATATTGAGATATTAAGGAATTTAAAGCCTCCCCCTATTAATCATTAGCAGTGCCATTCGTTTTTTTTTGCAAAATAAAGCATTTGCTATTGCTACCTAGAATGATGGTGGGACTGGGGTAAAATTGGGATATAGCACAGTATACTGTATACTGTATAAGTATCCTGTATAATACTTAAAATGTCCCAGTGACGTTGCAGTTAATTGGTAGAACTTTACATCCAGGTTCAAATACGATCTCTGCGGCTGAGTCACAGAGCCTTGAGCCTTGAAAAATCAATTGGACTGCTTTTTATTGATGGTTTCTGCTGTTTGAAATAGTGAGTCATGGGCAGTTTGTTCTGTCCCCTGAGAGCCTACCTGCCCAGTTCTGGTCCGACCAAAGTAGTGAACAGAAAAAAGCTCATTGACAAGATGTCACATTGCTGTTACAGATATGTTGCGTCATCTTTTACAATGAAGTGAAGCCCTGTAGAGAGCAAATGTAGTTAATGGACAGAGTGATGATCTTGCACGATTTCTTTGTGTCAGTTAGGCTAGATGAGGGTATCTTCACACCTCTTTGTAAGATCTTTATCACTTGCATATTTTGTTTTATTTTAAAACTTACAAAAACTGAGAAATGAAGAATGCTTTTATATTGAACAAAAAAATATAAAATGTCCCAAACCAGGACAATGTGTATGAGCCAGCTTAAAAGGAATTGCAGAATACAATACAATAATGTTTCCTAATTAGAGGAACTGAGAATGCATCCTTTATCACCTCAGTAACATAAGGGTACCTTCCGAGCTTTAACTTGTGGTCACCCAGATTACGATGATGTAGTGGTCTTTCTTGCTTTTCTCTGAAATGTAAAGTGTGCAGAACGCAACCTCTGTAGCTTCAAGATTTCTTTCATGGCATGTAGACTGGTAACCTTCTCTTCTGAGGGTGTAGCTGAGTATCTGTTTTTATACTTACAGCAGGATCAGGCATGCCATGTCCACTTCAAAGGACAAAGTAACGCTTTCTCTTGTTGTCTGGCTGATGGCTTTGCATGCTGACTGCTCACAACCTTGGTCAGCTACCAGACTAATAAGATCAGCGTTGCTGGAGAGTGCTATTTGTGTTCTTCGAGCTGGTACACTTACAGCTTCCTCCCAAATCCCAGTCATTAGAATTTGTACCTGCCAAAAATTATGCAACACACTACGGCCCAATGTTGGGACTGTGCTGTAATGCCCTCAAGGATGAGGTGGGACCGGGAAGCATCTTGGAAATTCATGGAATCCTCTTATATTTGCTGAACACACACCTAGAGTACCAGCTTGGCACCAAGTGATTGGCCAGAGAGCTGAGAGGAGATTACACCACGTGAACATTCTGATTATGGCAGATAAACAATTACCTATAACAGCTCACCGGATGACTAGATAATCAGACAGTGTAGAGCGCAACAATAGCACTGAGCACGAGCAAGGTACACAGTTAATGCTTTTATAAGATAAGATAAGATAAGATAAGAAAGAACTTTATTTATCCCGAGGGAAATTCTTTTGTCATAAACATGCTCGATGCAACAAAGAGAACATGAGGAATAAAGATATGCAATAAGAATTTAAAAGAACCGAACAGTAGAATAGTGCATATATTATCAAAATAACTTTAACAGAGTAACAATAACAATATCAGATGAACTACAAATAAAATAAAATAACAACTATTAGTGCAAGTGATTCTGAAAAGTGACACAGTGCGCAATAAATAAATACATTTTATACTGGAACCTGCAGCACAGAGGTTTGGACCCTCTCTACTGCTACATCCATATCATGAAAATGGATGGATTTTCCTGATTTTCCTAAGCTAACGTGGTATGTAAAGATTGTTAAAGATTCAAAAGTACAATTTACCCCACAGTGCATATATGGAAACCAAAACCTTTTTGTTATGTCATTAAAACCAACCAAAAGATATAAGAAGTGTTTCTGCCTGGACTGCTTGTTTAAAGGTTGTACTGTACAGGGCTGCCAGTGAGTATTTGGAAAAGTTACATAAATCATAAGTCTTAAAGGCACAGTAACAAACAATATGTATAATTTTAAAAAGGAATAAAAGGGATGAAGAGACGTTGGACAATGGTCATGTAAAAATGAAGTATAACTGTTTTGGGGACATAAACCTCCCAAATAGTTATGAGTGAAGTAAATGAAATGCAAGGGAAAAAAAAAAGGTAATGGATGCGTCCTACAATTTCATTTTGGGGGGCATTACTTATTTATTGAGATTTTGAATTGTGGCCAATAAGACTCAAATTACATCAGTTGTAATATTAATTAATTCAGTCATTCACATTCCAAGCTGCTTACCCTAACCACGGTTGTGGGGTGCTGGAGCCAGTCCCAAGGGGCAAAAGAGGGGCAAAAAGATGGAGAAACACCCTTGTCAGGTTGCCAGTCCATTGCAGGGTGGACACACAGACAAACACACTCACACAGCCACACCTATGGGCAGTTTAGCATCATCTAAATTAAATGTAAATATTAGAGCAATGGTTTTCAAACAGGTCAACATGTGGCCCTTAAAAAGTCCAGTATTTTTCTCATTATGAGTTGGGTTGGAGCATAAATGTGGACACTGCCGAAGATTTTAGGAATAGAATCACATTTGCGAAGCATCAGTGATACACTCTCTCTCCAGCTTCACTATATTCAACATTCAGTCGATGCACTGACCCAGGTCTTTGGCAGCCGTTCAATGTTTGCATATTTAATTCTGTTATTGTCCTTCTGAGTAACTATGTTGCTTTTCTACCTACTCATGACTCATGAAGATATGCGGTCTGCCTCAGCTGTAGGAAGCAGCAGGAAGCCCCACAAGGCCGAGAGGTGATGATGGATGTGTTTATGTCTTCCGCTGGTGGAACAGCAGGGCAGTGGCAGCACGGTTGGAAAGAGGCTGGCACTTTGGTTGGCAAATGGAGCTCAGAAACCGATATCCTGCGAGCTGTGAAGCAAGAGGGGGTTATGATGGAAAAAAGTAATGTTTTGAAAAAAATAATGCACAAAGCAATTTACTTGATTCAAAAGTGCATCATGTAAACCTGAATAAAATAGTTTACATCGACAAACTCATTAGAAAAGTGAGCAAACTGAAAGACAAAGTTGTGTTAAAGTAATAGATTCTGTTCATGTGGAAATGATGCTCACATCTGGTTCCAGTGAATTCAATATAATGCATATTTTCAGTGCAGCAGAACAGAGACAGTGGGTTGAACTCACTTTCATGTATCATTTTTTTGCATGTATTGGCTACTAAATTAATGGGAAAGGCCGCTTCAATTTTTTAAGTTGTGACATAACAGATTGAATTTGCTGTGTGTGTGTGTGTGTGTGTGTGTGTGTGTGTGTGTGTGTGTGTGCGCGTGTGTGTGTGTGTGTGTGTGTGTGTGT
>JBBJLS010000140.1:18855821-18925756 GCA_037577275.1 Bryconaethiops microstoma | reverse complement strand
TCTCTCTCTCTCTCTCTCTCTCTCTCTCTCTCTCTCTCTCTCTCTCTCTCTCTCTCTCTCTCTCTCTCCCTCCCCTCTGTCCCTCCCTTCTTTTTTCTCTCTACACCCCCACCTTCCAATCTTCCCTTATTTGGCTGAATAACTATGATGCACTGGTGGTGGGAGCAACATTGTGTGTGTGTATGTGTGTTTGTGTGTGTGTGTGAGAGAGAGAGGGAGAGAAAACAGTGTGAAAATGACTGGGGGAGTCATTTGAAGTTCAGTGTCTTCCTTAAAAAAGGTAAAGTGTGTGGATTAAAAGCAAGGATGTTGTGTAATATTTGTGCTACATACTGAGGACGGAAATGACCTTGGAACAATATGACTAAGCAGGTGAGAGGTCCAGTAACGCACTGCAGAGAATCATTTTAAATGTCTCTGAAAGTGATCTGCGCGTGCAGACTTGATCCAGGGCCAAGAGAGACACAGGATGCTCTCTGCCTGCTAATTACACACCAAGCTCTCTGGCATGCCGCTGCTGTTCCGCACTGTGGCTACAGTACGTTGTATTTATGATGATAGAAAGAGACCAGCAAAATGCTTTAAAATGCCAGCAATAGCTAGATAATGTTGCTCTTCTTCCCAACATGCAATACAGAGCAGAATAAAATAACCTTATACGCAAGAACAAAATGCTTCATAACTTTCTGAACTCTCAGATGTTTTTTTTTCATGTCCAATAAATGTAATTCTGTCACTTTTGTCACTCCATCCTGAAATACCAGAGTTTGAAAACAGCATTAAACTGGAATCAAGAAAATATTTTTCCTGTGCTTTTGCCAGCTCTGTCCACACCTGCCCCCATTCTGAGCTGATCCAGGAAATTGATTAGCCAGCTGCCTAGAGACACACTGCTGGTTTACAAGAAAAATCCAAAAAATCAACCATATGAACGGGTCTTTAATCTGTCTGAAGAAATGTTATTGAAGGACATAAACACTATATAGACAGAAGTGTTGGGATGCCTGATCATTACACCAACAGGGACTTTACTGACAGTGCATTCAAATACATAAACTTTAATATTAGAGTTGGTGCCTCTCTTTGTAGCTACAACAGCTTCCACACTTATCGAAAGGCTTTCCACAAGATTTTGGCATTTCTGTGGGTATTTGTGTCCATTCATTCTATAGAACATTTATGAGTTCAGGCACTACAGTTGTCCGAGAAGCCCTGGCTCACAATCTCCGTTCCAGTTCATCCCAAAGCTGTTGGATGGGGTTGAGGTCAGGACTCTGTGCGGGCCAGTCAAATTCTTTCACACCAAACTCATCCAACCATGTGTTTATGGAGCTTGCTTTCTGTACTGGGGCACAGACACGCTGGAATAGAAAAGTGACCACCCAACAAATGTCTTGTTCTGCTGAAGCATTAAGATTGCCCTTTACTGGAAGTAAGACGTCTAGCCCAAACCCTGAAAAACAGGTGTGTCCCAATATTTTGTATTATAGTGAACCACTGATGTCCAAAAGTTACTGGACTCGCTTTCGCATAGCTTCTTTAAGGTGCAGCCATTGCCTCTATAATTTCTAGACAAAAACACTGGTGGTAACGTAGGGTGCTCTGGAGCATGCACACATGAAGTGAACAGTGAAAGTGAACCATTTGTCACACGTGAAGATGCACCGCACACGGTGTGAACAGTGTGAACTTTATCCTCTGCATTTAACCCATTCACCAAGTGAAGCTGACAATGACACCTTGCTCAAGGGTACTTCAGTTGTGCCATTGGCAGTCCTGGGATTTGAACTCACAACCTTCCAATCGCATGAGGCACCTGCCTAACCACCAGGCAAAGCCAAGCATCACCTACAGGGGTATATTCCCATCCAACCCCAGGCCTGGACTGTGCAGCAGTGGAACTGCATTCTCTCAAGTGATGGTGCCTCGTCCAGTGAGTTGAAGTATCTTTAATGAGAACTAGTCATCCAATATCAGTACCTAGCCTCAGTAATGCTCTAGGAGCTGAATACAATCAAATCGACAAGCAACATTCCAACATCTTGAGTAAAACCTTCCTAAAACGTATAGGCTGTTACTGGAATCAAGTGGGTGCAAAGCTCCCCATGAATACCCTTATTTTCAGAAGAAACATTGTATGACCAGATATCGATACACCTTTGGACATGTACTTTATTTATCTTATTGAAGCATGCAGGTTTGTCTTTCTTTCACAGCTGAAACATCTTTTCCATCGGACGGTGCAATATTCGAGTCGGCCCTGCCTAATTTATCCCATCAGATGCCATTTGCAAATGACCAGAGAGTGCTGTCCTCCAAGCAAATGAATTCATCCTTGAATCTCAATACCAAGACTTCATTATGCTTCTGTAAGAAATAGCTGGCCAGCACCACACTTCCTCTCCTGCTTCCCCACCAAACGTGGTGTCCAAGATCAATATCACTCTGATTAAACTTGACATTCTGCACATCGAATATCATTGCTCCTTTAGTTTAATGGAATGTATATGCTCCAGCGAGTTTGATCAATATTAATACAGGTCTGGCATTAGTGTGAGTTATATCTAGTGAGTGAACGTTCAATCCAGAGGTTTAATAGACATAGATATTAGTTAACTTGCCCTATATCATGTGGCATATTTTATTAAGTTCAAATGATGGGGAAATACACATATGTGGAGTTGTACTTGCTTTAGAAAATAATAACTGTGTGAGGTCAATCACTTACAGAAGCAGAGCTAATTGAAGAAGGCCACCCTGTTGCTGCCATTACTTCCAGCATCTTCTTGTTTGGAGGTGCTTCACTTGGTCTGTGGTCTGACAGGATCATATTTAATTGGTCTTAACGCAAGAAAGCTGTTGCAGGAATAGTACTCGTATGAAGCCTCGTTATTGTTTGGGGCAACTGGTAGTTGTTGTTTGTGCTGAATTGTTGGTGCCGCTGAAGATGCAGAGCAATATCTATAGGAGTCCTGATGCTAAGATGTTAGTGTGATGTTCTTATGGCTGATGGCTGGGTTATCCCCAGTAGCATCTAATCCATCAAATGATAAGATAAGATAAGATAAGAAAGAACTTTATTCATCCCGAGCGAAATTCTTTTGTCATGAACATGCTCAATGCAGCAAAGGGAACAAGAAGAATAAAGATATACAATAAGAGTTTAAAAGAACCGAACAGTAGAATAGTGCAAATAATTAAAAAACAAACAAACAAAAAAAAAACTTTAACAGAGTAACAATAACAATATCAGATAAAATAAATTAAATGTCTATTAGTGCAAGAGCAGGCATCATCAACGAGAGAGCATCTGCTCAGTCTGACCCTTGACTTCAGCTTGGTGTGTTCATACTGACAACTTGCACAGAAGCCTTTCCATCAGTGCATCATCTTTTCTCACTACAGATCCACAACTGAGGGCCGATGTACATCCACCTATCAGTCATGGTTTTAGAATATTATTTTCTATTCACATCATTCTAGGATATGAACAGTGGTGTTTCTGATTTTTGTGGAGGATTGGGAGGCTGCCTGTGCTCCTTTAAGCGACTGCCTAGGTTGCCTGTGCCTAGAAACACCCTGGATGTAAATGTTCAGTCACAGCATACTAGATTGTTAATCCATTTGTACTGATCTACAGTGTATACATTTACACTGTTCATGGATGGTCTTCCCACTCTCACTGTTTGAGAATTTGAACCTACATTACATGTGCAATACTTTATTTTGTGCACTAGTCTTACAATGTGTTTCTTAATAGGTGCTTAATCATTTCATTATGTGTAATTGCTTTTATTATTTGGAGTAGTCTTGCCATGTGAATGTCACTACTTATATCAATATTACTAATATACTACTGATGTCTGTTATGTGTAATAACACCGCCAGTTGTTGCTTACTGTTTTTGTCAATGCCTGCTGCTGTCCAATGTGTACATACACACATACTTACATAGGTTTATACAGTAATCCCCCACTTTTCGCGGGGGTTACGTTCCAAGAGCACCCGCATATAGTGAAAACCGCGTTGTTGTGTTTTGGTAAAAAAAATGCCTAAAAATGCCTATTTTTATAGTATAAACCCTAAATATGCCCCCAAATATGTTCAAAACAGTTTCATTTCATTTTAAACTCAGTTTAATACATTACCCTTAACAAAAATGTAAAGATAAACGCATATCCATTCTGTACAATTTACACTGAACTCCTGCAGTGCTAGAATGTAAATACCGATATTACCGCTGTACAGACTGCACTGTAATTCATGCATGAGCATTTTCTTTGGTGTTGTCATGTGTGAGGCCATTCTCCTCACACTCCTGGCAAGCACACACACACCAGGAGTAGTTAAAGTACTGTATCTTGTCTTTTATTTTTCCAAACAAAATAAAACTGGCGTGAGAGCCTGAAGTATAAACTATAAATTCACCAAGAAACACAGGAGAAAAACCTCAATGTGCGAGGGTTAACCGACAACTGAAACTAAAACACAAAGTCCTTAAATCCAAACAAAGAAATCCCAACCACCGATAACGAAACACAAACACTGACTGCTAATATCACCCAGGTGTAACTAATAAACAGAACCAAACTTAAACAAGGGTGGCCTCTAGTGGCCACCCACCGTCCTAGACCCCAGCCCTGACAGTACCCCTCCTCCTAAGCTGCACCCCCGGTGTGCCCACAAAACACCAACAGAGGAGGAGGGGAGGTGGAGGCAAAGGGAAGCATCCCGTGAGCACAACCCGGCTGCATCCCACTGGATGACCTCCTGGCCGGCGCTCCGCACGGCCAGGGTGGTCCGGGTGGGTCTCATGGGACGCTCTGTAGCTGCTACGGGCCCCTCTGTGGCTGCTACGGGTCCCTCTGTGGCTGCCTGCCCTGCTATGGGCCTGTAGTGGTCACCCACCATCCTAGACCCCAGCCCTGACAGGTATGCGCTGTCCCGTTTGTATAAGCAGGGTAAATATAGTAATAATTTAATGTATTTTTAGTAATTTAATTTACAGTAATAAATATAGAGCTTTAAGAAGGACGAACGAAAAACAAGAGAAAAAACAAGCATTTCTTCCCAAGGCAGCTTTCTTTGTGTTCTCTGGGCAGTAAGAGAGAGAGAGAGGACTTTTCCAGAACGGCCGTCCGGTGCGTGGAAAAACGGCCATTTTGGATTTTTCCAGAAGAGAGAGAGAGAGAGAGAGAGAGAGAGAGAGAGAGAGAGAGACAGAGAGAGAGAGAGAGAGAGAGAGATTTAAATTCAGTGCGGCAGAACGGACAGATTGCCAGTCCGCCCTGTATACATTTTCATTAAGGGTAATGTATTAAGCTGAATTTAAAATGAAATATCGGCCCCCCCGAACCACTACCGTCAGTCTGTAATTTTCCCCCGAGATGCGGCCAAGATGCCGAGCTGCATTGCCAGTAGGTGCAGGGCGTTTGGGCGGCATAGGGCTTTTCGAAGAACGAAACGAAAACAGGATAACAGGAGGGCAGCAGCCACCCACTTGTGGGACTAATAAAGGTTTATCTTATCCTATCTTATTTTAATAACTGGAAATTTAGCTGAATTTAGATTTAGATGACTATTTATGTTATTAGTAAATTATATATTTTTTAATCATTTAGAACTTTTTAATCATGCGTAAAAAAAACTATTGCCACGAAAAAAGCAACAAAAAAAAAGCGAGAATATTTGCAGTTTCCGCATTATTGTGGAGATTTCTGCATATTGTGGAGAGTTCGGTTCTCAGAAAAAATCCGCGTGTGACTGAATCTGCGACTCCTGATCCTGAATATATATTTGCTACACACAAATGTCTAAAGGTCTATATATTTTTGTATTATTTGTATGGTGTGCTTTTTATACTATCTATTGCTTTTTGCTGCTCTTACCTTTGTACGGTCCACTTTCTGCCATAACAACTTGCATTTCTCACTTATGGGACTAAAAAAGCTTAATCTTATCTTATCTTATTCTTATCTTATTTGTGTTATTAGTAATTCACTTAACAGTGGGTTATTTATCTATGGGTTTAATACCCCAGCATTTGTGTATATAGCCTGGTGTTTTTATTGAGGTTTTTCTGCAGTCTTTTTATTTGATTTTAATTAGACTTTATACTGTATATTGTTCTTGTCTCTGTGCCTCTGTATCTTGGCGTGTCTGTGCAGTCATATCACAAGCAATTTCCTCTTGGATCAATAAAGTTTTCTGATTCTGATTTCTTTCCCTATTTACACAGCTATAGAATGGTCTCTGCAATTACACTGTTCTAGAATATTTGGCCCATTCAGAATCTTCTAAATTGTTTACCATATATTGTCTGTTCACAATGTTCTAGGATATAAACAATCAATCAGATCCCAGCTAACACTGCTCAAGAATGGGCTCCTCATTCTCACTGTTCTAAAATCTTCTAGAATGCTCTCACCCGTTTAAGCTCTTTTAGAATGTTTTAGCTCATTCGTGTTTTCACACACTCATTCAGTTCATTCGTCAGTTCTTATACTGGAAAAGTGTATACATGCTGGGAAGCATGGGCAGGGATACCAGTAGGTAAAGTATCTTATATGTCAAAAGCACATCGCATTATAACCAGTATGTGTTTAAAAGATGGTTCAATACAGCGCAACAGAGACACCAGGCTATTTTTGATCTCAAAGATGCATCAATATGGTTTCACTGGCCTTTACCACCTGAGGCAAGGTGAACAGCACAGACATCAATCTGTTAATTTGTTTACCTGAGAAAATTGCAAAAGCAACTCGACAGGCAATACCAACAGAGTCAACAGCAAACCAGAGGTGCCTTGCTTACACAGTTAGTGAAGTAATTCCCGCAGTTGCGATGCGCAATGATCATTAGACACTGACTAAACAGACACAGACACACACAAACACATACACAAATACATCAAGATCCCTGGACTAACGACACAGCTGGGAACATGACCAGCTGTCTCTCTATTGACCATGGTTGATATGGTCAGTTCAGTTGTATTACTGCTACACATTTTGAACAGGTCACTTCACACAACGAACTCAACTTAGATATTTTAGCTTGGAGATAGTTGAAGAGAGATACAGAACAATTTGAAAACACATTTCCAAGATCTGGGATAGATTTCTTGTTATTCATAAATGCATCATGCATGACTTTTGCATAAATGCATCATTTGTTCCACTTGTCGGCACTCACCGTCATTCACACTGTCCTGAAAGGGCATGTACTGCATAAAGTGTGGCTGGGTTAAGCTTATTAAATTAGGTGTCATCCATTTAAATGTAACTTTAAATGTGTGACACTGATACTCTTATAACGATTTCCAAGTCATCCATATTTACCTAATTTTTAGATGCCACTCTCTTTTGCTGTTCTCTCCTCTCTCTCTTTCTCTCTCTCTTTATTCTTATACTGCTGCCAGACTACACTGTTTCATCCCCTGCTGTGATTTTAATGAACAGAATGACTGAGGCCTCAGAAGACACATATGGAGATACATGAGTGATAATGGAAGTGCTAATGTGAACACAGGAAAGTGATAATTTCTGTAAAAATAACTTAAGTATTATTTGTTCGGGCTCATATGCTGGATTGTTTGCTTTACCTTAATTTGTCACTACAAAACTCTCTCAGTGCCCATCAAACATCTAATGACAGCTAGTATAAACTGATAATGCTTGCTTTTATAGTCCCCTAAGTTCAGGGTATCAACTTGGTAAATGTGAGATACAAACTTGTTAACCGGTACTAGGTAATTCATTAGTAGTTCCAATATTATTTTGGGTAAAATTATGTTGTTATGAAATATTATAGCTAAATTACCCTGTCTAGTAACGTAGATATGAAGTAAATAAAGGCCACATTACAGAATCTAATGCTTACAATTAACTGCGTTTGTGTATAATGTTTGAGCAGGAAAGCAAGCAGTTTGTAGAGTACTTATATAGGATACAAATGCAGCAGAAAAAAGAAATAAGAGTCTTATATAGTATGTACATGGATATGGAGTGCAAAAGAAATCAACAATCCTTAATGTGTTTTTGTTGGGTCTTTTCCATTCACTTTCTTGCCAAAACATGGGATTTTACAGTAGAATTTGATGTGAGTGTGGTTCTGTGATTTTTAGATCTTTTACTACAGGCATAATCTGCTTAATAGCTAGAATATGTTGGGTTTTTCAGTGTAACTATCCTTGTGTTTACCCTACATTTACTACTTTGTAGTTTGTATCTCACACATTCACCAAGTTAATACCTAAAAATTAGGGGACTGTAAAAGAAAGTGCTACCCATTAAAATAGTTTAACATTTATAAATAACTTTTACATATGTTAGCATAACCCTTTATATATGTCTATGACTGCTGTTATGAAATGTTTATGTAGGTGTCATGAAGTCTTATGAAGCCTTCAGTAAAATGTTACTCATTTTGGGCTCACAGTGCAATTGGCATGTTTTCATTATTTTCTAATTATTAATAAAACTGGTAAAATCATTCATAAATCTTCTGTAAACTTCTGGAAAAAATAATATTTTTTTGTTATGTTTGTTAAGTTTATTCTTGACCTTAATGTCTATTAATGTAACAAGATATTATTCCTGTTAATGCAGGACGGTTTCTATTGCCCCATTCATGATCAGATATTCATCCAAGTAGGCTCCTGGTGTTTTCAGAAGGTATTAAACAATGAAAACCAAAAAGATTGCAAGGCTTAGATATGACAGGGATGGCCTGCTGATAACCTCTGTGCAACTGAATGAACTTTGTGTTTTTGTTTGATTTAGTGTTTGCAATTCAGTTTCTATAGCCAGTGAAAAAGAAATCATTAAAAATCTTTGCTAAATTTACCCAGACTCATTTTTCATGCTACATGCGTCTGCCAGACCAGCCTCACAATCTGATTAACTCCAAAAAAAAGTGCCATTTGATGAGGATAATTGCAGTGTAAGCGGTGTTAATTTTAGGAACTGAGAAAGCACTGGGCTTTCCTGATGACCTCTGGTGACTCAGAAGGGTCAGCGACACCAATATCCAGCTAGACGGTAGTCAGCAAATACCACGTCTCTCATGTAACATCCAATAGCTGAGCAGTGACCCTGAAAGGACGACCATCAGCTGAGGAGGAGAGTGGAATAGAGGGACAGAAAGAAAGAAGGGAGCTCAAAAAGGGAGAAAAGGTACGGAGCGAGAGAGAGAGAGAGAGAGAGAGAGAGAGAGAGAGAGAGAGAGAGCTCATTTGGAGGATGTCTGGTCTATAAGGAGGAAGATCAGATGACTCTTTCTGAGGAGCACTGTGTGTGTGTGTGTCTTTCACCTGTGCTAATAAAAGAGTGAGCATGGTGACTTTGCTCTTGCTGTTTTGACAGTACACTGACAAGATCTTTCAGAGGTGTGCTTACATCTCCAGCCCTAATAAGAGAAAAAATGTCTATGAATGAATGTTACTGTATAAGTGTCACTATTTAAATAAAGAGTAAATACATCCAGTGGAGCACAGACAACAGAATTTATGCACGGCTACTAGACTTATTTGTTTGAGCATTCATTTTATTACAACTTTCGGTACCTAAACAACTTGGAGTTTAATATTTACAAAAGCTTTCTGTTTATATTATATCAAATACTGCTTGTTTTGTTATTTCATTAATTTCAGTATGGCTTAATGCTAGTAATAATAATAATGAAATAGTGTAAGAACAGGAAAATTGAGATTTTGTCTATAATCTCTGTACTTCATTATAAGTATAAAGAAGTCTTTTGGGGACTTTTCCACAGTTTAATATAACTGAAAACACAGTACTAAGAGTAATGGCAATTTTATTTGACATTCTACGAACACTAGGTAGCACTTTGCTGTACAGCAGTGTTTATAAGACTATGTCTTTCATTACAACTGACATACACCTAATATTTAGGTTTTTAAGCCTAGTCCTGGATTACGTGATGCTGTGAATAGAAATTTTCCATTGAAAAGGAAAGGGTAGTCCAAGACTAGGCTTAATCCATGTCTGGGAAACCAACCCTTATAGTTTAGGCCTTAATCCAAGTCAAATGTAGACAATTTCTGTAATGTAATGACTTATATGAACCTTTACACCTCTCAGGGTTATACTAAAAACCAAAGGCTCATCTAAGCAGCTGATTGAGAATACTAAAGGTAATTAACAAAAGCAGTTTTAACAAAACAAGAGAAGAACATTGTTCAAAATGTCATTAGGACTGTTGAAGTCGAGATAAAAATCTGAAATACCAAGAGAAATCTATGAAAAATGCTTGATTGATCAGATATGCAAAACCCTCACATCACTGCAAGGGACCTACAGAAAGATTTGTCAGGCCCAGGATTAGTGACGCACTGAACAAAAATCACTGACATGAAGGGTAATCTTAAGGCAACCTTAGCGATGCCCTCCTCGTAAAAGCCAGTGACTGAAATATACAACCCAACACAGAAGCATTCTGGGAACTCTGGTTATGTGGCAACCAATGGCACAAAAAGGTTTTGGGGATAGATAGAATAAAGATTACTGATTAAATGGCTCCTCCAAGAACCTTTACATTATATGAAGGCACTTTAAACTATGAAGAGCTTCTTCATACTCACATAGCTAATTTACAAAACAGCTCATTTACAAGGAACCGTTCACTGGATGTGATGGGATAAATAGGAAACAAACATGGCATAGCTTCTGTTTTGATAAATTAAGCAGGCCAGTTTTGCCATCTAGTGGCTCTGTGTGTCTTTACAGTAGGAGAACCACCATTCATCGCTCTGTGATATTTTTAAGGAACTGGCATTCCACTGGATGTAAGAGGTTACACAGTATCAAAAGTCACAATCCACCACCAAAGGTGGCTATTGTAGCAAAACCCATACTCAAGCTAAAAGTAGTTTGTTTAATTAAACAATTACTCAACTAAAAGTATCTTTCCAAATAAATAGTGCAAGAGTTTTAGTAAAAGTACAATATATAACAATGTACAAAAGTAGCAGTTAGAAGTAAAAGTAATTAAGCTATCAGTAACTTATAGAACTGCAGTGGAACATCTTAGTACATCCAGCATCCATCGGCACAGCTGAAATACAGCGGAGGAAATCATTTGACCCCTCGCTGATTTTGTAAGTTTGTCCAATGACAAAGAAATGGAACGTCTCAGAACAGTTTCATTTAATGGTAGGTTTAACAGTGACAGATAGCACATCAAAAGGAAAATTGAAAAAATAACTAAATAAAAAAGATAGAAACAAAGCAAAATGTTTCCCCTCCATGCTTGACGGAGGGGACGGTGTTTTGGGGGTCATAGGCAGCATTTTTCTTCCTCAAAACACGGAGTGTTGAG
Source organism: Bryconaethiops microstoma (assembly GCA_037577275.1). Lineage (NCBI taxonomy): Eukaryota > Metazoa > Chordata > Actinopteri > Characiformes > Alestidae > Bryconaethiops > Bryconaethiops microstoma. The sequence continues at coordinate 18,914,416 of JBBJLS010000140.1, read as the reverse complement.
TTAATGCCAAAGAGCTCAATTTTGGTGTCATCTGACCACAGCACCTTCTCCAAGTCACTCTCTGAATCATTCAGGTGTTCATTGGCAAACTTCAGACTGGCCTGCACATGTGCCTTCTGTCACGGTTCAGGTCGGCGCCCGCTGGAGGGCGCCAGCGGACTCTGCACCGAACGTCCAGGTGCAGCCTCATCTAGCCGGCATTAGTTTAATTAGGTTCGGCCGGGTAGATATTTCCCCCTATTAGAGACCCACCGTTCACTGGCCCATGACGCCCATCCCTCCTGTACATTTAAGTTCACCCCTCCTTAGTTTGCGTCATGGGACCATACTGTTCCCTAGACCCCCTCGACCCCTCATTTCACCAGCCTTTGTACCCGTGCCCTTTTGACTGGCCCTTGCGCCACCTGTTTTGTTCCTTGTTTTCTGTTAATAAAACCCTCTAACCATGGAAGTCTGCACTGGTGCCTCTTACCTTCCTCCCCAACGCGATTCCCACATGACACAAGTCTATTTGCTAGAAAGACCGTTCAGATCAGACATGTTGTGTAAAAGACAGACAGATGTTTCTGACAAGATTTCAGCTTACCTAGACCAGGGTGTCACAACCTTGGAGGCACGCTGCCCTGCACATTTGAGGATTTTCACTGACTTTAATTTCAGTATTTTCCACTATGCTTTCTGTGAAGCAAACAAATTAAACTAAATCCAAACAAGTAAACTTGTAATTTGCTATTTTCCTTTGGGTAAGCATGAATTATCTTTGACATTATTTGACCACCATCCCCCAAGCAGTACCAGCATGGCCAACTGGGTTAAAAACCACCGTGCAAAAGAATTCTGCTTAGGTTTAAAGGATTTCCAAAATATAGCATTACCTGCACATAGGTTACACTTTGTTGTCCAGGTAGCAACAAGAGTGAATACAACAGCATTACAATGTGAGTAGGCAAAGTTGTCCTAACCTTTTAGGCCACTTGCAGTTACAATAATATTTAATATTTAATATTCGCTTAGCAGACAGATATATTTTAAGAAGAGGCTGCACTAGGAAAAAGAAGAACTGGTATCTTCAGGTACCCTGATGGGTGCAGATTCAGTGTCTGCAAAACATTGAATGGATTCATCGTTTATCCCCTTACAGAGTAACTGCTGCAGTTTTCACGCTTTAAAACAAGCTCAGAGGATGTAGGGCGACCTACAAGAGTCAAACGGCTCAGAAACTCATCCTTTATATCACCAACAAAGATGGAAGATAAAAACTGAGCTTTACACTAAACAGCAGTGTGCACATTGCACCAGGTAGCAGGTCACACCATCCTTTAAAAATGTTTACCAAAATGTTGGTAGAAAAAATAGAAAAAAAGCAAATTGCTTTTGCAAACAAACTGACGTTGACACCACCTCCACCATCACTGAGAAAATTCCTGGTTGTGGAAGGTAAATGCGTAATGACTTTATGAATATATGTGAACACACACAGCGTGAACAGCACAAAATTATTCCCTTCATTTGTGTGTACCTTGCTCAAGGGTACCTCAGAGTTTGCCTCTAGCGGTCCTGGGATTCAAACCCACAACCTTCTGGTCACAGGGTCAACTCCCTAACCACTAGGCCACCAGCTGTGATAAATTGTGAACAGTGATAAAACTGTGAACTGTGAACAGTCATCAAATGTAATTTTTTTAGGTTAGGTAATTATTTAATAAACAAAAAGTAATTCTACCAGCACATACATTTCTCTACGTGCTGTTTCACATTGTGCAAACTGCAATTTATTGCACATGCTGCCCGTGCAAAATAAATTCACAAACACCTTTACAAATGCTTGCCATTCTTTTATCACCACAGAAATCACTGACTAGCCATGAGAAGGTTACAGTTCATTTTTGCCTTGATTGCAGCAGGAGCGATCAATCTCACAGTTTTCTTCTGTTTGCCTGAAGAACTCTCAGCAGGTAGCAGCTCGTGGAGAGCCATACATTACTGCCACAGACTGTTAATGCAGCCAAAGCTATCTTCAAAGAGGGTTAGGAGAAGTGGAGTGAGCTGTGTTTGCTTGTCCTGTAGATGCCCCTCGGCTGGCCTACGTGAATGTGCATACAGATCTGACCCAGACTGCACATATCTCTCAGTTTTACTCATATCCTCCTGCCCCCACCACACCAATATCCCATTTCTCATCCTTGGGCACAACTTGACGAATCAACGAGGAATATCAGAGACACGCTCAACATTCACCGCCTTAACCCCTGGGAATTTAGGCTTCTCAGCAATGATGTTTAGAGTTATCTCAAGTAAAGCACGCCTGAAGGCCTATGCCACTTTTGGCACCAGTGAAATCCTGTAGAAGCTTTACCATGGTGGAGGATATGTTTTAGGGAGTGCAAGAGCAATGAGCATCACAAAGCCTTTAATACAGCAGATTCAAGAAATTGCATCTGTAGGCAGAATGCAGGCCCTTACCTAGTTTGTTGTACATTGATCTGTTTTTGTTTTACCATGCTTACTCACGTTCATCAGCAGAAGAAAAAAAACATTAATTAAATAATTACTGACATCACGGTTTTAAAAACGCTAAATTTCTATTTCATTAATTAGAAAAATTTATTTCAGAAAAATGTAAGGTAATTGTAAAGAAAACACATAAAATCTCAGTAAAAAGAGATGGCAAAAGCAATGACAGGTATCACCAGTGGGTTCACACAAAGCTAGGCACTGCAAGCTCGTCCTGCGTTTGCATTAGATTTTCTCCAGATGTACTTGGATACTATTGCTCCTCTTCTCCTGAGGGGGAAACGTAACGTCATCTCTCTTCAAGGCACCATCTAAGCACCAGTTCCTGTTGCTATGGTAACCACTCACTGCCATGGTCTCTCTCTGCAGTCCTGACAAGCAAACCTGGTGAGCCTGAGCTCAAATGCCAGAAATATCGCAGAGAAAAAAAAGGAGTATATTGCATTAATTTCATATCTTATTACTTGCCAAAAATATAACATGAGAAGAAAAAGCAACAAACAACCTCCAGAATGTCTCTGATCATGAGGATGGTGTGGATAATAATTCTACCAGCTTTGTAAAACCATTACATTTAGGTAAAATTTAGATTCCAAACTGTGATGCTGTTTCTAACAGCTGAAATGTAATGTAGCTGAAATATATTAGTGTGTATGTGTTTGTGTGCACATACGTTCCTTTTGAAGCAATTACCTTAATGTAGCTAATTAAAATACTTGTGGCTGCTCTGTAAACACTGCATTTAAATTGGCAGAGCAAGGCTACAAGGAGGTACAAACATCCTGGTTAACATCTCAAAGAGTTATTACACAATTAAATAATCAACCCATTTTGGTCAGTGTAAGAAATCTACAGCATACAAACAACCACTGCTTTAGGGATATACTAGACCGACAGAAGAGTTTCATTCTAAAACATAATGGAGGTAGAGGAGCCTTGTGCTTAAAATTATAGACGAAAGTGCATGCAATGACAAAGGAAATTTAACAAGGAAGGCCACAAACATTCAACCATCTACAGTCCTATTAGCATTCTTTTTGCCAGAATTAGAGAAAGAAAACTCAAAGTAAGCCCATCAGATGTATTAGAAAGCCAGAATGTATGATCATGACAATTTCTTTACACCCCAACTGGCCAACAGACTATTTCATTAGCTTATTAACCATGAATTTCAATCTTTAACAAAGATATTAATTTAAGTTGTCCATATAATGAAAAATCTAACTTCTCACAGTTTTTTTAAATAATAAATACATACACATGTGTAAAAATTATTTTATATGCATAAATAAGCCTAATCAGGAGGGGTTTTTTGCCTGGTCTCTTTTTTGAAAGAGGCAAAATACAAGGCAGCCAAACAAAACATTTACAAATGTATCAGTCTTAAAGGCTCAGTAATAAAAACAGCCTGTGAATTTCTAAGTGATAAAGGGAGGCTGTAAAATGTAAAGGTCAGATAAAAATGAAGAATGACTGTTTATGGTGCATAAATCCACAGAAACATCAAGTGGATGCCAAAGGAATAAAATAAAATGCAACAAAAATATAAGATTTGGGCTCTTTAACATTACTTTTTTTTTTACACAATTTTTGCATGTTGCAAGCAAAATGAACACACTGATATATACAAACATTTTTAATATAACCCATGTTATTCAGACCAAAAATTTGAACACCAGAGAAAGAACAAATGCAGGTATACTTGGAGTCAAAAATCACATTTATGAAGTAAACAACCTGAAATCATAGTAAATAAGCCAAATTATACTGCCAATAAGCTAACATTGTAGGAAATATAGGAAACACTTGTGAAACAATTCAGGGCAAAACTGCAACACAGTGAAAATATAACATACGTTTTACAGATTTTAAATACCAACACACTGTTGCTGTGTAAAGAAAAAATATCAGTCTTTCTGATGGTGTTTTTAGTAAAGTAAAGTAACATGATGAGCTTTAGTGCTTTCTGTAAGGATAACATTATCTCATCATGACAAATCACTTATCATACTGCGTGTCCTCTGTGACAGATGTGGTGCAAAAATCTGACCAGCTGAGCCACCTTTAAAGCCATTTTAAAATAGTCCATTTATGAACAACTTTGAGCCCCTCACAACAACTAAATTTTTTATTAGAGATGCAGCAATCCACTTTTATTCAGTTCCAATTCCAATGTCAGTACCGATCCCAGAGGTATTGTTTTTGAATATTACAATCATTACTATCATAATTATTATTGCTTGTGATAATGTTTGTATGTAAAGTTATGCAAGACTATAGTTGCATTCAGTTTTCATGTATTCCAAAGCAGTTTATTTGAACTGTTCTTACAGTAGGCTTCTAACACAAACAGTTCAAATGTAATGATTTAAGACCTTTACTGCCACAAAAGAAAATCAACAAACTAGACTAGACTAGACGACAGTATAAACTAGACGACAGTATACACTGTGGCACTGAATTTGAGTAATAAATATTACGTGCACAAGCTAACATAACTTCCTTCTCATTTACAAAAAAAAAAACTGTATGAAGTCCTTTGAAAATTGGGGCAACCATAAACTGCTATCTTCTCAGAATTCACTCCTGAGGAGATTTAAATGCTACTGACTCCTACTGATATCAGACAGACATTCTGAAGTTAAATGTTAATTATTTACATGTAATTATGCTTCATTATAACTGGTGGCAATGTTCAATTTAGGTTTACTGTTTCAAGAAATCATAAAGGAATGAAAACAGAAAATGATCTCTTGCAGGGCTGAACTGAGACAAATAAACTGTCGTTGGTATGTTGGGCCCGGGCAGCCCACCACAAATGGTCAGACACCACACACCAGTACACTATAGAGCAGTACAGAAAATCACACCACAAATGGTAATGACAGTAATCCATACCATATAAAGTACAGTATAAAAGTGTTAGGCACCTGAGAAAAGTATATTTGAAAGCTGTTTAGCTGGGCAGCAGGTGTTTTTCTCATAAAAACTAATTAGAATAAATACAAATAACATGAATACAGCAAACTATGATTTTATGTACATTATTACATTTGCTTAGCCACTTCCAAACATCATCTTGTGGAACTTCAGTATTACTTGTAGTTACCATCAAAGACTTGTAGTTCAGTCAGTACTTACTAGATCAAATCAGGTGAGCTGCTGATGGAATTTTACGAAACCATACAATGGCTTGAGGCTTTGAGGAGAAAACTGGAAGCAAACCTATGTTATTTTATGCAGCTACTTTTTAGAAAGAAATCTTGATATTATTTGCTGGTTTCCTAATCCTATTCTAATAGCTAAAACCATGCATGACAAATTAGTGATGGGAAGTTCTTTTGTTTTTACTGACTTGGTTCTTTGAATCTCACTCAGTAAAATAAACAAATCTATTTTCAAAAAATTTGTTCAGCTTGTGCATTAGAACTACAGTGGTGCTGAGGATCAGTTGCTCGTAAGCAGACAATATGCAGCAATCATGTCACAAGTGAACGAAAGAAAGACCTGTTTAAGAAACAAGTCTGTAACTAAGCTGTCACAATTGAGATGAATGAAATGAATGGCACACATGTGTGGACCCGTTAAAATTGAATGAATCACTCACTGAAACATTTTATTAGGTAAAAGATTAGTTTAAAATGATCAAAACAGTCATAAACGACTAATGTACACTTTGCCACAGTATAGCCTGACGCCTTTTCACACTTTTTTTCAAGGGAACCAATAGTCCAGTAATATGAAATAATAATATGATGTTGCGGTATGAACCCAGGTCCCCCGCAGTAATGTGGTGATAAAAATGTGATGATAAAATGTTAGCTAAGTAGTTGGATAAAGTTGTGACTATAACTGGAACTGCTAGCTGGAAAAACAAGGCCAAACTATTTGTGCTGAGTGAGTGACCACCAGCAGTAGGTGACGATCTCACTTAGTGTTACTTAAGTTGTTATGATGATGTTCCCATTATTGACATTAAATGAATTAATCATCATCCTCATCATCACTATCCTGGCATGGTGCACACACTGCCTCCCTAAGAGTCCCTGTTAATCATGACGCTAATACATACTTACCACCTACACACTTTCCTGCCACAAGCCTGCTTTTCAGGTTGGCTCTAGCTTTGGCCAGCCACTTCTCCTGCTTCAACCTTCACCTGCTGCTGCATTATGTCGGGCACTGTAGATGCTGAAGATACTGAAGCCCACAAGTCTGTTATTTTTAGCACATTTGGAGGTCTACAACTCTACATTTTGGCCTACAACATCTCCACTTCAACTTCTCTCACTGACAGCACCGACTTGCTACTGTTCAGAACAGAAAAGATGTATGGGTCAGTCAGGTAGTGCCACAGCCCTCAAATTGCATAACACATTCGGGATAAACACGTTCTTTGTCTAGGTTAAAATGTGCTTCACAGCCACACAATAGAACACAAGCACCTACTACAACAGTGTGAGCCACCAATTTAACATACATTTAGGTTAACATTTATAGCAATTAGCAGACTTATAAAACTATGTCAGTAAAAACAATAGAATTCTGGTTTACAAAGGCAGAGGTAGTTAAAGCTCAGGGACAACACCCGGCACAGAACTCGCTCTAGGAAGCTCTAAAGTTTCCTTTTAAAGTTCCCCAGTATCCTCACATTTTTAGTCAAGCTCCACACACTTTATTTTTATGAAGATGAAGAGTTAGTGCGAGCATTCCATTAAACATTATGCTAATTGAATATTTGTCAGTCCCTAATCTTCAGCACCACATCTCATATCAGAACAATATGGAGAGTAACTTAATGCATGCAAAACACACACACCTCATACTCAGACATTCAGCTATTTTTCTAATACTCTGAATGCATTTTAGGATGCAGTGCTTTAAAGAGTTCATTTAAACCTCAGGAATGCTTAGCCATCAGAAGTTAGAATTGGCAATAACATGGTGTAATTGTTTATTAATTATTTATCACTTGCAATTTATTCAAAAAAGGTGCTCAATTCCGTTGAAGGTGTCTATTGTATGTTTCTGTGTTTTCAATCAATATCACATTTGTTTGTAAGCAGTGGAGGGTATACAATATTACCACAAAAAACTGATTTTCACTAAATTGTCTAAAAGAAAACACACAGTTTTTGCCATGTTTCTGTCAGTACTTCAGATGGAAAAAGAACAAAAGTTGCTTATACATGATCTAAAACGAATGTGAATATAATTGTGTAACTCACTAAGCCATTTGAATTGCTTAGCAAAATAAAGAACCTCTCGACTACTAAGTATTAAGGAGACTAACAGACCAAAGAATTTCTCCAACTCACCCGAAGAGAAGCAGACAAACAAAGTTATACAATCCCATAATGAACCTGCAAAAGCCAATCAAACAGATACTGTGAAAAAAATGGTATCTAGCTTGTGGGTCTTCCAAGTCAACCTAATTATATTTGAACTGTGAAAAGAACTGCAAAGTTCAATTCTAAATGTTTCATACATAGTTCTCAGGCAACATAATTTCTGCCTCCAACACTGTTAAAATTTTAAATGTTCCATACTGAGAACTGCATGCAAATAAATGTGGGCACATCCAAATAGTGTTGACAAACTAAAGTTCTAGTCAGATACATGCTGACACTATTTTTTGAACTCCTGGAGGTTCTCTTTATAAATATGCAGGTCCTCATGCATTCAAATATCGTTGAAAGTGCTTGCATCAAACTGCTTGCGAGTCCCTTGTGTACATTTTCATTAAAAGTTTAGTGGTGTAGTAGGGCTTTAGCTTGGGAAGTGAATTCAGATTCATTACTTGAAACACCAGAATTGTTTTCCGTTTTCAATCAACCCGGTCTATTGGGATGTTCATGTGATCATGCAACTTGCTTTAAAAAGTGCACAGACTAATGGTGAGAATCGCTGACTTATGTCCTTTGAAAGCCAGAAAAAGTTATGTTTCTCCATCTTATGCAGCCTTTTTTGAGTATTATTGTGATTTATTGAAAGAACATTAAAAACAGATCTTTTCAACCAAAACTAAAAATGCTTGCAGTGAATGCATTCAATATAAGATCACCATATAAGAACACTGCAACGTCTCAAACCAGTGGTTATAAAATAAATAATTTAAAAAATGGCCCAACAAGCACAACTCCCATTCGTTATTTCCTACTTTAGACTAGTTCAGCTTTATAAAGTGTGATTCAAAATGACAACCTTATCATCTTTCGGCTCTTCCAAGTATTAAACTTTTACAAATCTGCCATCTGTATTGATTGATTTACAATGACTTATAAAACTGCATCCTCTAAAGAGGCTTTCACTTTGTACCACCACTTTACGAATGCAGGCAGGCGGGCAAGGCGAACTGAAATATCAGCACCATGGACAGCGGCCAAGCTCTTATGAGTTGGGCCCTGAATGCTTCACAGAAAGTAGTGGGGCAGAAATCCATAAGCTGCCAATGGTGACACACTTCTGCATAAAAACAGGGCTAATGGCAACTGCGTTGACACATACAGCAATAAATCCACTCGAAGGAAAGCTCTGACGAGCACTGTGTGTAATGTGAGGGTCTGGAGGAGCTCTCCCAAAACAAGAGCTTTACAACAGCATGAGCACAATGTGTGTTGACATGTTGGTAGTTTTAGCATTGATTCCGAACATTGATACAGAGATGGTGCTTTTAAAGGACGTGCAGCCTGACTAAAGTGTCATACATGATGATTAACTTTGTTAGTAGAAATTAGTTAACACGCAGCCATGCACTGAGGACTGCTTATAATAAAGTAGACGAACCATGGACACGAGCATGTAAACAAAACGATTCAAACACTGCTGAAAACCAGATGTGGCGTCCTCTCTGACACACACAAGACTGAACACTGCGTCCAAAATCACACACACCTGTACTAATGGTTGTGTACCATTCTTACGCACTATTTAGTGTGGCGGTATGCAGTTTAGGACGCAGCATCGTTCTTTACGTGGCGTTTCATTATTATTATTATTATTATTATTATTACAATTATTATTATTATTATTATTATTATTATTATTATTATCACAGACACGTTAGCCACTCGCTTTAACATAAAGGCTTAGCCCACACACGCAGCGTGCCGTGGGCTAGTCAGGCCCTAAGTAAACACACCGTTGCTTCGCTGCTGCTGTCAGTTAGCTCCAGCGCAGCCTGTGAAAGATGCACTTCGGGCCCCCGGTCGCTATCTGACTGTAAACAGTCGGAGGACGTAACAGGACATTTCCGCAACCCAAGGTCGTTTTTAAAAATGGAAACACTCACCCAGCACGAAGAACGGGAGCTCGGTATTCTCCAGGTCATCCACTACCACCACGTCGCCAGGGAAATCGTTCCTGACCGAGAAGAGCAGCTTGGGCTCGGAGGCCGAGGGGCTGTGCATGATGCTCAGGTCGTTCTCCCGCAGAAAGGGGAGCGCCGACACGGTCACGCTCTTCATCTTACACTCGGTGTCCTGAGTGCGGTCCTCGTCGCCCGTCAGACACCGACCACCGTGCAGGACGAGCAGCAGGCAGAGAGCTGGAAGGAGAGGGAGAAGCGAGCGAGGAGCCATTTTGGTCGACGCCTAAGCGAAAAGAAAAAACAACAACTGCGAAGAAGAGCCGTGGACGGAAAATGGTCCAAACGCCTTCAGATCCTCACACGGTGCGTCTAAAAATGTCACGACTCGATTGTATTACACGGACAGTCTATCTGTGTTTGCTCAGGAGTGACCGGAGCGGAAGAGCATCACAGCGCGCCGCTGAGACTGTCCGCACCGAACAGCCGAGCCACTGCCCGCGGAGGATGTGCCTGATCAAAATAGGCCTACAGGACGCCCATTCACCCGGTTCCTGGGTTTAACGCGGCCCACAGAAAAATTTGCACCATTTATGTAGTGTTAAAATACGTTTATAAACACGTGTGTCCGTGTATTTGGCGCGTGCGTAAGCCCGGATCCAGTCCACGAACTTAACCAGTCCCACTTTAGCATCAACTGAGCAGCCTTTGTAAAAAAAAAAAAATAAAAGTCTACAGCAAATACACAAACACTCACACTTTCATTTTGCTCAGAGTTATGGACAAGTATCGACGTGGACAGTGGAAACACGCGGCGAATGAGAACTTCAGAGTCAGATCAAAGTGTGCCTGATTTGTCCGCGAGGAAGCAGAAGCATCTTTTGAGTAGCAGGTGCAGGACTTTGGGGGCGGGAGGAGGGGGGCACCCTCTCTACCAATGATCTCCTTGTGAAATCTTGATCATCTTCCAGCACTGAAGCAGGGCTTAGCTAACTGTAAAGCACTTTTTGTGATGAGAGGGCACAAGTCTCATTTCAGCTTTGACCTGCTCCATAATTGAACTCTGAGGGCAGTGTTTAGGAGGGGGAGGGTTGTGGAGGGAAGGGGGAAACATCACCACACTTTTAAAGGCCTGAGCCTTTTTGATCAGCACTTGTAAAGTTATGGCTGGCTGCAGTGTGCACCTTTCCTCGCCAAATGCAGCTTGGTGGTCACTTCAGAGAGATGTGTTGATGGCATGATGAAACGGCTCTTCAGTTAACCTGTCTTTCCCTCCCCTCTAGTTTAATATTAAGAAAATAGCAGCCTGCAACATATACACTACTGTCGAAAGTTTTTAATCAGTTGTGATATTAATAATGTGCTACTTTGTTCAATAATGGCCTTTAATATAAAAAATATGTGTACCAAATTTGGAATCCATTTTTGCATTTGTCATTAAATGATGCAGTATCGTCACTGCCAGAGAATTGTGTCTCCTTCATGATTTTGCCGCATTGCATAATTTAACCAGCTGAACTTGACCTTGTTAAAATCGATGAAATCTAATTGAAAAAATATTTTTTACATTAACGTACATTATATGTTAAGATTGTTTATTCGTTCTCCTGTAAAGTTGCCACATTTGAGATTCGAGGTTTGGTCCCAACAGTGATGATATACTGCAATTATCTGGTCACAGTAATTATTTGATAAATCATCTGCTTAACTCTTATTTAAATGAAAGGCAAAAACAAGGTTAATCTTATTCAAATAGAAGTTTAATTTTATCGTAACTATTTTCCAGTTTTCTTAATCATTTTAGAATCATTAAAAAGTGTGAAAAGTGACCATTTGTCATACATGAACACACCACAGCACACAGTGTGAACAGCACAGAATTGTTCCCTGCATTTATATGGGAATCAGTGTGTGGGGACGGTACCTTGCTGAAGGGTACCTCAGTGGTGCCACCAGCAGTCCTGGGATTTGAACCCACAAATAATAATGAATAAGTTCATTTTCAGTCATTTAAAAAGTTTTTTTGTTATTTTTTCTGTCTCTTTAATATTTAGCTAAGAGGATTTGTCCAGGAGTGTAAAGCCTTGCACACACTTTCTTTTGTCCATCTATTCATATCCTTGGCCATGCTGCATTGACAAGTGTGCCAGCTTTAATAATCAACCCTGCAACTAAACCATTCTCTGAATGGCTAGTTAAACATCATGGGACAGACCAGTAAAAATACAGCCAGACAAGGCTTTGCCAACGATGGCACATGGCACAGCTGGGATTTGAACATGAATGAACATGAATACCAATGGCGCAACTCATGTCTACACTACTCAGCTGCGCTTTTGCCAGGTGCTTGGCTAAATAAAGCAGTGTACTGCTACTAAAACTGGTGCCCTATGCATTTGGCCGGATTTTTGACAAAAATGTGGCCAGTCTGTATATTTCAGTAAACATAACTATTGTCGGTGCCTCTACAGTTCGAAACCTGTGGATATAAACAGTCCTGAAAACCAAAGTCAGCTCCCAATGTTAGCTCATGTACGGATGCACCTATCATCCCCGCATTTTCAGCGGAATTTAAGCAGACATGACACACACTCTTGTCCCTTTTTTGGCATCAGCGTCAGCACTGGGAGGCAAATGGGTACACAAACCAACTGCCGTGCCGAAAATGCCACCAGAAAAAGAAAAATCCAGTTTGATAAAAAGCGACGTTCGAGAGGCCTGGGGAAGCACTAGTTGCAAACAGTTTTGCACTTTCACACTCAGTTATGGTGGGTAACCCCAAAATGAACTCTGTCCTTTTGATGAGAGCTTAATTTTGAGCTGCAAAAAGAATGGTTTACTTCTACTTACTATGCCGCTTTCCTTTTCATTGCATGCAAAGTAGGTTCTTATTTTGTTCTTAATTTGAAATGCTGAATTTGTTAGGTTCACTTTTCAACCACAAGCCTTGAGAGTTTTTGGACCAGATGTGGGTATAAAACATTTTCAGGGAAAAAAAAACATTTTCAGATAAATAAATTTACTTGAAGTTAAAGAAGAACTCTGCAATTTATAATAAATTCTGATTTAGAGAACAAGTGTATCAGATGCACATTACTGGAGCCTTTTTTTAAAAATTATTTTATTTAGTGATGTATTAAATCTATTGGGTTTTTTTATTTATTTTCAAACCAGCAACCTGTACTGTGACTGGTCAAATGTAAAATTAGTCCTTATGCTTGTCTATTCCAAGGCAGACATAACATAATTTCCAAACCACTGGCATGCACTGTCATATTGCACAATAAAAATGCAATTGAGGGCAAGCAAGTAGACAGTGGGGGAAAAAAGCAGAGGGAACTGCAACCTGTAAATAAGCAGATAGAAAATAGTGAAAAAAATTACTCAGCTAGAAATAAAAACTATATACTTCACAAAATATGCTATACATTGTCAATTCTGTCATAGTTTCATATTTCAGACCTATTTTGTGTATTGCAAATGCATGTCGTCTTTGACAGCACCTTGTATTTCAATTTTTTTAACATAATTCAAATATGCCAGCTGCCTTTAGTAATAGTAATGGTCCAAAATTATGTATAATAAACACTTGCCACATTATGCTAAGTTTTTTTCTTCTCTTGTAAAGCTACTTTTTTGGAGATACAAAATTCTGACAGAGTATATATTCACATTGTAACAGAAGGCAAAATAAAGACATGCAACACGTTCCATCAGTGATAGTAGGAACAGCCCCGTTCTGCATGATTATAAACCAAACAAAAGATATACTATCTTTCCTGAATGTACCAGTACAGAGAGACGAAAAAAGAGCATGCAGTTTTCAAGGGAAAGACAGACTGCTGCGTATGAGCTCTTATCCAAAGCTGTAGGAGATCTTAATACCATGTGACTACTTTTTTCTCTCAAATACCTCTATTGGTAATCCATTTGCTTTAGGTTTTAGACACACAGCTTGCAAGTTTCCCATCAAATTAAAAGAAAGGTCTTCATCATCATTTACACAATTATTCAACAATCATTAACAGCGACTACATTTTAATGTGTCCTTGACACACTGGAATGTACCTTAGTGCAGACCCCTCCTGGAGTACCTTTTTATTCTAAGCTTTGCAATGATGTTTTAAGTCTAATCTGCTTTTCTCAGAAACGCACTCTGTTTGGAATCAGCAGGAGGAGTATTACCTATGACATTGTTATGGTGGAATTTCAGTTACACATTTTTGCCTCTGAATGTACACACACACACACATACACACACACACACACACACACACAAACGCAAACACACACACACACACAAGACAGTATTCCTATCTTTGTGGGATATTTTTATCAATGTTTCTGTCTAAATCCTGCAGCGCTTCACCAAAAACTAACCGTAACCTTCTACTCAAGAACTGAAAGGCCCTAAATGCTGCAGACAAAAGGCCTCTCTGTTCTAAAAATGGACCAGTCAAATGTCACACATTTTCATGTTTTCCTTCAACCTGGACACAGATATATACACACCCACACAAACACCAACAAAAAAACACACACACACACACACACACACACACACACACACACACACACACACACACACACAAACTGTGGCACATGGAAGACAGCAAGATCAGCCATACCCCTGCTAGCACTGAGATAAGGGCCACAGTCAGTCATTCGAAAGATTTTTGAAATAGCTGTTTACAAATAAATACTTGGCACACATAAGTTTTGAAAACAGTTGATAGCTAATAAGCAGGCATAACACCAGTTGAAAGCTAAAAATAGGCATAACACCTCCTCTCAGTGTGACCCTTTCCAACACTGAACTAATGATTAAAGTTTCCAGTCCCTGGCAGAATTCGCTCAAAGTTGTATTTTCACATTTCGTTCTATTTTTTTTTTTCTCTTTTTCCTGCAAACAGGTGTCCTGCCTCCCATATGCATGGACAGTAAGGAGCTTCTACCAGCCAGTTGGTTGAGAGCTTAGGTAGGCTTTTTTGTTCTCAAATGCAAGGTGTTGAATCTCACCAATTACCCAGAGAAAAGGACCATCCTTCTGCTGAATGTTCAAACACTGTCTATCACAAATGACACCATACAGAAAAGCAAAATAAATAATACAATAAAAAGGTCTACATTCAAAGTGGAGTCCTGTATTACCCAATTCCCTCCCCCAAAATGCCAAGAGCCTTTTTGTGGGTACATGTATTATTTTCACAGCCTCTGATAATGATAGTTATTTTGAAAATCCTAGAGAAATTAGTATAGTAACATATAAAGATTAATGGCCAATTATTGAGTTTGTGGTTCAAGAGAAATTAAGTCACACACTGAGAAGATTGTTGTTGTGGTAACAAAACCATAACATGTTAAACAAAGATGTAATAATTAGGTACAGCACAATACTGCTATTTCATGTCCAATACTAAAAATGCAACCTTGAATATCTGCTAATAATACATCTGTCTGGACGCACTTTGCAATGGCTCTCTGCATCTTCTACAGTGTGCTATGTAAGTCATAATATTTCAGCTTCCACACACATATTGTGGACAGTGTGTTTTGCTCACATAGCTGAATCACCAGCAGCTCGTTGTTGTACACTTTATACACAGTTTGGGTGCAGGAGCTTGTATTTAGTTTAGCAGGAGCCATTTGGGTCTTGCTACTGTTACTCATCTGTGTGTCTCTCTTTAAGCCGCATTGGTTTGAGTTAAGTTATACATTTACGTGATTTTTCCCACATCCAATCTGGTGATTTTGGCATGTATCTGAATGATATTGAGTATTAGAGCAATATACCCTTAGTAATAATGTAGGACTATTTTATTCCAAGTAATTTTGGACCATTTCAGTTTGTCTATTTGTCATGAAATGTTCACATAATGTAAAGAGCAGTTAGAATGTTCAAATAGCATACCGCTTACAATGAAGAGATGAGATTTTCCTCTCTTAATAAATCCTGGCTGTGTATAGAGATGAGCTGTATGTTAATGTTTCATGAAGATGTTTGAGGAGGAGATCAGCAGATTTAGAGGAAAATTTACTCGCTGAAGATGTCTGACTGGTAAAGAAAAAGTAGCCTACCAGTAGTGTTGCTATATAAGACTGAACATATATGAAAAGAAATGGAAATGTATCCAGCTCAATTACATGAGAACATTGTAATAGATAGTTTCAACGTTTTACACATGCAAGGTAGAAATGTAGTTGGAAATTGCAACATAAACCTATTCAACAAACCAGGGCAACGATGCAACTACCTTGAGGGCAGCAGTGTGATTCTGACGTAGGGTATATAACACTTACACTTGGATTTGTAGCTTGCAGTGACCAATGTGATGAAAATGGGAAACAGTTTCTACAAAACAATAATTTTAGTGTAATACCCCATCTGATGTGTGGGAGCTTAGTGCCAAATATGTTTGAATTATTAATGGGTAGTTTACATTCACACACAGTAAAATAAAACTTTTTCTTCATCCATTATTTTTTATTATGCATGGAATTCCTGTGTTATTCAGTTATTGTATTCCATGTTGTTGTTTTATGTTTTTGCATTGTTATGACATGCACAATTAGATTACCACACACCCATTTTTCAAATTGCAGGCCTTGTGCCTCTGAGAACATAATTTCACCTTCAGTCATCAATGTAATGACACCCTGTTATACACATCTGAAATCATGTGAGAAAGGGAAGGAAAGAAAAGACAAAAAACAAAATCACAGGTTCATATTGACTGTGGATTGCTGCCAGCTCACTCTCCAGAGATTGCACCCTCCAAGCGTTTTATATGTCAGCTTCACAAGACGAATGGCAGTGGGGTGCATCTGCCACCTACCACCCTCCCAAAGATGAATCACCTGGAGCGTCCAGCTAGCCGTTAGCCGAAAGCACAGGGTGCTGTGATCTCACTAGCAAACATAACCGCACCTTGACCTTCTGCTCAGGACCACGACGAGGCCCTTGAGCCTCTGGCAGCTGGCGACCTAATGCATCACTGGCACACAGAAGTGATGCTACAAGCAGCAGAAGGAGGCCAGGAGACTCGTGTACCCCGGTGTTTGACCATCTGTGTCTTATCGGTTGTCATTAAGGTTTCTAATTCGGGGGCCGACTTGGGGATTAGCCAAACGAGGGCCGGAAATGTCATTACCCGGCTCCTAGTGAGGTGTCCTCCACGTATTTACATATTTATACACCTTAATTGTCTTTGCTTCACAGCCATGACATTGAGGGCTGCCGAAACATCAATGAGAGGAGATGTTGGTGTGCCCATGCTGGCACATTCTGTTCCAGGTATTACATCTGAAGCTAAACTGGGCTGAAACATTGTCTTCTGCTCTAAGATGGGCCATTAAACTTGAAATAAGAGGAAGCTAATGCTAATGCCAATGGTAAATCGCAACAACCTCTTTCAACTGATGTGTTAAGTTAATTGTTCCCTGACTATACTTCCATTTATAAGTACTGGGAACTCTACAGAGTCTTTTCCTCAAAAAATGACTTTATACACACTTCAATCAACGGTTTGTTTGCTTATGTGATCATTTTTAAAAATGTAAAGCTTAAATATGTTTTAATGGTGCTTAAAAGTGTTCCATTCTTATTGGCTCCCTTGTGTTGACCCTCATTCAGAAACCAAAACATTCCTTTATAATTTCATCCTTCTACACATAGGCTGTATGAACTGCGGAGAGAATGACAGGTTTTTAACACTTTAACAGTGTTTACATACTACATTGAATTGAATATTTAAAGAAAAAAAGTGAAATAAATGTGGTTTTCCATGATATAAGCCCCATAATTAACACTAATGTGTTTAAAATTCCTGTTTAAAATTCCATTATTTCTATAAGAAATATGATCACAGGATATTTCTCCAGGGTGAAGGGTGATATTCTGTCTACTTTTGCTGTACATAATCAGAGGTTTTTATGGGCATTTATATATTCTAACATTTGCATGTGCAAAAGCCGCCTGTGGCATTTAGACGATGCGCTCAGAAACAGAGAAATGCAGAAGGCCAGGTTTACACAGTGAATAAAAATGCAAAACAGGCAGCCAATGTTTTTTTAAAATTTTTTTATCAAGTTCAAGCAGAGGAGATAAACGATGTGCTTCTCAGATTGGAAACAGGAAAGAACACACTTAACTGGGTATAGACATGATCCTGGGCCCACAGTACTTACCTAGTCTTACCTCCACATTTGTTTCATGCAGAAAATAAGATGAGATAAGATAAACCTTTATTAGTCCCACAAGTGGGAAATTCGATTGGTAACGGCAGAAAGTGGACAGTACAAAGTTCAGAGCAGCAGAATTGAGAACACAATAGAGTAAAATTAAATTAAATTAAATTAAAATAGGCCAAAGTACTATGTAGAAAATAGTATTAAATAAAAATAAAAATAAAAAATTCTCTCAATATTATACAAAATATACATGTATGTAAACTGTAAGCAGAAGAAACATTGCACTTAGTAAATTGCACTTAGTAATAACATTGCACATAAGACAAATTAGCGAGAGCTACCCTGTGTCTTGGTGTGTAATGGATGAGTGTGAGTGTGTGTGTGTGTGTGTGTGTGTGTGTGTGTGTGTGTGTGTGTGTGTGTAGATGATTGACAGAGAAGAGTGTTAGCATGTATATGGTGAAAAAAGGTCTTATCTAAATTTAATCTGAGCTTGTACAACTGGGAGATAATCCGACTGCCATACCAGTCTACATATTATGATATTATGAAAGAAACCTTGTGTGTTGCACATTTTACATGAAAAAAAAGACCATTACATCAGCATAATCTGTGTGACCACAATTTAAAGAACAAAAGCCCTCTTTTAAACATCTGACCTTGGTGGTAGAGTTACAGTGAGAGTAATAACAGAAGATAGTCCATAGTTAATTCACGGTGCAAGTCTTGGCTACTGATTTAAAGACTGTCTTTACCCTGGGGTAAGTGTGGCTGTGTAGGGTCAGCTGCATGTTGTTGCCAGATGTATTACAGGGAATCTGAACTTGCTGTGTACCTTTAAGGCTTAGCCTTTTCTTCTGTCTGCAGTGTGCTTTGTATTTTTATTAATATCTTTTTTATGCTTTACTAAAAACTCTAGCATTCTGTTTCACTATTATTCTGGGAAATGGGCAAATCTAGTGAATGATCTGATATTTACAGCGGAATGTGTTCCTATATAAACTACCTTTACATGAACAGGTTAATGCCTAACAGTTCCGTTTATTATGATGTGGAAGAAATACAGCTGAACATCTTCTGATTGGTTTAAAGTGATGAAATGTTGTATAATTATATACTTTGGTGTAACATCTAGCAGTAGACATTTGAACATTTTTAGACCATGTCATTTTTGTGCTTGAATTCACAATGAAATCAGGAATTGCTATTGTTTAGCTATAATAATCAGTAGTCCTGTGTGACCGAAGGACAAACATTTTAATGATAAATTAGGTGACACTCACTATTGACACTCTGATTACAATAAAATAGATTTGTGCTCGCGGAACCTCAGGGAAGGACATGGAAAAAAAGTTGAAATTTGACATTAATGGAGTAATAACATCTTCATATTTTGGACTGCAAAGCTCATGCAAAGCCCATGCTGCTGTAGTCTCAGTGCATGTTTTTTCTTTTCATGCCCTCATTTTCTTACTTCCCCACCCACAGCCTTTTCTTAGCATGTTATTACTCTTTACTGTCCCCATGGTGTAAAGGTCAGTTTAATTATGAACCCGTGGTGTAGTTTTGTTATTTTTTTGGTAATGACACTGCCTTAAAGATGCACCGCTCTACAGCGTTCTGGTAACAACAAGCTCTTTTTGCATCCTTTGGGAGGGAAGACAATGGATGGAAATCAAATGCGTGTACTGTACTCTGTATTTAAGCCTCTGCTTAAGGGAGCATTAGGCAATTGAATAACGAGATCATATTATTTTGCTACTTATCCTCGCTCCATAGCACTTACTCACTCGCTCTCTATTGTGTGATGGAATCCTGAGTGGCATTCAGTCTGTATTCACAGCTGAAAACCACCAAGCTTCCAACAGGACTCTGTTTATAGTGCTTGTCCATTACAGTGCTATCATACATTTAAAAACACTAGAAATGGACTTCCCCCCAGGCAGTAATGCAACCAACATATTTTCTGGAAAGAAACGTGTCCAGTTTTGTAGTAAACAGGATGATATCTAGACTTAAATGCGCCTTAAATGTAAGCGACATATGTAACATTTCACATTGTGAAATTATTATAACACCAATTATCCAATTATAGCCAGTCATTTATTGACAATTGCCTATTTTAAATGATCAAATCTAATGAAATGATCTTACTGTACTCTCCCATATTTTTTCTTCTTTCAAGAAATAATAATTGCCAGGGCAAGGCGATAATTATATTTGATAGGATTCCTTAAAATAGGCACATGTTTCTAGAAATAGGTTAAATAACCTTTTAATAGCTTCACTGCAGTCTCATAATGTGGAGTATTAACTACACTGCCTAATCCCAGATAATCACTTGGAGAGATGCCATTTTTAGTATGACTACACTAACTATTGGACAGTTTGTGACGCTGCAGTCATTGTTGCCAGATCTCTCTCAAAAAAGTCTCTTTAGGGCTGGATATCCAATGTTCCTAGGACTTGGGAACCTTGCTATTTGCTCAAAAGAAATGGGTTTTCCTCTCATATTTACAGACTATGCTATGCATTGTTGAACGGTCAGTAAGCTAAAGCAGTTTTGTTGCAATAAATTGTCTTTCGAATGTATTGATTTATGATTGGGTAATAAACTTGTTCCCTGAAGCTCTTTAGGCCAGTAGAAACTGGTTCTGAGAATGTGTTTTATAATGTTACTTAACAAAAGGCTTTAAAGATAAATTGAATGAGTTTATTTGTATTAAATCAGCTCTGATATGATAATCATCAACTATTAAGCAGTCATCATCTTTATGAAGTCTACAGGGAATCAGCGCTCCATATTTCACTTCATCAGATGTGTTAAGGCCCATTGCAGAGTGAGAAGTAGGAAAGTTTTAAGATAAAAACATGGCATTGAAGAACTTCTCACCCATATGTGAAGTTAGAAAAGTAGAAAAGCAACAGACTGCCTTTAAATGTGAGTTCCAAAGGAGCATTGTTCTCATGGTCTGAAGGCCTGTTGCCAACTCTAAGGAGGGTATGATGATTAGTCTCCAAGAATGAATTTTTCATAGGTTCGGTTTAGCAGAAGTCTTAGGGGTCTGAAAATTCTTTGAATTTTTATGCATTATACATTAAGGTGAAAACTCTCATTGCTTTTTGTTTACCTCTGATAGAAAGAGACTGTAAAAAGAGAGTAGATGGGATCTGAGAATCACTAACAAAGTCTTTGATGTTATACTATGATATAAAACTCACTTTTAAATGACTCATTCTGTTACATAACACTGAACACCTGCCATTGTTTTTTTTTTTTTGTCTCCATACATAATAACAAGCTGCTTTTCTGTCGTACCAGTAGCTGTCTTTGCTGTCTCAGTCCAAGTATTTGATGTTCTTCCAACTTATGTTATGTTTTGTGATGAAATGCTGTAGAAAATGAGTAACGGTTACTGTATGGTGAAAGATCTTATTTACATTTCTGCACAGTTGCAAATAATCAGTAGCTAGTTTTGTTGCTGGCTTGTTTTAGTGTGGCTCACCGGCCCTTGTCTTTCTCTCAGTCTCTGGTTTGGTGCGATGCCAGTGTGAATGGAGGTCACCATTCCCTCTCTGTGTGACCCAATTAAGAAAAGAAAGTACCTTTTAAAGCGTGAGTTCCTCAAATGCTCATGGTTGACCCTATTGTACCGCCTTCTTAAAACGCTCTGTCTCAGCTTTGTCTCGCTCAGCCTGGAAAACTGATATGTGTAGTGCTGTTTAAAGGTTTCCAGAGTGCTGTCTAAAATGTCCTTTTTCAGCTAAAAAATAGTAGATTTTTATCAGTGTAAAACCTGAGCACCAATTGTATTTAAACTGGTAACTCTGAAGATGAAAAAAATGGGATTCTTCAAGCAGTAGGGATGATTAACTTTTAAAAATTGCGCACACATCGGAGACACCCTTTTCTACTATGAGACACTGTGTTAAGTGAAGAATCAGCTATAAACAGTCGCATTGTTGTACTCGTTGTCATTCCCAGCCTTTCAGGTGTAATCTTCCACCTAATTTCTTTAACCTCTGCATATTTATAGAGAACATGTTGGCCTGGTGGTTAGGGAGTTGCCCCTGTGATTGAAAGGGAGTGGGTTTGGACACCAGGATTGCCATTGTCCCCACTGAGGTACCCTTAAGCGATGTACCGTCCCCACACACTGCCCCCCGGGCACCACGCCTGTGGCTGCGCACTGCTTCACTCGAGTGAATGGGTTAAATACAGAGTACAATTTTGCGGTGTTTACACTGAGTGCAGTGTCGTGGTGAGTTCACGTGTGACAAATGGACACTTCACCTTTTTTGCCTGCAAATATCATACTTGGTGTGAAAGTCTCAAGACCTGTGCTTGCTGTTGAAGTTAACTATTATTGTTGTTTTACATTTTTCATAGACATTACATAATGAATTGGATGAAATTACATATTTGTAATTATATCCCTGCAACTTACCAACAAGACTGGAGCTGGGAGGCTGGAGGAGTGTGTTTGTGTGTGAGTGTGTGTAAAGCTTGATGGTGCTGGAGTCTGTTGTTGACTGGTTCTAGTATCAGTGCAGCTGCACAAGATATCTATGAACAGAATGTCCATTTGCACGGCAATGTCACATCGTGATTACACTAAAACATTCTGTACTTATAAACACAGAGTGATTTGGATTAAAGGTGTAGAATCCACACACTGAGACAAAATAATGTCAACTTTAAACGATAAGGTAACTTATTACTCAGCTTTTCTTTATTAACATAACTCAAATGTAGTTTACTCAAAAGTTCTCCTAACTCGTACTTTTTAATTCTGCAAGTTTCTTACACAAACTTGTCCTTTACTTTGTTTCCCCTCCAGCTCTTTCCATCACACCGGGCATTTTCTCCTCCAAGGCTCCCTTAAGACAAGATACTGCAGATAAACAGGGTCATTTTTTTTAAACAGTAGATACCATAATGAGTAGATGTCTGATATTCTTCCAAAATATTTTTTTGTATATTTGTAAATCTTGTTTACATTTTTACATATGTAAACAAGACTTAAACATGCATACATATAAATCTGGCTTTTGGATGAGGTTTAGAATGAAAATATTTGTTTCATTGTAAAGGCATACTCCAGAGAAATGTCATTGCTTTATTGTTTTAAAAAGAGAACACAACAGTACCTTTCTATGACATCTGTCAAAACAGAGTAAAGAAATGAACATATAAAACTTATTTAAAAAAAGATTTTGACCTGAGAATTGCATTGTCCAGGGAGATCTCAGACAACATGGGTCATTTGTGTGAATATTGTCATTTAAAAGAGGGAACTATTTTATTATTCAGATGCTACAGGAAACAATCTATGTCACATAACACAATTGTTTTGACATGTATTACAAACACGTTATCCAAAAATCTGAAAAATGTTTGGCACGGCTTGAAATTGTCATGTCTGTCTTGACTAAATATTGAGTTACACCACACTTTCATCACCCCTGTGACTTTTAAGGGGTTAATCTTAAGTCGTGTTAGCTGGAATGTCACACTGTGTTATGCATCTGTTATGCCTGATCTGTGCTATGCATCTCCTGTGGTTAGACACAGCACAGACACACCTCTGGGCTTTTGTTTGGAATTTGGCCCATGTCTTTTCTTCTAAGCAGCAAGCCTAATCCAGTAGGTGAAAAGAAATCGGTCCTTCTTGGCGAAAGCCCTGGCAACAGACCCAGCCATTATTCCTGAAAAAATTCCAGTCGGTTGTAGTCGGCCACCCTCCTATCTGCAACTGTCTTGTCCTGCTTTTAGCTGTGACACACACCCACACACCATATGGAGTGCATCTCAGAAGTCATTCAGCCTCCAGCGAGAGCAGCCCTCTGAGTATCAGCCCTCATAAACTCTGGGAATATTGATACCAGTAGCATTATTGATTCTGCTTATTGGTCAGATATTTAATCAAGTCCCTTTTTGATTCCTGATCAATTTTCTGTGTAGAAAAAATAGGGCTTATACAGTTTTTCAGCATCAATGCGTTTGTTCAATTACCTCTGAATGTCTGCTTTTTTAAAACAGACATAACTTGGAAAACAAATATAAAACAGAGATAAGATAAACAGTTCCTCATTAGAAAAATAAGCATATTTACCTTGTAAGCTTTGAAAATATTATAAGATTGATCCAAATCTGGCACATAAAATCAACAATTCCTCTGCAGAAAAAATGAGCATGAGAGAATATTTGTGCAGGTTTTCTTAGTAAAAGAAGGAATGAGAGAAGGCTGTCTGGTGCTAATGTTTTTTATAGTGTAGGATATTTACCTATGGTAAAGAATGTGCTGCTCTTTTGTGAAACAGTGGCACTAGTGTGCCAAATACGGGGAATTCCTTGGATTTTCGCCCATACTGCATTGAAAGTGTGAGCATATTGCTGGTGTTTTCACATTTCCTTAAAATGATCATTTAAGAAACATTGCAATAGAGCTATTGTCATTTTTCTTTTTGGAAAAAAAAAAGCCACAGTTTGGACTGTTTCTTACTTTCTGCCTGTTTCTAGCAGTGTAGATGCAGAGCTTGACATCACAATGCGTGGATCAAGCATTTTCCAGTTCTCGATACCCATCCCTAATAACACCCACCTCATTCCTTCATGATGATAGTGCAATGTGCAATGTGGCATGTGCAGACGTGATTATAAACATCCATCCGTTCATTGGCCACTGGGCAAAAGGCAGGGAAACACCCTGGACGGGTCACCTGGTCATGACAGGGCAAACACACAGACACACGCATTCACGCATGCATGCACACACTCACATGTAGGAGTAATCTAACTTCTCCAATTCACCTTGCATGTATGTCTTTGGACTCGGGGGAAACTGGCGTTCCTGGCAGAAACTCAATTTTTTGTGTGTCTCTTGTCAGATCTGAACTTGGCTGGTCTGATTAGAGAGCCCTTAAACTGATGTGTTTCTAGATCCACAAAAGAACCTGAGGTGGATGGGCAGGCTACAGCCATCTGTCTACAATTGACTCATTTATACCCACCACACTTTACACAACAAATCTCTCGCCCTCTCTTTCTCTCTCGCTCTCTGATTAATTTCCCTTAATTTGCATGCCATCGTTTGTGCCCAGTGTAATCAGACTGAGGGATGAGCATATGTTTTTGCACCTCAGCTGACCCTAGCAGGTCATTTCCGTCCAACACATGTTAAATGAAAACAGCTACAGGCTTTATGGCCCGGAGTCTCGCCTCCTCCACCCTCATCCCACTGACGGATGGATGGCTAAGATTGGCAGCAGTCCCAGTTGAGGAATTAAATGAAGGCTGCAAAGTGAGCTGTTATTCTCGCCCTGACAGGAGGGACTTCACCCACCGAGGACACAGCCTCATTCTTATTTTTACCGTCTTCATTAGTATTCTCTCTCTCCTTTCGTTTCTTTCCGCTCTCGCCCTTGCGCCCTAACTGCTCTCATGGAACCTTAAGAGTAGTACAGGAAATAAGTGCTCCATTGATCAAGGTCACTACTCAACCCCTGCCAGCTTATTTAAAAAATATCAGAAAAACGTGGCTTTCAAATTTTTACCCGCTGTTGCATTTTCAAACTAGCTCTGTTTGTTGGGAAACTGATGATCATGTGGATCTATTCATGCAGATCACTGTGAGAAAAAATGGGAGAGAGTGAACTGGACATAAATGAATTCTTGATAATAATCTAAAATTATTACCATTTATCACTCATGTGTTTTTTTTCTTTTCTTTTTTTGATAAATGAATTTTCCTGCTTCTCGGGGGCTCCCTCTTTGCAAATTATCACGTATGGGTTGTAAAAACATGTTCCTCAGTCACAATTTACGCTCCTGATAAAATGGTGTCAGCATGTGAAACTGGAGATTCTGGGTGCTACTTTGTTATCTCTCTCTGCACGAAAGAAGTGTTCAGTTTATTTTTAACATGCTTGGTTGCTCTGAAAAACAATTCAAATTCACAAATGGCTTTATTGTATCATGAACTTTACACAAGACAAGAATTTTGACATCAACTAAATATCACCTTATAAAAGAAATTAAAAGATAATGAAAGACACTGTGTGTTATTATTTTTTCTTTGGTGTTAAAGGGAAAAATGAAGTTGAGTTGAGCTGAGGATGTACAGCGAGTGACTGATGAATTATATTCTGACCTTTAGCTACAGTATGTTTCAGTAGAATTGCTGGCATGTCTTAGGAGGAGCAGAGACAGCCGGGCTGCCTATTGGCTCAGCGAAGCAGCACCGTTTGATGCACTGGGGATGTCAACAAAGGATTTGCAGGGGGGAGGTCCATCTTTGGCTTCGACGAGATCAAATGGCCCTGTAATGTTGCTAGGATGTCAGCACAGGGATTTTGGGAGGGTTGGAGGGTGTGTGTGTATGAATGTAGGGGGGTTGGAGGGTGTGTGTGTGTATGAATGTGTGAGAGAAAGGGAAAAAGAGATGAAGAAACTGCCGTTCTTCCATGCCAAGGGGAGAAGAAGATTGAAAGATACACAGAGGGAGAGATGGAACATTCAAAGGAGCGGCAATTAGACTGAAATTTAGAGGGATGAAAAGATAACCTAAGGACAAAGAGAAAAAGGTCAGAGTCATTGGGGGAAAGAGAGAGAGGCGGGGGAGAGAGTTGGGTGATTTAGAGAGATCAAAAGTCGCTTGTCATGTCAGATTGCTTCTCTGATTACTCCTGTTCCTCCAAAATGGACGAGGGATGAGGGGGATAAAAAAAATCAGAGGATAAAAAAATCAATTTTGCTATCTGCTATCCTTTTTGCCTCAGACTTTTTATAGATGCTGGAATAAGATATTCTCGTGGTGGGATACATTTTTACCCCCTCTTTCCAGCATCTCTGCTTTCCTTTTGTCTTGCACTCACTTATTTGGTGTACAGTGTCACCATCACCCTCTACCTTTTAAACAATTTCCATCTTACCACAATTAATTAAGGGAGGCATAAATATAGCATAAGTATAGCATCCTGATGCTTAATGAAACACAATATTTATCACCATATATAGCTCTTCGTAGGTTTATTACGTCAGAATGGACATAATGCACCACATGCAGCTGATTCAAGTACTGATGATACCCATATATATGTATGTAAGTTGGATATTGTTGTGGGCAAAAGCAGTAATGTTCATTGGCCCATAGGCAAGCATTCATTATATTTTGTTTATTCTTTTTTGCATTAGAGCGCGTACCCCACAAATTAGCATCTAGAATAAGCCTCTCACACTGTGTTGGACATTTTTACCCCCTCTCTCTGGCATGTCTTTTTGCCCTAATACTCTAATTTATTTGGCACCCTCATCATCAGCCCTTATGGTCTTAATGAGCAGCTTATTTCCCTTTCTGCTTGCGAGGCTCTCTAGGCCTCTTTTGTGTGTGCATTCTTTCCACAAGAATGCCTCTTTTTCTTTTTTTCCACTATGATCACAGAGGCCAGCTCCTTCCTTTCTGTCCATTCATTTGTCCATTTTATTCATCCACCCTTTTGCAGCTGGATTAGCAGCCCAGATGTTGCTGACCCACATAGGGGAGAGGACCAGCTGTCTGCAAGATGAATAAGAAGGAATGGGGTGGAAAGTCCTGGATGTGGACAAGGCTGGACGTTTCCCCAGTACATGTGGGCCACTCAGGCTGGGGAGTGGATTACTGCTTAAGCTCACTGAAGAAAGCCACAGTTTGGAGAAATTGAAGAGGAAAACTGAGGAGAGCAACAGTGTACAGAGTGGTAGATTATACTGGCTGGAACAGAATTGCCACCCCCAGTCCCCACATGTATTTGCTGCATAGTTTTATAGAAGACGTTAAAGGCTGATACACTTACGACATAAATAACTTGTAAGCCTGAGGATTTTTTGGAGCTATGTCCTAGAAGAACTTTCCCCAGTACCTGACGATGGATGATTCTTTAAAGAACCATTTCCATAAATTGAGATTAGTGAGTGTGAAGGACCTTTTCATTTGTGAAGGAGAATATAAGGGTTTTATACCAGTTTTTCTTAAGGCTTTTCATTGAACCATATGTTCAAGCCAAGACAGAAATAATGTGAAGTAAATGAGAAATGTCCTTGTTAAACTCTCCTTATTCCATCCTTATGTTCTCCCTCATTTCTGTCCCTATTTCCCTCTCCCTCTCACTCATGTGCTCTTTCTTCTTTTGCACTCTCTGGCTAGAGTTAAGGAGGTATCCAGGCAGGCTTGGCTTAAGGCTCCACTTCTAAAGGCATTAAGCTCTAAAGATGAGTTAAAGATGCGCAGGGCCGATAAGACTGGTATGACACCTCTACACTTGAGTGATGACATTAAGGCGCTGTGGAACAGTACTCTTCAGAGTACATTAGCACTCTCTCCCATGAACAAACGACTGTGAGCACTTTGCAAGCCTGTTCATGACTCGGTTCCTCACCATGAGCAGTTTCTGGCAAAAAAATGTGTCTTACATCATTTTCCCCTCACCCCAAATAAAGCCGATCAGCTGAGCCATGCTTGGAGTCTCAAGTTTGGTGATTTGGTTTTGCACTGGAGCCATGAAGCTAAAGTAGTAATGGATTCTTGTTCTGCATTAATTAACATTGTACAAATTACATGCATAGATCATCACACGCTTGCCTCGAGCCATGTCGAGCAATCTTAGATCGACCTGCAAATGTAGTTTCTGACACCTCATGACATGCTGAAGAAACAGTATGGCATGCAGTGTTGGAAACCACAAGAAAGAAAACGGTCTCACTCAATTTTTCATCAAACTATGGCTTTAAACTTTTAAATGTTAATTGGCATCATCCTTTAGTCGCAGCCTGCAACCTGCGCATGCTTAGACTTAGAAAGGGTGGAAGTGCTGGTCCAGACAACACATATCAGACAGTGTAATGAAAACAGCATGAGGCAGTGATGTGTCTGCTGGACGGACCAGCGCTCACACACTCCAGCATAAGCACTGGGCCCGCTGCCAGAGTAAGCAGCTTCTGCTCTCCGTTTGTTGTTTTTGTTGCTGCTGCTGTTGTTTCTCTTCTGCTCTCTTTGTGTTTCAGTGTTGATGCCTGAAATACATGCATCAATGCAAGCCAAGTCCTAAATGGCGGTCTGGAGATTGGTGACGTGTGCAGCATGCCTAAGTCTGTGAGAGAGCTAATATTGAAAAGACCAGACTGGGGTCAAAGATTTAACTGCCATGGTTCAATTGGTCAGCAGTGCATGTGGATTTGAGCGAGGCAGCATACGTTAATGTGAGCCTCTTGTGGTGGACTGGTGTGGTTGTGTAAGAGCCAGAAATCCTCTGAGCATATTGGTCTGGGAGGGCTTTTTATAGCAGTTTTCTTTTTCTTCATCTCTCTCAGCTGGAGATAATTCTCTCCAGAGCACAGAGGACACGAGGTAGGAAAATCAAATCGGACAGGCCACCAGCATGCATAATCACACAAAAAATGATCGTAGCCGAAACTGATATAGACGGAAGCTTAATATCGCATTATTTGATTGTTTTTTCAAACTCTTATGTAAGCCTGTTTAACTCACATTTCATCTTTCATGCAGCCTATCTTCAGATTGCCATCAGGGTGGCATGAAATACACGTCACTAAGTAGGTGGACAGCAGAGATGGGTAGTGACTATACTGGTGACATGTCATTTTCATTGATTTAAGTATACTAAGTATACTAAGTCTTATTTTCAAATTCTAAGGCTTTTACTCAGGTATATTTGGAAATGAATGAAAAGTAATTTACTTTGTCTGGTCCAACTTGAGGCAAATATCGATGCCTATTATGATTCATAAAGATATCTATCTTAATATTACATTTATGCCATAATCGCCCACCCCTAGAGCCAAGGAAACTTTAGAAACTACTTCCTAATGCTAACAGATGCTGTATGTGCTACGATGTTCTACTGCAGTTGTGTACCTTCAGTGTCCAAAAAGAACTCCAGAATGATATAATTGCAGGATAAGACAAAACATTCGTTACTTCTAATGAAAGTTAAAGCAAAGATTCCCAGTAATTTTACAAACTTTCTAATGATGTTTTACACAGTGGACGTTTTACATAACAGTGTTCAAACAATATATAAAAGTTAAGCATAGGAGGCGTACATGATTTTTTTTGGACAGTAACAAAATGGAACTTCTAATCATATTTATCTCTGTTTCAGCCACTATTTCATTGAAGATTTTTTACTTGAGTATGGGTTTTGTTCACCCTTGAATCTACTTTATTACTATAACAGTAACATGTATCCGAAAAGAGAAATGTGGCTATTGCATGGTGGTAGAAGCTTCCAGAGTTCTGAGAGAATGTGTGTACTGATCCTTCTCCAGCCTTTCTTTGCCATGGCTTGCGTCCCGGCCTGACTGGGCTCAGACGGCTGCCTGATCCATCCAGGCTGCATGTGGGCGACTGTGTTATTAATTACTGTGGATTCTTGGCTCTAGAGTTGTGATTGTGTCCTAAAAACATGCCATGAAAACATTTTCCTAAAACAGCTGTTTTTTTTGGACTTATTAAAGTTAGGTTTCTGTTTCCTCTTGTCAGAGCCACTTACTCAGTAGAGGGGTGGAGGTGCAGTTAATTCACTAATGGATACACACACATACACGCGTGCTCACACACTCAGACCAATTCGGTCTAATTACCACTATAATGTCAGGAGAAAAATTTGAGGTCACTAAGATTGTGTAAGTAGCTCTCCTGCTGAAGTCCATGGGTCTGACCGCATAATATTTTGATTTAGAACAAGTTCGTGACTTCTAATTATGTTTAAATTCCCTTCAAGTTGAAGGCTTCACAGTAGCTTTGTAATCTGCTTCTAATGGAACTTGACCCTGGTTTCTGTGCAGTAATGAGAGCCGTTTCTGTACGCACCGTTAGTCTATGCCTTGTTATCTCCGCATATTAATAACAGTGGACTCTCCACTTATTGCAGTGTTGTTGGCTTTTTTTTTTTGGCAGTTCTGACCAGGGGCCTTGGTGTCATCGCTGTGGACACAGAGACTCGTCGCCATGGGAAAACAGAACAGCAAGCTCAGGCCCGAGATGCTACAGGACCTGAGGGAGAACACTGAGTTTTCCGACCACGAGCTGCAGGAGTGGTATAAGGTGAGACAAGTAACTTTCAGCAGAGCAGCATTTCTTGAGGTCACATGTTAGACCCTTCAGTGTTTACGTAGTTTCATGAAACACATTGGTTTTACTTTTCATTTATTTTCAAGAAATGCTGCCATGGTTGATTTTAAAATTGTTTCTATTCTGTTAATTTGCTACATCTGAAAAAATCATGTGCAACTGAAAGCTTTAGAGTTTTATAATAACTCTATTGCTATAGAAATGTACAAGAATAGTGTCAGAAATTCCTTAATTCATCTATTTGGACTATCAAGCTGGTGGCCTAGTGGTTAGGGCATTAACCCTGCAATCAGAAAGTTGTGGGTTCGAATCCCAATACCGCTAATGGCACCTCCGAGGTTCCCTTGAGCAAGATACCCTCCCCGGGCGCTGGCCACAGTGTTCCTAGCTGGCCACGGCTTCACTTGGTGAATGGGTTAAATGCAGAGGAAGAATTTTGTGCTGTTCACACTGGGTGCTGTGGTGTGTTAACGTATGACAGAATGGTCCATTTACACTTAACATAAAAAGCCCAAGTAGTTCTGCCCTTGCATTATGAGAGAAGAGTGCTATAGGAATTTAATTGCTTATGTTTGTTAACAGAAGGGGGAGCTCTTTTCTCTTTAATAAAATGAAACGAAAACGTGGAGGTCGAAACTATTTGAATCTCAGTTGAACTGGGTGGCACCTGGGTTTGGCAATCAAACAAAGTTGAAATGCCACAGATTTGCATAAAGGTATGCAAATACACTTAAGATTTCATATTTTTACTCTGAATGAACAAATGTTTTCCACTCCTAAAATAAGCTACTGAAGTGAAATTGGAAAAAAAAATGTAACTTGTTAGTTTTTGCCTCTGGTCATATTAAGCATAATACTTAATTCTTCTGTGTGAAGAACAAAATTATAGAAGACATTTTACAAACACGCATGTTGTAACTCACCCCATTATGCCTGACCCCTTTTGTCTCACCTCGTCTTGTTTCGCTATTTTCTGTCATGCCTCATCTTTGTATTCCTGCTCCATATGACTTTTATTTTGATTTGATTTTCTGTCATGCCCTGCCTTTTTCCACGTGGTTTCTGTTTTTTTTTTCATCCGTAGTTCCAACCTTGTTCTTCCCATTTTCCCCACACCTCAGCGCAGCTGCTCCTGGTTCACCCTTTTGTATAAATACCCCTGTCTATGTTTGCCTTTGTCAGTCCTTCGTGGCCTTGTCCATGACTCCCGTCTGTGGTTTTGGTAGTCATTCTTGTGTTTTCTCCCCCAGCTCTAGGTTTATCCTGGTTGTGTTTCCTAGTTTGTTGTTTTCTAGTTACAGTTATTTATTAATTATTTTCTTCTAGTTTAATTCCCTTGTTTTTGTTTTGAAAGTAAAATCACTTCCTGCACACATGTCTGCTTCTAGTCCTCCCTACCCTCAGTCACACATACATTGTTAACTTGTGAGTTTGTGCATGTATTATTTCAGATGTATATCAAATAATAGCCTCTAGACATGATCATGCAATATTAATAAGACACTCAGGTAAAGGCTCATATTACCATTCTATCACGTAATACTACGAATCCACACCCTGGAACACATGCATACAGGAACATAAAAGCAGCATTTTTCTCCAGCCATAGCCAGATATAGTATGCTGTCCTGACTGGGAAATGGATGGACATGGGAAATGAGCTGCTCAGAGGCTCTGTATCCCAGGCTCAGGCACTGCTGTGATGGCCCTGAGGAGAGGCTGGGATGCCTGCAGTAAATACACATCTATATGAATGGATTAGGCTGCGAGTATTGAAATGTAAGCTTGAGTGAGTCATGCTGTTTAAACGGGCTGAGAAAAGAGCTGAGTGAACACAATCTGACCTGCGTTTTAACTCGCAACCTCATCGCTCAGGGTCACAGGGCTTTGTCATGGAGGTTTGCACTAAGACGAATTAAATAATTCAAAGTAAATTTATACAGGCAGATGTTTTTTCCTACAATAGACCAGTGTTTACATTTTAAAAATAGAGTAAATCCAGTGTATTTTAGAAATGTAAACTAAGGCCAACATGCAGTTTCTTAAACTGTGCCAGTAAATCAAGAATGCTGTAGAAAAACCAAAACAGTGACTTCACTGGAGAAGAAAAAAAGTCTTAACTGAACATCTGTTAAAAGGCTGGCTTTTCAAAATGTGTGTTTTTGTTCATTCGCCAAGAAATGTGTTCACAGTATAAATGGCAGCTGGCGTTTTTAAGTGGTGCAAAAAAGGGAACACTATTTTGCAGTCGCCTAATTCACTGTTTTAAGCAGGTAAAATAAGATAAGATAAACCTTTATTAGTCCCACAAGTGGGAAATTCGATTTAGTAATGGCAGAGAGTGGATAGTACAAAGTTAATAGAATAAAATAAAATAAAATAAAAATAGGCCAAAGTGTGAGGTAGCACTAGGTAATTATTTTGGGTGACATTAAGGTGCAAGGCTGAAAGATGTGTGCAGACTCTGAAGTGTTGTGTAATTAATTTTGCTAAAAGGAAGGTTTGCACCTAAATAAATTACGCTACAATTCAATAGCTATTAAACTGAAAAGAGACACAGTGAAACTCTGTGAAGTACACAATTATCCAGTTCTCAAATATGTGTGGTCCAAACTCCAAAGTGCATTATAGTTAATTAGGGTAAAATGATAGTAAGTAGTCAGATAGTCTGAAATACTTAGTAGGTTCCAGTTATTAAACTAATAAATGGCAGAAAAAATCATATAAGGTGTTAAGGACAAATAAATTAAAATTCAATTTAAGATTTTAGGCAGGAAAGTAAATTGAGAAAAAAAACCCTAAATACTAGTTAAAAGAAGACAATTGTTTGGCGTAAAAATCTGTCAATTACCTGCAAATGAAACTGAATCTGGCCTGTGTTTACTTTCCTCCTAACTTATGACATCACACTGAAAGTGTAAGTTTATTTGTAATTACTTATCCAATTAAAGATATTTAATCCCCTTACTTTTTAGCTAGGAAATTCGGTGTAATTTATCAGTTCACTCTGATTTTACCCAAAAATATTTATATAAAACATCAGAGTTTACATTACACACTTATTCAGTCAATAACTACAACCTGTTTGGCATTTCAGTGTAATTTAGTTTACTGTCCTGGAACTCACTTGATGTCCAAAATAATGTATGTTGAAGTCTTTACCTCACAGTTCAAAAGAAGACCATTTTTATTTTATGAAAAATAATTGAAAGACAGTGACAATATTTCTCTCGTTTTAGGGTTTCCTCAAAGACTGCCCAAGTGGCCACCTGAACGTGGAGGAGTTCAAGAAGATCTATGCCAACTTCTTCCCGTACGGTGATGCCTCCAAGTTTGCCGAACACGTCTTCCGCACGTTTGATACCAACAACGATGGCACCATCGACTTCCGGGAGTTCATTATCGCTCTGAGTGTGACATCGAGGGGGAAGCTGGATCAGAAGCTGAAGTGGGCCTTCAGCATGTATGACCTGGATGGCAACGGCTACATCAGTCGTGAGGAGATGCTTGAGATTGTGCAGGTCAGTGAGCGTTGTGGGAGGATCCGTGCTAAGAGCTTTCCAAGGTCGGGGCAGCTGTTAAGGGCTTGAGGTTAAATACATTGTTTTAAGAAATGCAGTTAAGAGTGACCTACAGTGTCAGGTTGGCTTGTGTTATTTGTAAATTTCGAGTCTTCTGTCCCAGTTATTTTACATAAATGCTGTAGATTGTATTTGAGTGTTCAGATCCACTAACACCCAGGTACAATTCCATGTGACTGTGTTGAGCATATTGCTTTAACTGCACATTGCAATCCTCTGCAGCTGCTCATCTGCTGGTGAGAGTCTGAGTGGCATGTGCCCTGAATCTGTTGAGTAATCTCGCGGGTTGTTCAGTTATAGATGTGCTTGTGTCAATTCCTGGAAATGCTGTCAATGCAGTGTTAGTCTGAGATGACCGCATGTTTTATTCTAGTTGGGCTAATGCCACACACACACACACACACACACACACACACACACACACACACACAACACAGCTGTACCTCATGGCCTGTACAACCCTAATGTGGCATAGTAGGGAAATTACATTGGCAGGTCTGGTTCAGTAATCGTTGCTGATTATAAAGCCATTTGGGTTATGATGATAAATGTAACAGCGGTGAAAACTTTCTAAAATTAGTCCTCATGCGGTTGATCTGCTTGACGGGAATCTACCAAAGTGCACACCCAGTTGTATTAATTATCTAAGAAGACCTACATTCATCTCCTTGTGTGAGTGTGGTCGTGGGTAGGGGTTAAAATCTTGATGCCTACTGTCTAAAGCTTCTGTGGACCCTAGAGTCCTAGTTCAGAAGCCCCTCTCCCTTTGCTGCAGGCCCACTGAGACGAAGTGTTCTATTACCATGCTGTGCTTAGCGTGCGCAGCTGCAGTCAGACTAGTGAAAGCTCTGTCATGAGTGAAGCCCCTTGACCGACAACCCCAACGGGCGAGAGTGGTGGAGATGGAGTGGGGGATGATGATAGCGGCAGCCCAGGCGCTGTTCCCTGGTGGATTAGCAAGTTAAATTTAACCAGGATTTATCCCAGTGTGCAGAACAGCGGGATTATCCGCAGGCTCATGGACGTTACGGTTGGCTGGCGTGCGGAGATTGCAGAGCTGTTTCGTGTTTTACTATGGGCATTGCTCTAACTGGCGAGGGGGGGGAGGGGCTGGAAAGACATTGCTACCAGAGGACCACTCCACTGTAGCATCCACTCTCTTATATCAAATAAGCAGCAGTAGCTCGTTTACCCATAACACTCAGATTTTACAGGCCATGCTCCAGTTAGAGCAGTCCATTTGTGGTTTGTACCAAGACACACTATAGTAATGACATGAGGTGAGGACTCTTCAGTCCTGAGTGGTAAGCAGATGGCTCAACTGTGCAAAATCTGATGAGGCTCTATATAGGCATGGAATACTAATGATGATACTGCTCTTCTCAACATAATCCATCATGCGTTCTTGCTCCTGTATCACAGGCCATCTATAAGATGGTGTCATCAGTGATGAAAATGCCTGAGGATGAGTCCACACCGGAGAAGAGGACAGATAAGATCTTCAGACAAATGGACTTGAACAATGATGGTAATTTGGCCAAATAAACAAATGTTCACATTTTTCTGTTTTGTAGTCGATCAGCCAAGAAATTAAGACTGAGAACGTTTAATAAAACGGGACAAAAATATGGATAAATATTGATTTCATCATTTAAAACCATGGATATGTTGTAAATACTTATATACTCATAGGATGGTTTCCATTTGCACCAGAAGGGGGCGACAAAGCCATTTCACTCCTAATGGGAGTTTAACAGGCAAGTTTTGAAATGTCTAGCCCAGCAATACTGCAAGATGGCTACTCTTATATTTGCATATATTAATACATATTGTATGCAGTGCATATACGCTTTATACTGAGGCTACAAGGCTATATTAGCCTTGTAGCCTCAGTATGAAGCAAATGGTCCTATGTTGTACCAAACGGTTCTTCTAACAGTAGTGGAACCCTTTTTGAGGCTATACAGACTGTTCTTTAAAGAACGATTTACATGCTTTCCATCATGGAAAAGAACCATTTAACCAAGCAAAGAACTATTCATGTAGTCAGATGGGTCTTCACAGCTCTGTATAGACCCATTGCTATAACAAAGGAACCCTTGAAGAACCAGTTTTTAGCGTGATAAAGTGAGTCTCAGACACCAGACTTGTCTTGTCTGGGGGGAAAACTGTGTAAATTGGATTTTCCTTCTTCGACCTCACTGTTTCTGTCTCTTCCACACAGGCAAACTCTCTTTGGAGGAGTTCATAAAAGGTGCCAAAAGTGACCCCTCCATCGTGCGGCTACTGCAGTGCGACCCCAGCAGTGCCTCGCAGTTCTGAGTCCGTCTGAGGAGCAGATGCTCGGTGCATGAAGGCAGTTGTCTGTCATCGTTATTAGTGTTCCGGACGGAAGAGTTTTAAGAGAAAAAAAAAGTGCATCAGTTTTCCTTCTCCATTTTGTTTTTTGTTTTTTTTTTTCTTTGAGAAAGGACACGCATACATCCGAAGAACAAAGACAACACCTGCAAAGACGTCTTGTGTCTGCTGCGCTTCATCTGTTCCGAGGCCCATGGACCGCTCGGCCCACCGTTCCACTACTGACCGTGCTCCAGGCTCCTGGTTATGGAAGGGACCATTCCTTGGGAATTGTGCATGCACACCCACTCCTCCCTATCCTCACCCCCTCTAACTCCACTCTGTGTTAAATATCGTTCCATTTTTGTCTTTTTTTCTTTTGTTCTCTGATGGCACAGTTCTCCTTTTTTATATCCATTTTAATGTATATACAGCATAAACACATATAGGACATACTAGAAAAAGGCAACCGTACATGTCTTTTTACTCACTTGCATTCAAAGACAGTATTATGTAGCTTGAGCAAAGTATCCAGATCCGTAGCCTCCTGTAGATGCAGTGGACTGATGGACTGAATGTTGTGATTTTTTGTTTCTTTGGGGGGTTTTTTTGGGTAAGGCGCTTATGATCTTTCATTTAACAAGAGAAGGCTGAATATCTCGTTGTGTAATTTTGTTTCATTTTTTTCATATACATATATATATATATATATATATATATATGTTTTGTTTTATCCATATTTATTTATTTTTGCATTTTCTTTTTCGTGGGGTTATTTGATCAACTCTGTGAAAATCCTCAGCGTTTGATTCGCTTCAGGCCTGCAGGAGTTAACCGCTGGGTGATTTTACTGTGGAGGAAGATTACTTTTATTACTGCTGAACAGAGATATGAAAGAGACTTGAAGCTCTTTTCCAGCGTCTGCGGTGAACTGTTATAAGCTGACGGCTTTGCGAGGCATCGTGTGACACATTTGCATCAGGGGAAAACATTCCATTGTGTTTTTTGGAATCAGACGCTTGTAGCACATATGATCTGAGGCGCTTCGTGTGCGTGTGAATGTGAACGTGAGCGTGATGTGCGCATGTTTTCAGTGCATGTATGTGTGCGTGTACGAGCGGTATCTTTATAGTATCACTTTGTGTCGTTGAATACGGTACGTTTTTAATGTAATGCTGTATTTTTTTTTCAACCCGTTTCAGGTGGCTAATTACCCTGCACCATGTTATTACACTCGGATTTTGCAAGAGGTACTCATAAACATCAGTTTGTAATTTTCATAATCTCGTATCGTACACCGCAGAAGGGAATGTACAGTCCAGTGATCTAAGACCACATTTCACCTTCAGACAAAAAGGAGAGAGATCACCGCAAGCGTTAGCACCAAGGGCTTGTTTCCACTCTGTTTTGTGCAACAACTGAACGCATATCCCGCTCCTCCTTTCCTGCTCTTTGTACGCAGTGATGGAGCTTCAGTCCCTGCAGCTCTTAATATTGGCACACACCCATCTTTTGCCTAGTTCTACAGCATTTAGAATTTCACTGCTTTCATATTTGTACCAAGTCTAATTTTATTTATATATTTATATATATATATATATACACACATATATATATAAATAAATAAATGACTGCACCCTTATAGCAACCCCCCCCCCCCTCCTCTTTTATGTTGCATGATAACCTCATGCGAGGACGTCAAGATTGTCCCCCTTTGCTGATATTGATGACAAATATACTATGTGTTTGAAACAATGTCTGGGAGTGTTTTACATGACATGATATGTGCACAATAAGCAGGATGTCCTGCACTGACAGCACAGGGTATTACTGGTAACCAGCTGGGCCAGACATCACAAGGTAAAAAGTTTTCACTACACAAACAAATTCAAATGCACAAACATTTAAAGGCGAAATTTTATTGAGGTAAAATAAATACGTTATTTCAGTTTACAAAGACGCATTTGTTCACAAACACATTGTGAATAGTGTAGGGCAGGAACAGTGGTAGGCCCAACATAGGTTTTAGGTTTCATTTAATTCACTTCATAATGAACTCCTAGCCTTATGTGTTGGGGTACACGAGCGCACGCGCACACGCACACGCGCACACACACACACACACACACACACACACACACACTGAGCTGTACCATGGTTGCTAGGCCAGCATGTCACAGTCAAGTTTTCACCATCCTGAATGCCTTGCAGTGACAGCAGCAAAGCACTTTTGCAAGTGCATGCTTAAAGTAAATCAGCTGACGTGAACTACATGTCTTATTGGTGAACTCATGCAGAATACACCAGTTTTACAGGCACACATAATTGACCTTCATTCCATCAGAGCCCGAGTAACAGGAGGGCAGTAATTAGATCCAGAAGCTGGCCCTGTTGAGCTGGGCCCTGTCGAAGTGAGCAGGGGATGGCCGGTTTTGGGCAGAGCGCGTGGAGCTGTAGGGTCGCTGTGACGCATGCAGCAGCTCGTGCTGTTCCGGGGGTCGCTCCGGCAACCTCGCCTTTCTATCGCCTTGGTAACGGCGGGGTGGGTGGGCATAGTAGGGGAGGACTAGGGGCTCAGATGCTCGGAGAGTCTTCACCTGAAACACACACGCACAGTGCCTTACAGTCCTACTGCAGTATGAGTCATCCGTCATGTCCAAGTACACACACAGACATACACACACAAATACAGGAGGACCCGCAAGTGAGTCACACATGTGCCAAAATCTACTCCTTTCTCTCCTGTGTGTACACATACACACACACACACACACACACACACACGAGGACTGCATGAGTCATCACATGTCACACGATGAACCCATTTATTTACACAGTAGGGGTGTCAATGTCTGACCTAACAAATTTATTGGCTTATGCTTCTTTAGGAAATGATTCAATGCATCATTGAATCATTTGATTTGACTCTTTGGTTCAATTTTAACAAGATTTGAAAATAATAATTAAAACGCAAGTAAGACACATGAAGAATATGATCATTTTAATTAAAATAAAAATTTTTTTTTAAAAAGACCCAGGTGGGACATAATGTTCCAAAATCAGAGTTGATTCACCTAATTCATGTTGCACTGATGAATTTTTATATGCCTAATACACATGACTATTGTGACAGTTACAAGTGGTTCAAAGATGGCAGCTTCACATACCGATCTACCGGTAAGCTGTGGTGCTGGTTTGCCACGGATGAAGTTGATGCTGATAGCGAGGCAGCGGCCTGAAAACACCACCTCCACGACACTCGTGAGAATCAACGGCACCCACAGGATTAGCGTGGTACTCTGAGAAGAGAGAGGGAGGACATTGCTTAGACTG
The DNA here is from genome assembly GCA_037577275.1 of Bryconaethiops microstoma. Classification (NCBI taxonomy): domain Eukaryota; kingdom Metazoa; phylum Chordata; class Actinopteri; order Characiformes; family Alestidae; genus Bryconaethiops; species Bryconaethiops microstoma. Next base: position 18,874,025 of record JBBJLS010000140.1, on the reverse strand, counting down.
TCTGTGCCTGTGTGTGTGTTCTCACACATGACAGTTGGATGAACGTTTGATGGAGAGTGGCTAATGATGTGCTATCAAGAATTTCAGCCATACTGCAATATTGTGATCAATCAAATCGCACCAGCCATGTTAATATTAAACCGAGCCCAGAGGAGAAGAAAACGTTACTGGCTGATCAGAAAAGGCCCTAAAAAAAAAAAAAAAAAGCTTCATGAGAGACAGTTTGTTCTCACAGAGAAACGTGGCAGCACACAGATCCCCCACTGCTTCCAGTGGATAATAAAACTCATACCTCATGGGGAGAGAAGTGGTGAAGTGTATGTGAGAGGGAGGGAGAGAGCGAGAGGGGGAGAGAGCAAGAGAAAGAGCAGAGAGAGGGAGAGAGAGGGGGAGAGAGCGCAGAGAGCGAGAGCGAAGAGAGAGAAAGAGAGAGCGCAGAGAGAGAGAAAGCAGAGAGAGCGAGCAGAGAGAGCGCAGAGAGAGAGAGCAGAGAGAGAGCGCAGAGAGAGAGAAAGCAGAGAGAGCGAGCAGAGAGAGAGAGAGAAAGCAGAGAGAGAGAGAAAGCAGAGAGAGAGAGAAAGCAGAGAGAGAGAGCAGAGAGAGAGCAGAGAGAGAGAGAAAGCAGAGAGAGAGAGAAAGCAGAGAGAGAAAGCAGAGAGAGAGAGCAGAGAGAGAGCAGAGAGAGCGAAGAGAGAGAGAAAGCAGAGAGAGAGCAGAGAGAGAGCGAGCAGAGAGAGAGAGCAGAGAGAGAGAGCAGAGAGAGAAGAGAGAGCAGAGAGAGAACAGAGAGAGAGCAGAGAGAGCAGAGAGAGCAGAGAGAGCAGAGAGAGCAGAGAGAGAAGAGAGAGAACAGAGAGAGAGCAGAGAGAGAAGAGAGAGCAGAGAGAGAAAAGGGGAACGTGGAGAGAAAGTGTATAGAAAGAAAAGAGAGCAAAGATTATTGGAGGAAAAAAGGGAGCAGAAAGGACAGTATCATATAGAGAAAGAGCAGAGAGAGGGAGATAGCGAGAGAATGAGCAGAGAGAGGGAGAGAAAAAGGGAGCAGAAAGAGGACAGTATCTTATAGAGACAGAGCAGAGAAATAAAAAAAGGAGAGGTGTGAGAGAAGGAAAGACAGCAGAGAGAAAGAAAGATGGAGTAGGAAAGACAGAAGCGAACAGTTACAGGGAGGACAGAAAAAAAGGTAACAGATTACCCTCACAGTGTGAATTATTGTTCTCTTCAAAGCTCATCATGAACAGAGCTTGACGAACAGATGATGAATCCCTGTGAACCACACAGAATTACATAACAGCATTTTGCCTGCAATATTAGCAGGTCCGATGAGGGACAGAGTGTGACGTCTGTGTGCTTAACACTAGCAAACAGCTGGAGGGAGAGCAAGGGGGGGTGGGCCTAGTGGGTAGGATACTTGCCTCTAGACCAAGAGGTCATGGGTTCGAATCCTACCTTCACCACCACCACTGGGTCCCTGAGCAAGACCCTTAACCCCAAGTTGCTCCAGGGAGACTGTCCCCTGTAGTTGGGGAATGGAAGTCGCTTTGGATAAAAGCGTCTGCTAAATGCTGTAAATGTCAATGTGTTAAATATAACAAATAACAAAAAGTGCTCTGAGTCCAAACCCCTGGAACCTTAGCCCATTTAAAATAACAAATCACAAAGAAACATTCATGTTATACAAACCAAAACATGTATCAGTATTAAAGGAATTGTGTTTTTCTGCAGTACATTGTCACTACCGTAAACAATATCTCAAAAATATTAACTCCATAGTAGAAGCAAAAATAAAGAAAGAAATGACCTAAAATATGTTAACATACACAACTTAACATTAATTTTGGACCATTTCTACTGGTACAGCAACTGTACAACATAAGAATGGAAATATTTGAATCAATCAATTTATCGATGAATGTATTTATACGTATTTATTATTTATGCACCATCGCTTGTTATTATGTTTTGGGAATTAATTATGCAGATCAGCAGTACATACTGTCACAATGACGTCATGTACTAAGTGAATGTGCTGTCAGTGTGTTTGACCACAGTCACCACCTCCCCCGAGCACTCACGTAAATGCGCGTGGGGTCAAAGGGACACTCGGTGGTGATGCTGAAGTAGCTCATGCCGTCGGGTATGTTGCAGCGGAGGAGGAGGGCCTTGCTGCCGTTTGCGATGACCCACACCAGAGCGACCAGAAGGCCAATGGCTGAAGCAGCAGCCAGCAGAACACCTAGTGCACTCAGCACGCACAGAGACCACATCTGAACAAACAAGGGGCATTTCACTGACTAACATTTATACAGAGGATCTGAAAACGAACACACACACACACACACACACACACACACACATATTACACCACAAGAGGGAGACAACACCAACAGAAACAGGGTAAACTATATTGACAAAGTATTGGGACACACCTGCATTTCAGGATTTGGGCTAGGCCCCTTATTTCCAGTGAAGGGCAATCTTAATGCTTCAGCATGCCACGATATTTTGGACCATGCCATGCTTCCAACTTTGTGGACACAGTTCGGGGAACCCCTTTTTCTAGAGTGGAAATGTGGAAGTTGTTATAACTGCAAAGCAGGGACCAACTCCATGTTAAAGTCTTTGTATTTGAAGGCAATGTCCTTAAAGCCCCTATTGGTGTAATGGTCAAGCGTCCCAATACTTTTGTCTGTGTAGCTTATATACATTTGTCAAGTCAAGGCATGCCTGTTGCAAAACACAAACAATGCCATACAGTGAAATCAGTTTATCAACAGATACACACATTCTAATCTATATTCCTTGAACATTTTATCAGATATATCTACCATACAGGAGTACTCTGTAGATTTACAAAACAGACTGTAGCTTATCTGCACAATTGGTCAGTCATGCACTGAAACAATACAATGGGAAAGGAAAAGTATATCTAATGCTACAATATACAAAAAAAAACAAAAAAAAAAGTATCAGGTCACTATGTCAACCACTCTGGATATGGTCGAGAGTGGTTGATACACTATCAATAGCAATAATCAGGCCTTAGTCCGTAACTGTACAACTAGTTATGAGGTTTGGAATCATTTGTTGTATTATTAATATAAACAACACCAAATCATTTAAAATGGTTCAGAAAAGATTAAATAGTTGCCGAACAATGAAATGTTAGGACATCAGCAAATGATACTCAATGCTATTGAATTTTTATGGAATAATTTACAGTTCATTATCAAACAATTACAGAATTACAGCTTCTAACAAACAGCTTGAAACCTGAAGATTAGCATCATATTATAATCACTGTATGAATCTATCAGGAAAAATGGATTATAATATTAAATAACAGTGATTGGAAACTTTTGGACAACATGAACCTGTATTGTAGTGGTACCAGTCAAGATAACAGATTAGTCTAAATACGGCAACTGTACCTAATAAACTGTCAATTTAGTGCATGTCTGCGAGTTGTGTACTGGTTTAAGCAGTACTCATTAGATTGCCATGGCTGTACGGTAAATCACAGCAATGGAAAGGCCCAGAGGCTTCGTAAGCGTGTTGTAAGAGCGTGAAGAAAGGAATGACACTCTAGGTCGAGATTCCAGGTTGTTATTACTGAAGCACCTGATGCAGAAATGGTTGTGTGACCAAGTGTCACAGTGAGCTATCAGGAAAGGATGAAAACAAACTGGATTCACTAGACTGTTCACTAGGTAGGATGACAAAGTTTTTTTTATTGTCACACGAGTGTGTGTGAGACACAAAAGCAGACAATTGTTTACAATTACTCAGTGCACACTGGTAAGAAAACTGTATTGCAGACACATCCAGCACAGCCTAAGCAGAGATACTGAAGGTGTCTGAAGAAAAAGATTAGATTTGTAGGTTTGCTTTAAGTAACGCCTGTTATGACTAAACTCGCGCAGTTAAATCAACCAGTTCACAGTTCATAGACTTACCAGTGGCTGACTTTTCTCGTTTTTAGAAAGGGTTACAGCCAGTATACCAATTATTACTCCCTGCAGAGAGATTAGAAAAAGAGATTTGTACAGCGCTAACAAACACCAGTCCATAGCCTCCAGCAACATAGTTGGTACAGCAACTATACCTAATGCTAATATAGTGAGGGGAAGCAAGTATTCAAACACTGCTTTTGTTTTCTGTTATACATCCAGTACATACGTTAACTGATGCAGGTATGTTGCAGGTAAATGAGAATGATAAGGAAGAATCAAGAGACTATATTAAAATATGCATATATGTAATGTTCTAGATATTAATGCTGCAAAAAAAAACAAAAAAAACAAAACAAAACAAAAAAAAACTGTTGATGAAATTTTGTGATCTTATAAAAGATGTTGCCACTGGTTGTCAAGATTTCACACAGTAACAATCACAATGAAGGTGTGGAAGCTTCCTAACTTCTCGGGGGCCAATTTTCTTAACCATCACGGAAAAGGAAAGTGCTACAGAGCCCTGGTAAAGTACTCCCAGCGAGTAGAAGTGTTCTATTAATATGCATTTAATCGTCTAAGGACAAGTGCACCGTGCAACTAAGGACAAGTGCACTGTGCAGACCAAAGATAATGAAAGTAAGAGAAAAGTCAGTAACAGGAGGCCCCTCACACACTCTCCCACCCTCTTTTCCCTCCGTCCATCTGGCAGAAGGTTTTGTAGCATCTGGGCCTTCACTACCAGGATGGGGAAAAGTTTCTTCCCCAAGCTATTGGACTCAAAACAGAATACTAAACTGTACAGCACGCACACACACACACACACACACACACACACTGCTGCCTTTCTCCCAATCACACAGCATACACACACTACACTGTTCCACATTTTAAAAAAAACCAATTTACTTTAAGCACCCCCAACTGTAAGCGCCCAATATTCATTTTTTTTAATATACATATCTATCTATCTATCTATCTATCTATCTATCTATATATACACATACATACATATATACATATATATACACATACACTTCCCCCCCCCCCCCAGATCCTGTTGTTGCTGCTTCTTCTTGCTATATTTGCACAATTATTTATTGCTGTCAACTGCAATCTTTGCATTCCTTTGCATTGTTTGCACCCTTAATGACTTTTGATAGAATACGGTATGTCAAAATACTGTATTCACTCACACTAATATTGGTACTGTTCCTGTCAACTGCCCTGTATGTTTTCTTGTCCTGTAAATCATTGTACTGTTGCCCTTGTGTATTTTTTTTTAAACTCTCTCTTTCGTCCTTTCCTGCCCGCACTCATGTAGTCTTGTGGTGTTCTGTTTTTGTGTTTCACCATGGTCCTGCAAGAACAAGAGTTCATTCCATTGTGTACTGTGTGCTGACATGACAAACACCTACTTAATTTGACTTCACTTGACCTGAAAGCAGTAGGAACAACAGTTACACAGACTACAATTGGTTATTAAAACAGTACCATAATCTCTGTTCCTACATCCCATGCAAAACTCATAAAGAAAGATAGAAAGAAAGAAAGAAAGAAAGAAAGAAAGAAAAAGAAAGAAAGAAAGAAAGAATATGCACAGAGAAGCACTTACACACCCAAGTGCTTACACAGACTACACAAACTGATTTTGATATGACTTCGCAGTTGTGGGCAAGGATAGGCCAGGATATCTTTACCTCTTGTTGCGTAACATACTCAGTGTGATGCAGTTTCTGGGACCCCTAAGAGCACCTGACAAAAACTCTAGCATGCCTTTTTTATTTATTTATTTTATTTTATTGACATGTTTTTATTGTGACATGTTCCTTGATGTAGGCCAATAGGATGAGAGTGCTCTCTGGTGCACATATGTAAAAAAATATAGTGAAGAGAAAGAGGCATGCTGCTGTTGCTTCTTGCAACAAACCAAGGATGGATTTGTGGAGCTGTGCCAACGATACACCTGCAACTTTGACATCTTCTTGAGAGATGAAAAAATTGCTGAAATCGCGGAGGCACTTCAGCAGCCTGGTGAGGAGCTTGTTATTGGTCTTTTCTAAGTAAAAGACTGCCAGTATCACACATAACACTTTTGTAATCTTACATTTCATTTACCCTCCTCCTCTGACATCCGAAGAACTTACACAAGATTATTCTAGAAGATTTGGGTCATATTTGTTGCGTTGCCAAACAACAAAAAAAAAAGATTCTTTGGCAATAACTCAGCTTGTCATGCTTGGAGATACAAATGTATGATCCTAGGACCCCCAGTGAAGTATGGAGGTGGGACCATTACAACACGAGGCTCCTTGGCCTTGTCCTTTTTGTGGCTCCGCAAACAGTACTAGAGCATTACACTAAAGGAAACATTACTTGAGGAATGCACCAGGACATCTCATTAACTAAGAAACTGAGTCTGGAGACAAACAGACGATCCAGTAACACAACTACCCCAAACACAGCCAAAACATCCCAAACACACAGCCAAAACAACTCCAGACATTTACATTTAGCAGACGCTCTTATCCAGAGCGACGTACATCAGTGCTCAAGTAGTCCACATCAGTTCTTCAACCTGAAATGCTATACTTATATCAACATCTGCTATTCAACTAAGACAAGTTCACTTCCTGACTTGAACCTCACTGAAAATTCATGGAGGGTTTTGAAATTCCAATTCCATCAAAGTGACCCTCATACCCGTCGGAAACCACAGACTGGAGGAATGGGACAAAATTGAACCACAATGTTGCAAAAACCTAAACTTTAATTGAAAAGATAAAGTTCTACCGACTTTGTAAAAAAAAACTAAGTTCTAATAATCTTAAACAAACTGAGGTGCCTAAATCGGTTTCATTTTTAAAGATGTATTTGTTTATTCTAATCCCTACCTGCTTCATATCTATAAGTACAAAGTGACAAAAAAAATCATGTGTGTAAATTTGAAGTAAATATACAGTACACATTAAGAACATTTGTAAAAACAAAAACAAAAATGTCTGAATACTTCTTTTCCCTCAATGTGCTCAATGCTAGTATAATTTTAATATTGTGTAATGCATTACAATTGACATTTGTGTGTGATAACATCAGCATGGGGTTAGAGAGGATAACAGATGAAGTGATTTTTGCGTGTCTCACCACAAGGCCGGCAGTCAGAGCTAAGATGTTGGAGATGGCATACTCCAGCGTCTGGACACCGAGGCTGACGTCCCTCAAAACTGTGCCATGAACCAGTCCCCCCAGAAGAAAGTTCACGTGGCCCACCAAGACCACACACAACCCTATCTTCATCAAAGATTGGGGCTGCACCAGCCTGGCACAGCACACCCCTGTGACAAACTCACACACAGCCACATTCATATTTTACCATTTTGGCTGCGATGACACACTCACCTAGTGCTGTTTCAGTTCAAACAGACATACACTAATGCATCACTCTTATAACAAACACATGATGCATTTACAGAGATCTCAGACTGAAGAGGTGACCATGAGGCAGGCTGATTTAGCGGCTAATGGCTTTGCTATGTTTATCTTACTAAATACAAATATTTTCCTTGACTATAAACAAGATGTGAATTTGCTATGGGAACAAAACCCAGACAAAGTCTGGAACTGCGACCTTTCATTACTTTAGACATTCGCATTACTCACTGCATCATGTGCATTACAGCATGTGCAGCTCAGTGGCTGTAATTTGACTGGATTGTTGGCTGGGTGTGAACTTTCTTTCAAGCAGACAGACAGACAGGTTGTTTCTTTCTAAAGCTGCTGTGAAGGCGCCCGGCACCGAACAACAGAAGTGAAGTAGGCCCTGATCTGCTTTTTCAGTTCAAAGTCAAGCCATCCTCCACACAGTGACCCCAGTATTGATCAGAAATGTCACCTCCATTAATCATTACACAGTGGACACACATTCTGATTGTACAGGCTCAACAGAAAGCGTTCAGATTTCACTTCTGGGAACAGAAAAGTCTCTGGGACTATTATATAAAAAGTATGCCCTGCTTACAAAATCCATTAACAGCCACTTGAGAACATTAAATAAAAAAGTAAAGAATGAAGAACATAGCACCACTTCAGTGAACATCTTTCAACACACTGACCATGAGACAGGATAAAAGGATAAAGCAGCACTAGTTCTTCCACGTTTTTGGAAATGAAAGCCATTTATAATTTACATACATCACTTATATATCGCTTTCCTTTTCACCCTCACTATTTGACTCATTCTGCCAGAGCATTCAATGATTCGATGCTGCAAAAACATTTTTCTTAACTGGTACACACCTCTGAAACTCACCTGAATCAACCCCAGCCATTTTTAAACAGCTCCTTAAACAGCAGTTAACTCATCTTAAACAAGGTTTCACAAGAACTTCCACACGGCGAAGAGAGACCAACTTTCCACATGACTCCAGTGAACAATCCACGTTCAGCAAGCACACATAGATGTGTAATTAATAGATGTCTGACGGTCATGGACTAACTTCAGTAAAGTCGAGACTGTGCTATCTAGGAAATGTAGCTCTATGTGAATGTTTTATGACGTGAGCACATAGGCCACGCCCTGCTGAGGGTCAGGTACGCTGCCTGAGGTAAGTACCAAAAGGAAAAACTGGTATTCACAGACTAAATATATTTAATTTGATTTGATCATTTAATTTACTTTAATTTTATTATATTTTGTGTACATTTAGTTCAGGCAAGTGGACTAAAACACTGCAAGCCACAAGGTGGGGAATGTACTTGCCAGGCTTCTTTTTTGTTTTCTTTTCCACCGTAACTGCACTCTTTAAGGTGGAAGCAAAAATCAAATAAGAAGATGGAAAATACTTCAGCTACCTAGGTCTTTCTTTGCTTTAATACGTATGTGCTCAAAAAGCCTTGAGGGTTAGATTTAGACATGATCTCATTATAATCTGGTTGACTCATCATTTAATGCATGCTGCAAAATGGATCATAATCTTTGACATGTGCAGAATATTTTTTTTTTTTTTACATTTTATTATGCCACTTAGAAATGGTTTCACTTAATTTCATAGTACATACATTGCATTTGTAAACGTCAAAACAAGATCAAATTATAAAAATCATTTTTATTTAGCAGACAATAAAAAACATTGCAAAAAAAAACAGTATCATGACAAACCCGTGAACGATAAAATATAGTTTTGTAGTTTATGTAGTTTATTTTTTGTTTTCAAAGAGAAGAGCATATGGTTAGGTAGCAGAAACATAGTAAATGCAATTAAGGCACGTTAGGGAATTCAAGGTGTTAATATTAGGAATAGCTGTGTCTTCAGGAGCTTTCTGAGGATAGAGAGGGACGCTCCTGCTCTGATGACATCGAGGAACCTCAAGCAAAAATAATCTGGACTGAGACTGGCTTGTGTATAGGGAAGGTAATACTAACTGATGTCCTACACAGGAATGCAAAGGGCATCCAGCTTACGACTGCTTTTCTGACTTTTCTGGATAAGCTGGCTTGTAGTCTATAGGTGTCATTGCTATGTTACAGCCTTCACACTCTCTACATCTCCTACGTTCTGTGACATGACTGCCTTTGTGCGTGAGATGCAACAGCCGCATGGCAATCAGATAGAAGATCTCAGACACGTTCAGGATAATGCAGATAACTGAGGCCCCCACCATGAAGTATGTGAAGACCCTCTTCTCGGTGGGCCGGGCTATGTAACATGTCACCTGTCTGCAGGGCTCAATGTCGCAAACCACGCTGCGAGGCATGTCGAAGTTGTGGTAGATCAGGTGCAGTAGGTAGAGGAACCCTGCCTCCATGGCTGTCTTGAAGAATAGACTGAAGAGGTACGTCCACCACAGCCCACCATGTTTTTGCCCAGGATTGTCATAGAGTTTGGCCCCCTCGCCATGGATCAGACGGTACTTGCGCTCACGGTCTTCACGATACCACACATGCATCACCACCAAGAATGAAGGGCAGGTGACAAAGATGAGCTGTAAGGCCCACAGCCGTGTGTGTATGATGGGGAAGTAGTAGTTATAGCAGGCGTTGGGGCAGCCAGGTCTCTTGGTGTCACAGTCAAAGTCTTTCTGGTCATCGTTCCATACTCGTTCCGCAGCTACCACAAACACCATGACTCGGAACACAAACACCAGGGACAGCCAGATCCGTCCAAAACCTGTGGAGTATTTATTTACCCCACTGAGGAGTGATTCAAGAGTCTTCCAATCCATGTCCACAGGGTCTACAATCCGAAATTATTCTGTTGTAATTAAGCTGTAGAAGATGACAAGCGGTCCAGTTGTGATAACCAATCTCTATAAATTGATAGAAACAAGAAAACAACCTCTCATCAGAAGGCCTTAAATCAACAATGCACTACAGTTTGAAAATGGGTTTTGAGTATGATGAATTGACTTCACATTTAATTCAAATTATACAAATAAGATTTTAGCACCAAGTGTGTTGGTCTTTTCTCTTATAATGAAGTTAAAGGAAAACTAGTAATCAGTCAGATCTTTAATGTACATACAGCCTATAAATCTCTCTCGGCCTGTCATGCTGTGTCCTAAACCTTCATACAAGTCTGCACCACTTTTATGAAGAGCCCACTGCAAAGATGTTTCCGTGGAAACTGTTTGTGTGGCCTCATATGTAGCTAACAAAGAAAAAGCTGGACCACAAACATGTCTTGGCTAATTGCCTATGTCTTGGGTAATTGGAAATTTGTTAAAAATTAGATTTTTACTCAAACAGTTTCTTTAAGTGGCGTTGATTTGTCAAAGGCTTGGGTAAAGAAATGATAGATATCACAAAATGAACTGGTATATTCGAGTAGACAGGTTTGATATCCCATTGACGATGCAGGTAAAAGTCATTTTTAGGTGCTGATCAGATGGCCTTTGGACCTTAGAGCATCTTAGCTTAGGGTTAATGTTATCATAACAAATAAAATGGCCTGGAAAACTATTTATTTCATGAAAGACATATTAACAATGCAAGAAAAAGAACTGCAGATCTTAGTTAGTTGAGTCTTTTAGGTGTAAAGTCTTTTACATGAGGCATGGATGAAATTGGTAATGGAAATAAGTCTTGGACTTTATTAAGTTATAGTTGACCAACAAGCTGATGTAATTTATTGCTTGTTTTAATTGTCAACTAAATTAAACTAAACTATACGTAAGATAAAACTCAAATTAAGTACTTCAGTCGTGAGTAAAATTTGAAAGATCCCCTAACATCAGACTAAGACATTGTGAAATACAGGATACATTTCATATTTGTTTGTTGTAATAACAACATTTTAATGGTAATGTATTGTCTCCTGGTGTTTTCCCAGAATACCCTGTAAAATGAATGAGGCAACATACCTATAATACTTCTTGATCCTTCATTTATTGTGGAACTCTGTTCATCACAAGGGGATCAGCTTTTTGACGATCTTCATCTCCAGCATCCGTTCACTTACTGGACATTAAGACTTTTAGTGCCTTGTGTCCTTGGGTCCTAGACTTTTTTTCTTATGTTTCTTTAAGGGGTGTGGCTTTCACCACTCTGAAACTTTCTTATCTTGATAAGTGCTTGACAAGGGAGGAAACCTTTAAAGTGCCCACAGCAAGTCCCTTACTATAAAGTTTACTGTTTATTATAACATTTAAAGTTGAAGTGGGAACTGCGAAAACGCCATACGATATTTTTTTATCATGTGTGTCAAATCATAGTTATATTTGTATCATCATTCCTAAGAATGAACTATATAACTTTTTTATACGCCACCACACTGAGTTAGGATATAACAAAATACATTTATTGGGAATATATATTCTGAATACAGAAATGAAGTATCTGTTTTCTGTTACATTTTGAAAAGATGGTGTTCAGGGGACAATTTAAAATTTCCAGTTAACCTGATGAACAAGTCTTTGGATTGTGGGAGGAAATTGGAGCACCGGGCGAAAATCCGTGCAGACATGTGGAGAACACGCAAACTTATTTTTACAACACACAACACACACAAAGTGTATTCTTTAAAAGGAGAACAAAAACACACATACTCCTTATACAGAGGAGCTCTCTGACATTAAGAGTTTACCAAATTTGGGACAACGCCTGAAAAACCAGTCCCCAGATACGTTTCAGGTCTAAAACAGGTCCATCCATTTTCTACCCCTTTGTCCCGCACTCGGGGTCAGGGAGGGCCTGGAGCCTATCCCAGCTACTATGAGCCTTCGCCCATAGTGGCTGGGATTCTAAAACAGGTCTAAAATCCATATTCAGTATGATTCAGGAAGCTATCCAAACACAAAAGTCCTTTGTATAGAAATTTTATGAGGCTACATTTATCAAAAACTGTCTTTCTTTTGCTGAGTTCATGAGAGTTTGTGATCAATGCAGCAAAGAACCCTTATAAAAGCCATATATACATTGTGTTTATTGTCTTATGTGATATGTCCAGCTCAGGGGACTGTGGGAGAAGCAGAGGACTGAACGGGGTGAGAAATGTAAAAAGCTCAGAATGACATTCAGACTTATTAGCAGAATACTATCCCACTAGTTGGGGCCAGAATGTATTAATTAAGCAAAAATACAAAAGTTTTTTCCCTCATTATCAATATTACTGTAATAAATTTACATTTATTTTACATGTCAGTAAATAAATTTACAATACATTCTGAATGTGCTGTAAATGCAAATTACATTGTCATTACATTTAGGACAGTGTATTCTAGATTCTGTCCCAAATCAGTCACCACATCTCCTCAAAGGCAACCATGGCAGTAGCTAAACCATCTAAAAATGACATTTTGACATTTAGTCACTTCTGTCACATCTGGCAATCTGAACTCACTTGGTGGTACACGTGAAAAGTTGTGGTTTAAACAGTAAGCCACGGTATTTTGTGTGTTATCACATCCTGCGGAGCTGTTCAGGCATGCAGCCAATCTGTGTCCCTAATGGTGAATGAATATTCACCTCTGTGGTGGTGTGTATCACCCAGACAGACTCCACACATTATGACGCAGAGATAAGCTGCATTGCCAAATAATGATCCTTTATTTAACCAAGAAAATCACCTTACAGAACAAAAGTTCTTGGCTATGATAACACAGAAGCCCACAGACACACCCAATGTTCCTCACAACTAATGAGGCTAATATTTTAAATCACACATGATTAATACTGGACATGGTTTTCCAAAGAGTATTGATTCATCAAACTGTTTGTTTTGTAGGGTGTTTCTTATCAGACTTCAGCTATGGCCGGCTACTCTGATATAATGGGTGTTGGTTTCTGCATCACATGCAATACATCAACAATGGTCAGCTAGGAGGCTGTGTTTCTGCACATGCACACCTGAACACACTTCCATCACACAGGTTTTATAATGACAGACAGGTTTTATAATGATAAATGAAAGATTCATTTGTTATTCCCGAAACTAATTGAGCCGTTTGTTTTTTTAATTAAAAACTGTCTTAAATATTGTATAGCATATTAAAAATGGGAAAGAAGTGTAGAGTCAAGCAGATGCTGAGTTGTAGACTGATCTAGTCTGTCAATTTTAATAATGGTGGCTTTGGTTGTTAGAAGTAGTTGATTTGTAATTCTTGTCAAGTGGAACAATATTTAAAAGTGCATGTTATAATTTTGTAAATATACGTTAATGGTTCTGCATAATTTGACATATAAAATACTCCACTATAAGAAAACACCACCTGCAGTATTATTGAAAGGAAGATTTTATTACAATATAATCATTTACATATTACATGTTACATATTACACTTCATTACCTTCAGTTACAATTTTCATCATAGCATAACATTTTTCCAAACATGAACAAACAAACAACCGTACAAAAGCCAACTGTAATATGTTCTGTCCATAAAATTTAACTCAGAAGTTCTTGTCTTTGGTCAACTCCCTTATGACATTTTCTGGGACCTTCTTGACACAGTTCAGTCAGGTCAAGTTTATTTATATAGCACATTGTCATACACGAATGTCGGTCAAAGTGCTTTACAGGAATCGAATAAAAAATAAAATAGAATAAAATAAAACAACAGAAGAAATAAAGTACATAAAAAATCAGTTTATGAAATGGTCAAGCTGTAAGCAGGAGCGCTGACATCCTCGGCTGGGGGACGACCGTTAGATTGGTCTAACAGGGTCTTCTCCTGCAGGTTATCTTGATTGTGTTTGCTAGCCAGAGCGGAGATAGTTGCAACTTGATTCTCGGGTTTGCTGATCCTGTGTGAGGTGGCACATTCACGGCAGCGCTTACAAATGAGGTACAGTATCTCACACAGGGTCACCAGGATGCAGACCAAGCTGACCACCACCAGGAAGACTGTGAAGATGCGCTTCTCTGTGGGTCGGCCGATGTAGCAGTCTGTCACCTGAGGGCAGGGAGGCACGTTGCATCTCACCAGCAAAGGAAAGAAGGTGGCCTCGTAGATGTAGAAGACGAGAAAGATGAAGACGGCATCCACAGCCATCCTGAATATGAGGCTGAAGAGATACGTCCACCACAGTCCACCTCGTTTCTTACTGGTGTCTTTGTAGAGGTGGGGACATCCTTCGCCGTACTTCAGCTGGTGCTTCCTCTCACGGTCGTCCCTGTATGCCACATGCAGGACCACTAAGAGAGAAGGGCAAGTGACGAAGATGAGTTGCAGTGCCCACAGGCGAGAATGTGACACGGGGAAGAAATGGTCATAGCAGACGTTGTGGCAGCCCGGCTCCCTGGTGTTGCAGTCAAAGTCCTTCTGCTCGTCACCCCACACCTTTTCTGCTGCCACGAGGAGCACCAGCAGACGGAAGATGAACACCACTGACAGCCAGATGCGTCCAAAGGCTGTTGAAAACTTGTTGACACCACTGACCAGACCCTGAAGAAAAGCCCAGTTCATTTTCACAGGCTAAGCGGCCTAACTCTAGGGTACAAGCAGCTGATTTTAGAAGGCTTCGCTTGCAGCGCTTTTGTTGTTCTGTGTTGGTACGACTGCCTGAGGTGTGACACTCACTTCAGCTTATATGTGGCTAAAGTGTGACTGACTCAGTGCAGTAAGTAAACACAATGTGTGTGTGGCCTGGGAGAATATGAAAGAGAAAGAGAAAGGGGGGGGGGGGGGGAGAGAGTGAGCGAGGCTGATCATAATTCATCAATTCTAATATTCTCCTCTTCAGCAGATTTCTGATCACCATGCTTCCAAAATGATTGTCTGTTTAGATAAAGTTTATACAACTTATCTCACACTGAGACAGAACTATAGCTTAGAAATAACTGGAGTCACATGTTAGCATTTAAGGGTTTTTTCAGCTTTTTCAGCTGCTTTTCTGTTTAAAGCAGACCTTGTTTTCACTAGCAGTGAGTAAAAGAAAACACAACCATGCTAAGTTCAGCAAATGGAAGTAGAGGTATCTGCCACAAAGCCACCTGAGTATTTGTTAAACAATAACAGGTTTGAAAAACTCTTCAAGTGTTTTCCTGCCAAACTGCGGCGTATCTATCCAAAGTCTATCAGCATAGCTACTTAGGTCCTCTAGTTTCTTCACTCTTTAAGAGCACTGTGGTCTAAAGTTAATTGGTACAGTTTGAAAGTGAGATGTGCGCTGTCACCAACATACTGGAGTGAAATTAAGAGCAAAATGACTAAAAGGACTCTGAGCAAAATGCAAGATCCAAGTGTAGCACATATGAAAGCTTTATTATTTTAAATCCTCCGAAAATCCTTATTGCATTTATAAGTGCATGTGGGAAATGGCCATAATAACCATGTACACATTTGGTGTTATGTTTAGATGAGAAGATTAGATAACATACAGCAAGATTAGAGAAAGATTGCATAACATACAGCCATTTTCTCCACTACCCTAAAAGCCATATGTTTAGAAAGTCCCTTGAAGGGCTGATATCCTTTATGTTCCTGTAATTTTTCTTTCTTTCCATGAGCTCTAATTATGTAGATTTATGTTCCAAAACCAACCATGATTTATTTTAAATGATCACTTCCAACTTGTCTTTATCCCTTAGTTTTCTTAGTGTGCCTTTAACAGTGTTTACATACTACATCAAA
The DNA here is from genome assembly GCA_037577275.1 of Bryconaethiops microstoma. NCBI lineage: Eukaryota > Metazoa > Chordata > Actinopteri > Characiformes > Alestidae > Bryconaethiops > Bryconaethiops microstoma. The sequence continues at coordinate 18,858,006 of JBBJLS010000140.1, read as the reverse complement.
GTTTCAAAAAGCAAAAAAAAGAGCTTTTCATTGTATTTGAGTTACTTGAAATGCAATAATAATAATAATAATAATAATAATAATAATAATAATATCCACTATTATTATTATTATTACTGATATTATTATTTCGCTTTACATTGAGTGTGTGTAAACTTCTTAAATCTAGTACTACTCCGAAACTTTTTGGAGATAAAGACATGACTCTTGTGTAAAGTCGTGTTTTTGTAATAATACCTATTATTGTTAATATTATTATTATTATTATTATTATTATTACATTTTTTACATCGACGAATGTGTGTAAACTTACTAAATCTAGTTACATTCCAAAACATTTTGGAGATAAAGACTTCAAAAACTTTCTGTAGATGAAGACAGGACTCTTGTGTGTGATCTGGTCATGTTTTGTTTCTTTCTGTTGTTTCCCTGCTTTAGCTCTTTAATTTTCCCTCCTGGGTGAAATCCCGACTTCCTTCCTGAACTCGTCCCCGGGTGAGGGGTCAGTAAGGCTGGGACTGGTTTCTGTGGACCGAGTGGTATTGCAACGCAGCATCCCGGGACGATGTGACCCTTTTCCCAGATCACCTTCATTAGCGAGGTGTGGAGTGCGGCGGGCTGGTGATCTGAGCTCCGGCGCCTGGGCCAGCGTTTACCCGCGGAGAGGACTGATAGCTCGGGCGGCCCTGCGCCTCCTCCCTCCGGCTGCAGCGAGCTGGCAGCGGCGCGGGAAGCTGAAGGCGGTAAGGCTCCGTCACATCGACCTGCTCACTGCAGTCACCCCCAACTCCTCCGGCGATTTATTCTGAGCTGGGCTCGTCTAGTCAGCTGCCATTTCACATCCGCAGTCATGAGAAAGAGTGTGACAGAGAATCCGGTGCAGCGTTGCGTTATGCCAAGTCGAGGTGTGCAGTTTTTGCACTCATTGCGTGCTTTGCATGTTTGGGGTGGTACTGAACACTCAATCGGGGTGTCAAAAAAATGGAAAAGGGACAAAAACAAAGCTTTTAAGCCAAACTGTTCTAGTGCTAAAGCTAGGGAGCTAAAAACTGCAGCGCACACACACGCGAGTGGAAATCAAAGTCACAGTCGCTACACGTTTGAGACATTATGACATAATGGCGGAATGCTGTGCGTTTCTGGCGGCAGGTTTATCTTTCCTGACTGGACTCTTCGTGTTTGCAGGGACCAGGCTGTAACGTTAGTATGTTGAACATCTCTCTAGTTTTTTGACATTTGTGTTTTGATTTCCCGGTACCAGACGTCCCTCGGCCCGTGTGGTGACTCGTCGACCATGCGGCAGTGGTGCCTCCCTGCTGTGGCTCCACGCACCGAACCGCTCCCCCCGGGCAGACCCTCACCTCAACTCTCAGGTAGAGCACGGCGCCTCACAACATTACCTGCACATCATCCACACACACTCAGGAAAATCACAAAAGTTTCATTGCGGTCTAGTAATGCTGAAAAACTTTCAGATTCTGTATTATCTGCTGTCTATAATATTTATACAATAAACAGTTTTCATCTATGGGTAATATTAGTCCCCCAGAGTTTGGTGATATCTCTGGTCAGCTTTTACAAGCTTCAGAAAAGTCACTAAAGTTTTTCTTGCACCTTTTCTTACAGTCCAGTAATACTGTAAACCCTTAAGATTCTTTATAGACAAGATTACAGGAGGTCCTCGAAACGTATGTCGAGACGGTTGTAACTTGAGGACCCCCTGTGATCTTGTCTATAGTACTGATACGATCATTTAGAACCATTTTCAGCTTGGTGAAAATTATTATTAGTAAAATTGTTACACTTTAATAATATCACAATTATTAAAGTGTGTTGGAATCTGTTTCTTGGAAGATCTAAACCAGTCATCCCAGTAATTTGTTTGGCAAGGGCTCCTGAAGGGCCACAGCCATGCATAGTTTAGTACTTATCCTCCCCAAACACCCAGTTAAATCTATGAAGTACATTTCAGTTTGCATATGAGTTAAATCAGGCATAACATTAAGCTCTTCAGGGAAGGCTGCTTTTTAGGCAACCTTTAACAACCTTGGTCTTAAACCAGTTAGAGGGTCTCATTCTTAGTATCTGGTGTCAGGCGGAAGGGCTTCTCCTTATGAGTCTCTATATGTCAAGGTCAACATAATGATAGACACCAAGTCTGTCATTAGCCCATGTATGTAGAATT